>OY284475.1:1630610-2109182 GCA_958336345.1 Dorcus parallelipipedus
CAGTGAGAGTGCCATCAAAAAAATAGGGACCAACAATATGTGAATCTATTATTCCTGCCCAAACATTAACGGACCATCTATGTTGGTTATGTACAATTCGTAAAAAATGCGGATTTTCGTTTGAATAATAGTGTAAATTATGTTTGTTTACAGTTTATTAATATTATTATATTAATATTAATATTAATATTAATTAATTAATATTAATATAATTTATTAATATAATTTATTAATATTACACATTAAAGAAAAAGTTTATAGAGAGTGTCCTATTAATGTAGAGGATATGAAAATTAGAATAAGAAATGCATTTGCATCGATAACTCCTGTAATGTTATCAAATGTAAGGAACTCTTTGCGTCGCCGAGTTCAAAAATGCATAGAGCAAGATGGGCGTCATTTTGAACATCTTTTAAATTAGTTTTTTTTTTCATTTGCACAATTAGAAAAATGTCGACGTTTTGCTGTACACTGACAGTACTTTCTAAATAAGTGCAGCAAGTTTGATATTTACAAATCCTGTAATAATTTTCAAGAAAGTGTTTTAATTAAGTTTTTTTTGTTACTTAAGTTTTAGTTTGTTGTTATTGTTGCTGTAATATACGAATATGAATCAAAGAAACTTTAGGTTTTCGTTATTAAATTACAATCATAGCTTCGTTTTTTAAATTTATAATTTTAAAAAATTCCTACATCTAAAGTTTAATAGCCAATCATAAAAAAACTTATGCCGTGAGAAACTTCAACAAAAGGTGTTTAAAATAGTGTGATTACATACAGGCCGTTCCATTTAATTTTTTTTATAAAAATGGTCTTTTGCGTAATGCATCATCCTGTATAAAGTTTTAAAAGAAATTTCCGATTGTGCATGCCTTTCTATTTCCCAATAGTTAGATAATGTATTTACCAAATTTCAAAGTCAAATATTTCAAAATAAATAATTTACAGAGTCACAAATGTTGCCATTTTTTAACGATAAATCATCAATATCTCGAGAACCATAAACTTTAGATAAAAAAAACCCTATATTATTTTCATCCACTAATGACGAGCTATCGAATCGTGCAATAATATATAGGGTGTTCCATTTAAAAAAACACAAGTTAGGGTTGCCACACTCTTACGGGACAACCTGTATTTGTCTAAATAATTTTAGATTGTGCATCTAACCCATATGTATGTTAGTGCGTACACAGATTTTAAAAATATTCAACAATAAAGCCACAATCTTCCGCCCACGCACTGTTGGCCCACCCTGTATAAAGAAGGAAGTGAAAACGAAATGTCAAATTATCGTCCGGTGGCGATTTCATCATATATATCAAAAATCTTTGCAACAGAATTTATAATTTTTAAATAAATTTAAGTTTTTTACCAACTGTCAGCATGGTTTTCGAAAAGGTTTCTCCACCAAGACTGGAATTATTAATCTCACAAATGCCTTAATTGATAACCTTGACGACAGAAACATAATACTAGCTACATTTATGGATCTTTCAAGGGCGTCTGATTGTGTCGATCACACGATACTCCTACAAAAACATTTTGCTGTTAGAATTTTGCTGTTGAACTTGTTGGAGGTTTCTTGTCGAATAGAATTCAACAGGTTACTATAAATGGCATTCTATCTGAAAAACGCGTTTCTGAAATGGACGTACCTCAAGGATCTGTATTAGGCCCTCCTTTGTTTTTAATTTACATAAATGACCTATCGTCTAACTTGGATTCGTCTGCAGTTTTGATGTATACCGGCGACTGCACACTAGTTACTTCGTCTGCAAACATATCACGGCTGGTAACACATAGTATCTGTTCCCTCAACGTTGCTCATCAATGGCTTCAAGCAAATAAATTTGAACTTAATATAAGTAAAACAAATAATTTAGCTATTTTCAAAACCAGCCCCAAGTATCAAGCCACCATATTATACAATAAGCTACCAGTTAGTTTTAAGAACATTAACATAAGGCTGTTCAAGAGTAAATTAAGGAAAATGTTGTTACCAAAAGCTTGCCATTCGATAAACGAATATCTGTCAGACAACGTATGAATAATCTTTATGTAATAAGCAACTGTCCATATATATCTTTCATCTCGACGTATCCTATATCTTTGTAAGGTCTTGTGGATAAATAAAATATTATTATTATTCAAGTAAAACTGACTTTTAAGTATACCCATCCCTTTGGATGTAACATTTGCTTTTGAAAACTACATTTGTCTATGTAACTTAAATTAGAAAAAACTAATGCGAAATGATGTTGGGAATACTATTTTACTCTTCTCGTCAGGTCTGCTCGCCGGTGTGCTTTAACTTGTGCAGCTTCAAACTTGAGAGATCCCAGTATTTATAACCGCAAAGATCACAACTGAACGGCTTCTCATTGGTGTGCTTTAACTTGTGTCGCCGTAGATCTTTGAGGCGCAAACATGTATGATCGCAAAGATCACAACTGAATGGCTTCTCACCGGTGTGCTTTAACTTGTGTTCTCTCAAACTTCTAAGTTGCCGGCATTTATAATCGCAAAGATCACAAGTAAATGGCTTCTCGCCGGTGTGATTTAGCTTGTGTTGCTTCAAATTTGCGAGGTATCGGCACGTATAATGGCAAAGATCACAATTGAACGGCTTCTCATCGGCGTGCTTTAACTTGTGCTGCTTCAAACTTGCGATGTGCCGACTTTTAAAATCGCATAGATCACAGCTGAACGGCTTCTCATCGGTGTGCTTTAGCTTGTGTCGTTCTAGATCCTTGAGGCGCGAACATTTATAATCGCAAAGATCACAACTGAATGGCTTCTCACCGGTGTTCTTTAACTTGTGTTCCTTCAAACTTCTAAGGTGCTGGCGTTGATAATCGCAAAGCTCAGAACTGAGTGGCTTCTCGTCGGTGTGCTCTAACTTGTGTTGCTTCAAATTTACGAGGTGTCGGCATGTATAATCGCAAAGATCACAAGTGAACGACTTCTCAGCGGTGTGCTTTAACTTGTGTTCTTTCAAACTTCTAAGTTGCCGGCATTTATAATCGCAAAGATTACAACTGAACGGCATCTCGCCGGTGTGCTTTAACTTGTGTAACTTCAAATGCATGAGCCGTCGGCATTTATAATCGCAAAGATCACAAGTGAACGGCTTCTCGCCGGTGTGCTTTAACTTGTGTTGCTTCAAATTTCGGAGGTAGCAGCATTTATAATCGCAAAGATCACAACTGAATGACTTCTCGCCGGTGTGCTTTAGCTTGTGTCGTTTCAAATTATGGAGACTGCAGCATTTATAATCGCAAAGTTCACAGATGAATGAGTTCTCGTCAGTGTGCTTTAGCTTGTGTCGTTTCAAATTTCCGAGCTGTCGGCATTTATAATCGCAGAGATCACAACTGAATGGCCTCTCACCTGTATGTATCAATATATGTATCCGTAAAGACGTACGACGTTGAAATTTAGTATCACATATCCGGCATTCGTATGTTTTTTTACCAACTCTTTTAGCTGTAGATCTCCGTCGACTCCTGAAACAAAGAGATTCGTTAAATTTGAAAACATTTTTGATATTAAATATTTATCAACACGACAGTTAAAATGTAATTTATTTAAAATTGCAATACATTTTTCTATCTCTAAATTGCACCATTTTAAAAATATTTTCAATTTCCTTAAAAATCTGGATTCTGTGATCAGGTTTTCAAATTTATACAGGATGACAATTAATTAAAGCCTCACAATGGGGATCTCGTAAATTGTCTGTTGATCTTAAACAATTAAGCGATAATCTAAAGCTAGTTTTACACGGTTATAGATTTACATGTAATTATACGTGTATTTCTACATGTTTTTTTATATGTAATTTGTTGTGTATTACACAGTAAAATCGGCGTTCAATACTTAAACAAATAAATTAATATTTTTAAGCTGGTAGACAGAAATGTAAGTTGGTAAAACCTTGAAAATTAAAAGTAAATAATTTGTGACCACTAACACCAACAGCAAATACAAAATCCCTAGAAAAACCACAAAATACACGCATATGACCTTCAAAATTAGAACAAGTTCTATTGTCATTATATTTATTTACATGTAGAGTTACATGTAGAAATTTCTGTATTACACGGAGAAATATGCAATTTTGATGAATACACGTAGAATTACATGTAAATATATAACCGTGTAAAACTAGCTTTACACAGTAAAATCGGCGTTCAATACTTACACAGACAAATTGATATCTTTAAGTTGGTAGACAGAAACGTAAGTTGGTAAAACCTTGAAAATTATTCAAATAATCACAATTGAATGAAGGGAGGACAAAAATATAAATCTTTATAAAGTATTTGGTACGCGTAAAATTAATTAAAATGGATAACATTGATTTAAGTATTATTGCTCTTATATTATTAAATGGTATGGCGGCAGCATCAGTATTGATAAAAGGAAAGATCAGCGAGGCATTATGAAGCTAGTGAATAATGAACTACAATTTGAGGACCCAGAAGCATTTAAAAATTATATTCGAATGACAAAAGAAAGCTTCATGAATTTATTACAAAGAGTTGAACCATACATTTCAAAGGCAGATACTAATATGAGACAGAGTATTTCAAGCAGGGATAAGTTAATGACAACTCTCCGTTTTTTGGCTACAGGAGAATCTTACAGAAATCTCATGTACTCTACGAGAATCCATGAATCTACGATTTCTCTTTTTATTCCTGAGTTGTGCAAAGCAATTTATTTAGTATTAAAGGATGATTATATGAAGGTAATTTTTTTCATGTCCTGCATAATATTTAGTGCTAATAATTATGTTTGTGTTTACAGATTCCAGAAACAGCAGAAGATTGGAAAAATATTGCTTCTGAATATTTAAAACAATGGCAAGTACCAAATACAATTGGTGCATTGGATGGGAAGTATATAGCTTTTCGAGCCCCCAAAAGTGCTGGTTCTATGTATTACAATTACAAAGGCTATAATAGTATTGTATTACTAGCACTCGTGGATGCTAAATATCGCTTCATATATATAGACGTTGGTGTAAATGGCCGCATTAGCGACGGTGGAGTATTTGCACAAAGTGATTTATACATATAGATGCCTTGAAAACAACAAATTAAATATTCCTCCTGCTACACCATTACCTGGGTGTGAGAAACCAACTCCATATGTCATTTTAGCAGACGCAGCATTTCCCCTGAAAACATACATCATGAAACCTTATCCATTTAGAGGACTAACACATGATCAGGCAATTTTTAATTATCGTCTTAGTAGAGGGAGAAGATTAGTTGAAAATGCCTTCGGAATATTGGCCAACCGATTTCGCATATTTTTTACTACTATTAATCTAGATGCAGATAAAGTAACAGTACTGACAAAGGCTTGTTGTGCATTGCATAATTTTTTGACTAATGAATCTATTTTGAACTTGAACATAGAAGAAGACGTACTTAAGACAAATCAATCAGTAGGACAACAAAAGGGAAATCGTTCATCAGCTCGGGCAATTGATGTGAGGGAAGAATTTCTGCAATATTTTATTGGACCAGGAAAGATCGATTGGCAAGAAAAAATGTTATAAATAAGTGCGACTGAATTATTTGAATAGAAATTTAACATGTGTTTTAAACAACTCTGAATATTTCAAAATGTTTAAAAGACAAACATTTGATATTATGTTCAGCAATAAAACATGATAGAATTTTCTCTAATTTTTCTTATGGTCAGAGAACCTGTTCAACAATGTAATGTGATGTTTTTCTTATATGCTGTTGTTAAACCAAATATTATGTCAAAATATCTATAAGAAAATACATGCATTTAAACATTCAAAGCATACAAGGGCGATGGGACTTTATGTTCACATAATACTTAGAAAAATAAAAAAGTACTCAATTTGCATGTAGTTTGTATATAAATTTTTATTTAGTAGAAATATGAAACAAAACAATCTAACAAATTTTTATTCATCATCTTTTTCTAATGCATGATAAATTAAATTAGAAGTGTATTTCTTTAATTCAATCATACTTTTCTTATTTTTAATTTGCCTCATTTCAGATTCCATTGATTTAATAAAATTTGAAATATGATCATTTTTAGATTGATTATTGGTAACAATTTGTTTTAATACCGTGGCTGATTCCTGGAAGAATTCACTTTATGGATCTAATTTCTTTCGCTTCGGTACAGATTTAGGTATTGAAACTGTCGGACTGGGCATTGATGTAGGTATCAGATTTTCTGCTTCCATAAACTGGCTTGAATTCAGTTCTTCAATTGATCCATCAAATAAAATATCATCTTCAATTACACTTTCAGTGGCAACAACATTCTCAACAGAATCTTCCTAAAAAACAAAGATGTATAAAATACAGTTTGTATATATGTATATTGTTACTTACATTGACAATTATTGCTGCATTATCACTGCTTATATTTGAGGAATTAGTATTACTTAAAAACTTTAATAGGTTGTAACACCACCATGTTGATTCGTATAAGTTATCCGTTCCCATACCACTGCTTTTCGATTGATTTACCTTTTTCTGTTCTACAAAAAACGTAGTCCTTAAACCATTAATTTTTTTATGGACAGCATCGGTGTCCACTTTCAAATGATGCACATCATTTAATACTTTTGTTATTGCTGTTAGAGCACTTTTTCTTTTTATTTTATTTTTATAATTGCTATCGTTAACTAAATATAAACACGTATATTGTTCATATTGCAAAATAAGAGTTTCTACAATTTCACGCTTCCACATATTTTAAAAAAAATTATAACAAGAACTTTTAGGATGCTTTTAGGTTATAATAAAACATCTGCTATATCAACTAACTTCACTAAAATACCAATTTGTGACCATTAACACCAACATCAAATACACAATCCCTAGAAAAACCACAAAATACACGTATATGACCTTCAAAATTACAACAAGTTCTATTGTCATTATATTTATTTACATGTAAATTTACATGTAGAAATTTCTGTATTACACGGAGAAATATGCAATTTTGATAAATACACGTAGAATTACATGTAAATATATAACCGTGTAAAACTAGCATAAGGTCCGGTTTTTCAATCGCACGTTAACTTTAACCTTCATTTTATTCACATAAGAATACAAGTGTTACTATGGAAACAAACTCCAAGTTACAGTTACTTATCATTGAAAACTGGGCTTTAGTCATTTAAATCAGTAATGTTTTGAACTGAAAAAAATATGTGAATCTAAACACACTATGACAAGAATGAGGTCCTTTTTCTAACTGATAGTTATGGCCGAGGCATTCGTTCGTGGACATTTTAAAAATATTTGCTGCAAACTAGACATACAAACTTGATCATTTGTACCTTACCATCCCGTTATGATAATGAGAAGCTCAATGTATCGTAACGAGTTTAAGGGTTCTATTAATTTTTATTTTAAAACAAAACACTAAATAGTTAATAAACGAATCTATTTAAAGGCAAACTAATTAACAGTAACATTTATTTACAAGCTTAAATCTAGTTTATTTTAACAGCCGAGCGAGAAATTTACGCGACTTTAATTCCGAACTGTCTAACGCTGAATTCTCTTCTCATCCCCGGTCGCGTGCTTTATAAAGCACAATAAATAAAGCACAACCCCGGCTTATAAGCCGGGGTTGTTTTTCGCGAACATTCTGGGAGGCGACGGACTGTCTGGTCTAGTTTATTCCGCCGTCAGAATTCTCTAGGCTCTCGCCTAGGGCGCGTTGATTGGACGGCTGGTGTCGACGAATCATTACAGTATTTATAAAAAAAAAACTTTAATTAAAATTTAGCTGAATTCGTTAAAGATAGTTCAAAGATCTTAAACTCAAGAGCTTATGTGTTAGATATCAAGGAGATAATGCATCGACATACATATTACGTACACAAAACATGGGCTTCACTTTAATCCCATTGGAAAGAAATAAATTTGTTAAGTACCAGGCAGGAATAGTTACATCTAGAGAAGTAGTCCGGGAAACCCAACAGATTATACAGACACTAGCAATAAGCCACCAAACTACAGATGCTTTGGATGATGAAGATTATAGTCAATCACAAATAAATAAACCTTCCCAAGACGGCGGCGTTGAATTGACGGAAGAGAAACCTGTGTGTGCTTCCGCATTTTTTCTGGTTGCGAGTGTATATCGTGTGTTTATTTCATAAAGAATATCGTGGAAAAAAGTCAACTAATAAAAGATGAATATGGCGAAATCCAAGAATTTATATGCGTTTATTTAATTTTATCAAAATAGCAACATGTTTATTTCATAAATGCAGCAACATAATACGCCATTCTGCACTATTCAGGGACACCCTCTGAGCATGGGAAAAATAGGTAAATAATGGGTAATATGTATTTTATAACATTTTATTCTATTAAAATTAAATTGAACGCAATAGAAAAAATACAGTGAGGAGCAAAAAGGCCGTCCACCATCAAATATTTTCCGATAGGCATCTTAATCGCTTAAATTTAAATTGAATGCCCCATTTTTTTTTTGATGGCAAATGAAAGAGCATCAAATTCTAAATACAAATTACTTTCTACTACTTCACCTTAAAATGAACAATAAAGAAGTCATTGCGACAATTTTGTTTTCATTTACAACGGATCCGACGTTACAACTTACAACAACAAATACTTAGGCTATTCAAAACTTAAAAAAATCTGATACTGTGGATGTGGAAGGTGCAGGAGATGCTAAAATGAAGACGGTTGGTAAATTGTACTGCAAAATGGAAGCTGCTAGATATGAAGGTAACATTTCTGTAGATGTAGTTTCAAGACTACTTGAATCTTTTCGGTTTAAATGCAATTGGTCTTCGGTCAACGACTCTTGCTGAGTGCCGTAATCTAAATGTTATTGAAAATGTTCAATGTTCAAATTCAAACTTAATTTAAACTCACCGTTAAAAAATCTCATCAGTACCTTCTTGAGGAACTAAACAAATTAATGTCATCAACATATTTCTTAAGCCAAGGTATTTCAAATTATTGTATGCTGTCGCGTCACCAAATTTAATACTTAAGTATTTCTGACTAAAAACAGTATAATAGATAATACACAGATATAATAGATAATGCACAGATAATGGATCTCTCCAGAGATCCAACGAGATAGGAACGAATGGACACTCTAAAAATAGTTTTGTCACAAACCATTTGGTAATTCCGAAGCTCAGTTGGCTCATTTACCGTTAGATGTCGCTTCTAATTAACAGAGAAATAAGTTTAAAGTGCGGCCAGGACCCGATAATGTGAAACATGCTGTTAATTCTCCTTTTAAACTTTGCATCACACCTCTTAGTCATAGAAATTGTTTAAATGTTACGTGTATTTACAGGTTTCGGTTTTCCACTCTGCTATTGTAAAAGTAGCGCCACCATGTATTTGGTGAGCTGTCTCCCAAACTAAACCGAGTTTGTCTCCAAATTGGGGCGTCAAATTTGATGAGCCATCTGTCTAGTTCTATTATATGTGGCCAAAGTGAAGATGGCGAGATGAAGTAGTAAGAGTAGACCTAGGAGCTGTAGGAAATTATGGAACAAGAATTTCTCTTAGCCCTTACGATTAATGAAAAAAACAAAATTACGCTTTCATATTAAATTTAGATCCGACCTTATCCAATACAATTTAAAATCCCCATAAAAACGAATCTACAAAGTTCCAGAAGCGAAAGCGCAGCCCCATTCTAGACATAAAACTCGACATATTCATGGTGCAATGGAAACTTCCAAACACCAAAGCCCAACTCTGTCACGGATTTGATTCCTGAAGACGTCAATGACGTCGAAGATTTTTCAACACACAGAACCTATTATATTTTAGATTATTTTCACTGAGCGTCAACTATTGATGATGAGAACCTATAAAAATCGAGACAGCTGAATTTTTCAAGGTCAAGTCGTCCCATCAATTTATTTTCTTCTCGGGGGAATTTCTGCCATCAGTTAGTTACCCAAAACAATCGTCATCTGACAATGCGCAGAACTAGAAAATCTGATTGGATTTTCTAGACTTCTTATTCTCGCTGAACATCAACTGTTGATGATGAGAACCTATAAAGATCGAGACAACTGAATTTTTCAAGGTCAAATCATTCCATTAGTTTATTTTCTCTCGGGGGAATTTCGATTGCCGATTGAAAGCGATTGTCACCCCTGACAATGTGTAGAACTAGAGACTTGAGCAGATTTTTTATACTTCATTTCGACGCCTAAGACCTCAATTAAAAACATATTATTTATTATATTATACCCTAGAATATACAGTAGGTACTTCAAATCAGCCAACTGAAAAGAATCCAGCTGGAATTGTCACGTCTGGTTTGAGGAAAAGCCGAAGGTAGTCAACTTAAAAATAAGACGAACATTTGAAGCGCCAAAATGGCGTTGCAGTTAGTAAACCCGTGCACTTTAATTTGCAATTACTTGACGTCTACTTTTTGGGTTCACTTGACTAAAAGGTAATTTAAATATTTCTGTCTTCACTTTTAATTTTAATCTGGAGCAAAAATGGCCGAGGAAAGGCTATTCAAAACTTAAAAAAATTTGATACTGTGGATGTGGAACATGCAGGAGATGCTAATATGAAGACGCTTGGTAAATTGTACTGCAAAATGGAAGCTGCTAGATATGAAGGTAACATTTCTGTAGATGTAGTTTCAAGACTATGTGAATCTTTTTGGTTTAAATGCAATTGGTCTTCGGTCAATGACTCTTGTTGAGTGCCGTAATCTAAATGTTATTGAAAATGTTGAATGTTCAAATTCAAACTTAATTTAAACTCACCGTTAAAAAATCTCATCAGTACCTTCTTGAGGAACTAAACAAATTAATGTCATCAACATATTTCTTAAGCCAAGGTATTTCAAATGATGCAATCATTTAATAAATCATCCATTACATATTGGGCGATAAAAAGTATTGTTGAATTTGATTATTATTATCAATTTTTCTTTAGACGAATTACATACTTTAGTTATTTCTTTCCAGCTTTTTTCAATACCTTGCAATACTAATTCCAAAGATATATTGGTAAAAAGTGAAACAACATCTAGACTAATAATTTCATAATTAATTGGAACTATTCTATTTGCTTGTACCTTTTCTGTTTTGAAAGAGCTTCCCAGTCGTTGCTGGGGCCTAATAGGCAAAACTCAGCGTCTGATGGAAGTCGTAAATCACCCTTAGGCAAAGCTGTGCTTCGCGTTCACTATCCACAGTCACTGGTTTTAGAATTACTTATTCTTATTACGTGATAGAACGTGAAACACTACATACACGATACACGAGGATTTTTATTCGTTGTAAAATACAAGCTAAAAGAATCTCGAGTTACATTTAAGTCCAGAAAAGTACTCGGTAACTGCCCTGGAAAATGCAGAGCGCTTCAAATAGAGGGTCGCTAAATTTAACGCCTGTTTCATACTGTACAAATCTTATTTACATTAAAACTAATGTCCATAAAGACTATGCCGCTGTAATTTTACAAAATTTTGGTCAGTTCAAACTCGGCCTGGGTGCCATAAAAGCTTTGTGTGAGATGTAAGGCACTTGTCGCAAGAATTCACGAAAACCAGGCCTGAAATGACCACAGGCGGGTCGCAGGTAATAAAGGCGGGTCGCAGGCGAACCCATTGCTGTCCCAAAAATCTGTCTATAAAATTTAAGAATAAGATGTTTGAAAACATAAGGTAACAATTTCTAAAAAAAATTTCTTTGGAAATGTCTGTAAATTTACATTAAAAATAATTAACAATTAATTTAATAAATGTTCGAAATGCTGGCCGTGTTGTTTCTCACACAACAGTATCCTCTGTTGGGTGGATCGATGAACATTTTCCAGCATTTCCGCATTAATAATGGCAAATCCTGTTTTTCAGATCGTCGACATCAGTTGTTACTTCTGTGTATACAATTTGCTTGACGTAACCCCACAAGAAGAAATCTAGTGGACTTAGATCGGGGGATCGTGGTGGCCAATGGTAAGGCCCACCGCGACCAATCCAGTTATCTGGAAAGCGTTCGTTAAGATATGTCCTAACGGTGATTGCATGATATGGAGGTGCTCCGTCATGCTGAAACCAGACATCTCTTCTTAAAGCAAGAGGGATATCTTCGACCAGTTCAAACAAATTGTTTTGTAAGAAATCTAAATATTTTGCTGATGTTAAATTTCCTTCAATGAAAAATGACCCAATAACATAATTATTTAAAATGCCTACCCACACATTACGCCCACTACGAATGAACATTATCATTTGAATTGATTATTTTATGTACCTACATTACTTAAATCATTAATAACAATATGATTTTATTACAAAATCTTATAGACGGACACTAATTATACGCACTAACACTTTACACTTCTGAAGAAGCTATCAAACGATAGCGCGTATAATTAGTGTCCGTTTATATAAGATTTTCTGATACAATTTTCATCGGACAAGAACCTGCTTTAAATATGATTTTACATTAAAAATTTAAATAAATTTTCAAGTTGCATTCTTTTCATATTCATTATATTTAATATACAGACTAATTTTTTATTTTGCACACTATCTGGAGGCAATATTTTAGGAGCTAGAGAAAATCTGTAAATGCAAAAGTTGTAGGATTTTATATTTACGGATTATCTTTAAAAGATATTACAAAAAAAAACAAGCGTATCTCAAAGTGGAGAAAAAAATGTAAATTGTGTTATTTTAAATGGAAGAACATTCTGTATATTGTTTCCTAAAATGAAAGATCGTTTTCTCCTGATTTCAAAAATATATAATATATTGATATTTGAATGAGCCGTTTGTGACATATTCAATTTTTAAAATACCAAAACACTAATACAGTAAAACTCAATCAATATATACAGGGTGTCTCAGAAAACTTATTCTTAACTTTCAAAAGTAGTAGAGGTCATATAATTAAGCAATTTTTATTGCTAAAGTCGCGACCGGAAGTGTTTCCGCGTCAAGTTAGAACGAAATAAAGGGCCACTATTTTGGATGCATAAGTTATGACGACGTATGATAGAACGATGAATTCTTCGAAATATCTGAGGATGATTACGATTGGCATCAAAAGTAATAATAATTCCTCTTGTTGCAGGTGTTGCATTTAATATGACCGCAAATGTAAAAATGAATTGGAATCATGGCAGTACACAATCGTTGGTCTGGGAGGGTAGTTTAATTCGAGTACATCCTGTACGGGCGGCGCTCTGTAGGGTGCAATAGTGTTGTGACTCACCCTGTATATCCGTGTCAAAGTTTTTAACAATAGTTGTTTGTTGTTTTGGTGTTAATTAATACACAGGACTCACCCTGTATACCAGCATCGAAGATTCTAACAAAATATAAAACATTAATAATAGAAAATTTACACATTAATACAAATTCAAATAATATTAACTGATTTTCAAAATACAAAACAATACATAAAATGCTTCTAATCTAAATAAGTTAGACTTGTCAGTTTTGAAAGATTTATGTGGATAACTTGTTTTTAGTTTGATTTTTACATTTTTTCTTTTTTAACTGTTGAGAGAATACACTTTATATTTTTCTAAATATATAGATTTTTTCTTAAATGGCTCTCATTCCTCCCCTCTCCCCTACACTCATATAGAAAATTATCTGTGCTAATCTATAGCTGGCCGTGTTATTGCATCACTACGATTTCCCAGTTCATCTGCCTAAAGGGGCCCTTAAAATTATAAAAAGTGTGAGCAGAGGACCTAAATGAAATAGCAACACAGAATCCGAAAGTTAATATAGGTCTGCCTATGAATTGAACGCTTAACAACTCATATAATTTGATTATTCTTCAAATATCAAATTATTACATGATCTTCCAAAAGGAAACAAACTTGATATTGCCGAGTTTTTTTACACTGTAATTTTTTTCTTAATCCTGTTCTCTGCGAACAAACATTTTTTCATAAAAATAATTTCTTTAAACTAAACTAAAGTCCACTTATTAACTCATAGGTAAAGGCATGATTCCTGAGGAATGCAAGGTTCATATTTTGCAATAAAGTTTTAGGTCCCCTTAGATTTCTTGACAAATCGTACACAGGGAAAAATGAATAGCGGAATTTACTACAATATTGTAGAACAATGTACTACAATTTGCGTCTAAAATAACTCCATTGACAATTTACAGAAAAAGGTTCTTCACATTTGTGCAGAACTACATATTAGTTGTACATTTTCATATCCTCTTCTACACTTTTTGACAGCACCAAGTGCTCAATAAGTAATTCAAAGTGCTACAAAATGCGACAATAATGTCAATATGTTACGCGTTTTTATCATACAGTGTGTTCCAGGATTGACTTCGGGTTGGGTGTGATGACCCAAAAATTTTCGACATGTATCATATTTTGTAAACAAGTTTTGCTTGACCCAGAGTGGATTTTCACCAAATATTAGTGCAAGTGGCATCTAGTTGGCGTAGTTATTCCAAGAAAACCATAAAGCATTGTAGGTAAAGTGGGTTTTCTGTTGCTTTTATGCAAACATTTTATTAAAATAAAATATTCTAAATCCGAAATTATGGTCGTATGCCAAAATTCATAGCATTTGAACAAAAATTATTTTAACTTTTATTAAAAAAAATTAAGATTAAAACAAAAATAACAAATACTTATTAGCTTTGTTCCTACACAGTACTAAATCAGTTCGCGACTGTACTGCTCATGCGCTCTTGCTAAATACACAGCATTTTTAGTAAAAGCGCATGAGCAGTACAGTTCCGAACTGATTTAGAACTGTGTAGGAACAAAGCTATTACGTTGACGTTTGTTATTCAGTAATGTCAAACTCGGGGTAGTACAGTCAAGGGAAAAGGACAATCGCTAGTTTAGGAGATGTAGTCCTTTTCATTGGCCCACACGATCGCCAGATATGACTCCAATTCAGTTTTACAGTTGGGATCATATTAAATTGAACGTCTAAGTCAACACAGAAGCGGAATCAGTGGCTCGAATTA
The DNA here is from genome assembly GCA_958336345.1 of Dorcus parallelipipedus. Taxonomy (NCBI): domain Eukaryota; kingdom Metazoa; phylum Arthropoda; class Insecta; order Coleoptera; family Lucanidae; genus Dorcus; species Dorcus parallelipipedus. Next base: position 1,645,630 of record OY284475.1, read on the forward strand.
TTCTTGCTTTCGATTTTGCCTCGTGATCGACCTCAGATATTTCGAATAATTCGTCGTTCAATCATACATCATTATAACTTATGCATCTGAAATGGTAGCTTTAATGTTGAACATTAATTTTTCAAATTGGGTTATTGCGCGGCCAGTATCGATAAAATTATGACTGTTTTTAAACAAATTTATAATAGACATGATGGTGGTCACTTTACAAATTTTGTCAATTTCTTTTTAAGTAAATTTCTAACAGATTTTTGATCAATATCATGGTCAAGCGTAAGTTGTCTTGTTGAAACTTGAGTATTTTCCTTAATGGATAATAAAATGTCTAATTCCGTATCTCAGCTAGAAGCACTTATAGGTGTAACCAAACGATTAAGAGTAGACCATGACGGTGGAGTCTGATTGGGATAGATTCCGATGAAAAGAGTATAAGCTTGCTCATAAACCCTCTGTCGATCTCACAATCATACCATCATCAAACTTTCTGTTTTTTTCCGTGTCAACACACCCTCTAATGCCATTAAGGCCCATTTACAAAATTACGGTTCAACTTTAAGTCAAAGTTTAAAAAATATTCAATATTTAAATGATATAATTTTTATATTGCTTAAATACCTAAATTAGAAGCAATTAACTAAGGGGACCGGATTCGATTCTTGAACGGATTTATAGAAAATTTGCTTAAGAAATCTACTTAAAATTTGATTGCTCCAGAAGTAAAAGCATGAAAAAATAATATAGGTTGCCATTTAAAAAAATTAGGTTCCGTTGGGTCTACGACAATTCGCCGTCGCCAATTCGTCGTTGCCGATTCGCCGTAGGTACAATTCGCGATAGGTACAATTCACCATCGGTAAATTCGCCGGCGGTAAATTCGCCGTCGCCGATTCGCCGTCGATAAATTCGCTAGCGGTCAATTCAGGGGGGTTTTCAGAGAGGAAACTAACCCCATGTTCATAAGGCAATTTTTGTTTACACTAGTCTCCTGAATACATTCTCCAAATATTGGGTGTTCCTCACAGAACACCCGGTTAATTTTATAATAATTTTATATATAATTTCCATTCATTTTAAATTTAATTTATTTGAGAACTAAATTATATGATGCCTAAAAGTCATCAGTATGTTGTATGTAATTATGTATGTATTGTATGTATGTATGTAATTAAGTATGTAATTGTGAACGCGACGACGATTTGGCCCGACGGCGAATTGGCTCGACGGCGAATTGGTCCGACGGCGAATTGATCCGACTGCGAATTGGCGACGGCGAATCGTCCCATTCCCGGTTCTGTTGAGTAGTGCTTACACATGATATCGTAATGTAAATTAAAATTAACTAATATAAGGAACACATATTATCTTTCAACTTTCATCTGAAAATCTTTTTTCTATACCGTTAAAGTTACAGCCATGTTTCGTTACATTTTCCTTGCACTGTAATGTAAAATAGAAGGAGAAGCTCGAACCGTCATCGAAAGACGCCCGAGGTAAAAATTCATTTGGATCGTAACTTGAAATTCTATTAAAATTATGCTTTTTATGTGACAAACACACGAAATTTTAATATTGAAACACAAAGTAAAATTAACTTTTAAGCATGTCCCCATCATTGGATGTAACATTTGCTTTTGAAAATTCCATTTGTCTACCTAACTTAACTTAAAAATAGAACCTAAAGAAAAGAGAAACTAATGTGAGATGTTGTTTGGGTCCCGTCATTCCCGGACGCTAAGAATTTCATCCTAATTTCCCCGTCCCTTTCTCGTCACGTGTGCACACGATCACAAATTATTACAGTTGACAGTTTCTTACCAAATTACGTAATTTCTTTACTCGTTGAATCAGAGTATTTTATGTTTTTCTCATGTGCTTTAACATGTGTCGTTTCAAATGTACAAGTTCTCGACATTTGTAATCGCAAAGACCACAGAGCATCGGCTTCTCACCGGTGTGCTTTAACAAGTGCCGCTTCAAACTTCCGACCTGCCGGCATTTATAATCACAAATATCACAATGGAATGGCTTCTCACCAGTAATAAAGACATTATTATTATTATTATTACTATTATTATTATTCCTAATTCATCAAAATGTATAAAAAGTATAATACTAATATAATTACATTGTACTTGAAAGCAGAAAAAAAATTATTATTTTTATAAGTACACTTTCGTGTTTGTCATTTAACGGTTAACCCACAAAATTTTGTTCATCTTTTTACACTATTTTTAATTATTAACTTTAACTAAGTTTAACTAGAGATGCAGCGTATAGTGATTTGGCTGGATAACCGGCATCTAGCCGATGTGCTTTAACTTGTGTCGTTTCAAACTTACGAGATACCGGCATTTATAATCGCAACAATCACAGGTGAATGGTTTATCGCCGGTGTGCTTTAACTTGTGCTGTTTCAAACTTATAAGGTGGCGGCATGTATAATGGCAAAGATCACAACTAAACGGCTTCTCATCGGTGTGCTTTAGCTTGTGTCGTTTTAGATCTTTGAGGCGCGAGCATTTATAATCGCAAAGATCACAACTGAATGGCTTCTCACCGGTGTGCTTTAACTTGTGTTCTTTCAAGCTTCTAAGTTGCCGGCATTTATAATCGCAAAGCTCACAACTGAGTGGCTTCTCGTCGGTGTGCTTTAATTTGTGTCGTTCTAGATCTTTGAGGCGCAAGCATTTATAATCGCAAAGATCACAACTGAACGGCTTCTCACCGGTGTGCTTTAACTTGTGCTGCTCCAAACTTACATGATACCAGCATTTATAATCGCAAAGATCGCAACTGAATGGCTTCTCGCCGGTGTGCTTTAACTTGTGCTGCTTCAAATTTGCAAGTTGCCGGCATTTATAATCGCAAAAATCACAATTGAACGGTTTCTCGTCAGTGTGCTTTAACTTGTGACTTTTCAAACTTGCACGCTCTCGGCATTTATAATCGCAAAGATCACAACTGAACGGCTTCTCGTCGGTGTGCTTTAACTTGTGACTTTTCAAACTTTTACGCTCTCGGCATTTATAATCGCAAAGATCACAACTGAACGGCTTCTCGTCGGTGTGCTTTAATTTGTGCCGTTTCAAACTTCCGAGTTGCCAGCATTTATATTCGCAAAGATCACAATTGAATAGTTTCTCGCCGGTGTGCTTTAACTTGTGTTGTTTCAAACAGTCGGGACGCCGGCTTTTATAATCGCAGAGATCACAACTGAATGGCCTCTCACCGGTATGTATCAATATATGTTTCCGCAAATAAGAACGACATTGAAATTTAGTATCACATATCCGGCATTCGAAGGTTTCTTTACCAACAATTTTAGCTTTAGATCTCCGTCGACTCCTGAAACAAAGAGACTCATTAAATTTGGAAAACATTTTTGATATTAAACATTTATCAACATGATTTACTTAAAATTTATTTAAAATTGTAATACATTTCTCTGTTTCTAAATTGTACGAGTAGGATTTTCAGTTTTCTTAAAAATCTGGATTCCGTAATCACGTTTTCAAAAATATACAGGGTCATGGGTCACAACTAATTAAAGCTTCACAATGGGGATCTCGTAAACTGTCTGCTGATCTTAAACAATTAAGCGATAATGTAAGTCATTTAAATCCGCAATATATTGAACTGAAAAAAATATGTGAATCTAAACACAGTACAACAAAAACGAGCTTCTTTTTCTATCTGATATTTATGGCCGAGGCGTCCGAGGCATCAGTGCATTACTTAATAACATTAATCACTTAACGTTTCGCAGTCGTTCGACAGCTTCGTCAGAAGTAAAAAATACGACGAAGCTGTCGAACGACTGCGAAACGTTAAGTGTTTGTGCGCCATTTAGTGTCCGTTTAAAAGAGTTTGTGATACAATTTTCATCGGACAAGAACCAGCTTTAATTATTAATCATTCAAATGAACGGAATGTAATCTTCATAGTAGAACCTACTGCAACTTACATGGTTTAAATAGGAGTTATAATGCAGATGATTTTGTCGTAATTGTAGCATGTGCAAACGACATTAGCAACTTGAAAAACCCTTCGTTCGTGGACATTTTATAAACACCGAAAGTTTGCAGACATACAAACTTGATCATTTGTACCTTTCCATACCGTTATGATAATGAGAAGCTCAACGTATTTATAAAAAAGTTTAATTACAAATTAGCTGAATTCATTAAAGATAGTTCAAAGATCTTAAACTCAAGAGCTTAATGTGTTAGATATCAATGAGAAGATGAATCGACATATTGCTATGTTATTTTGATATTTTAAAATTTTCACCCTGTATATAATTAGTTTAGGTTTTTTATTTTTGAAGTTATAATTTAAGCAATTTAATTTAGTGTGTTCCAGAACACTTGTGAAATTTTATTTTGACACAAATAACTAAAACACTTTTCTGCCCAATCTAGAAAATGTCAATTGACATCCTTGACGTTACGCTTTCGCCAACAACGAAAAGCTCCAGGATGAACAGGAACATTGGGATGACAACCTCACACAACAGGAGTCGAGTTCCAAGACATCCAAGGATGAAGTGCTGTCATCCGAAGTCGAAACCCCAGGACGAGCCGATCATGTCAACGTGGAAGACGTTTCAAGATAATCTAGAACGTTTCAAGAGTATCGAGGCGTGGCAAGTTCATCCAGCACGCTAGAAGGGGAAATCCGAAGCAAACCTCGAGCCTACTTCTACAAGAAGAACGGAGGAAGACGTCGTATTCTTGTAAAACTCAAGAACCAAGACAGAATCCGTCTTTCAAAGTTAGATGCAGTTCGACTGGGCCTCTTCAAGATGCAACTTCATATTTGCAACCTACAAGACAAGAAAGTGTACAAGAATTTTTGATTTGTTTACAATCTAAGAATCTTTAATTTTTCTTAGGTTTGAGGTTACAGAATATTTTTGTACCTTGAACTCTATATAAAAGGAAGATTTCTGGGTAATCCAGGAATTCAACTTAGGCCTTGAGGCCTTAGGCCATTCAATTCACTCTCTGCACTTAGCAGTGAACATTGATACTTTATACTTAGCTTTGAATAGTCTTGTGTTAACATTTAACAATTGTAATCAATCTTAAGCTCCTTCAGAGAAACTTTTGTAATCGAAGGTAGTGAACAAAACGTAAGAACATTTCATTTATTAATATGGTTAATTAAACACGCTTGTTCAAGAATAATTCGTAAATACTTACCAACTGGTATAAGCTTAATTCAAACAAAGGACACTCTTGTTAAAGGAGACCATAATAGCATTTTTAATTAAAAAACTTTGATTAAAATTTCCATCTACCGCATTTCCATGTGCATTTACACTAATCTTCCAAATGTACTAACAATTACTATGAGCCAATTTTCTTGTGTAAATGTAAAATTGGAGAATGCTAATAAAAAAACAAAATTATTATTAATAAATAATAATTTGTATGTCAATCTATAACATCGATTTTTATTTGCCTGAAAACACTTCACGTAGCGTGACTAAAATAACCGACATTTTAAAAATCAACACCATTAGGACAAGTACATTTCAGAACCCAGTTCAACAAATTTGTTTAGCAATACAATTTGGTACCCTGAGATAAATATCAATCATCAATTTATTAATGAAAAGAGTCTAATGTTAAAATCTTTATGTGTGACTTTGTCATTTGAGTTAAAAATTCTAATCCAAAAATTTAACAAACATATTTCATTTATTTCGCAAAAATATGTACACAAAACATGGGTTTCACTTTAATCCCATTGGAAAGAAGATGCTGGAAAATAAATTTCTGCTCTAACTTGTGTCGTTTCAAACTTATAAGGTGCCGGAATTTACAACTGCAAAGGTCACAACTGAGCGGCTTCTCACTGGTATGCCTTAACTTGTGTTCTTTCAAACTTTTGAGGTACTGAGGTAATATCAATGAAAATAAGTCAATTCACATAGCATAGAAATTATAAAATTTAACATGTCTGAGTGACTATAAGATTTTAGATACTGCAATCCTGCGAATAATACCATAAACTGCAGATAATAAGTTTAAGATAACTACAGGATGTTATATCTAAGAAGACAAATAAGGATATAAATAGATATTAATTTAAATGAAAACAGACTAGAATGCTCGCACTGTAAAACTACAAAATCATTTTTTATTAATTCCGTGTAAAACACTAGATTAAAGCATGTCGACTGACTTGCTACAAATCGGTGGTGTCGTGGTATAATTATGAATTATGAATTCTTCATAAATTTAACCTGAGGAGCGGGAAAGGCAGAGACATCCGAAGGCAAGCAAGATCCTAATAGTAAGATCAAGAGCAGGATGGTAAGAATCCTCTGCAACAAGTGTTATTTCTTCATGTGTAATTGCCAATTCACACGTGAGATTTGATAGCTCTAGATCCAACAATCTGTTATCATTATCACTACCGCGACCATTATTATATTTAAGGAGTCAGACGAACTTGAATTTTAAAGTTAAAAGAATTTAAGTTGTAAGTCAGTCACCTGATTCTCCAACGTATTAATACGCCCCGTAACTATTTTAAACTCATTCTGAATAATTTCCTTCATAACACCTGAACGGTCCTGTGGTAAGAGGACCGGCCTTGCAATCGCATGGTCGTCGGTTCGAGCCGCACTCGGGATTTTTCTCGGGGGTGGTCGGTATCGACTTCAGGCACCCTTCAGTGTTGGGGATAAAATTCGACACTGCTTCCCCTTAAACGGCGAGAAGGCTGGAAGTAACAAAGCCATGGAACATTTTACACACACTCAAATACACTCCCGCTCCTGAGGTCCTGACAAGTCTTTAACTTAGGACCCCGTTGGGCAACTACCACAGATTTAAATAAATAAAACTTTTGTTTGATGACTGCCTCAGTAAAATATGTAGACAGCTGCTCTTTGTTGGATGAGGAAGAAACACATTTTAATCATAACCGGGGCTTCTTAAATTGAATGAGAGTATCAGGCAGAGATACACATTTAATATGGGCATATCCTTTACACAATCCTGAGCATTTAATGGAGGGTGAAGTAGGATTGACAGCACTCTCACAACGTAAACAATTATTTGGCATTTCGAATTGACGAATTTATTGGCAACGGTAACCCAGAATGTTGATAAAGAACAGCAATGTATTCAATGAAATCTAACACAAAACAAAGTTCTATAAATTATTCTCGATCACTATTAAATACACGATCACTATTAAATAACTTTATTTAAAGAAATATAACTAAGGTAGTATGTACAGTAATCTACAATGTCCTCGATACTTCCGATGGACGATACGAGTTGTTCGTCAGAAGTATAAAACTCGAAGTATAAATATCGCGAATGCAATAAATGAATTTACTTCAACATTACCACACAATTTAGAAGAAGAATCAGTTATGGCCGATTTCTTCATCGTGTTTAATCTAGGGTTGATTTATCTAACAGTTGGAATGTGACATACAGTTGATCGTACACATACTATGTGTCACATTCTAACTGACAGATAAATTTAACCTCAAGATAAAGCGATGAAGAAATCGGGCATTACTGTCGTAACAACAGAAGCAAAATTGATGCCCACGCAAAATGAATCTGCAGCAGGTTCTTCAAACCTCATGACTTCAACCAATCGACAGCCGTCTTTTGGATCATCGGATGCGAGGAAAGCGATCTGTTTGAAGATTCAGAAGACTCTGATAAAAGTAATCATGAACAGGTCTCCTCAAGTCAAGACTCCAGTGTCGATTCAGATGATGACGAACATCAAATTATTGACCCGACTGTACCCACACTTGGGGACCTTGTGGAATTATCTCCAATAATTTCCCGTTCTCTGCTCAACATGGTCTCCAAATAAATTCAATCGATATTTCCAGTCCCTACGAAATATATCGTCAATTTATATTTAAAGTTGGTTCTTGTCGATTTATAGATAATGATATTCTTGGAATAATAGTGGAAGAGACAAATAGATATGCGTCACAATTTATTTAAAGTCATCAACTTTGCCGAAGATCACTTACACGCAAATGGAAAGACACAAACATGTTCGTGTAATTTTATATTGCCCTTACTCCTCCTCGCTCCCAACAGGCTTTAGTCTATGAGTCCAAAAAGATACCTCAAAACTTTCTTCTCCAGAAGAACTTCAAGCAGACAACTAAAACTCTTAAAGCAAATTGCAAACTGAAATTATTGCATTATCAAACCATTTTTTTCTTTTGGTGTCCCATTTAGACTTATCAAGTTGAAAGAAGTGAGCTTCTGAAAGTAACTTCAAATTAAGGTCCATTTATTCCAAGGAAAGATTCTAAAGCGGATCATAACAAGCGGCAACAACGAAATATATCAGTAATAAATGTATAATGAATTCCTGCTAATGTGATATTGTCGAGATACCAGAAGAGCTTTTAACGATCTAATTTTGGGAACCACAGTATTTGGAAAGCTAAGAAAATGACGGGAAGAAGATTTGACCCAGTATGCGCGAGCCATCCGGATATCTGCGCATAGAGAAGAACTGAAAAGAAGGTAGCAAAAGATGAAGTGTGTGGAGACTTATTTGGAGAAGAAAAAACTACCCAAAAGATCTTCACAAGATTACCAAATGAACACATAATTTAATTCTACGCCCTAAAAGGCATTCGTGAAACAGGAGAAGAAAAAGAGAGGAAGGCTAAGAAAATGATAGGAAGAAGGTTTGGGCTAAGGAAGCGTGAGCTTGCGCATTGACAAGAACAAAAGGGATGGAGGCAGAAGCTACGGGGTGTCGACGTTTGCTTAAAAAAGACAAGCTACCCAAAACAGACCAACAATACAACAATATCAAGGGCCAGACAGACTATGCTGGGAACTTGCACATAGAGAAAAACGGAAGAAGGAAAAGGTTGGAGGTAAAGGCTAAATGTCGACATTTATTTGGAGATGACGAACTACCCAAAAAAGATCTTAACGAAAGACAAAATCAAGGACGAGACTACCACGAAGGCTAAGAAAATGATGGGAAGAAGATTTGGTCCAGCATCGCGAGCCATCTAGAAGCTTGTACAAGGAAAAGAATGGAAAGGAAAGTGGCAAAACATAACGGATGTCGAAGATGTTGGAGAAAACAAACTAATCAAAAGAGACCTATACAGATTATCGGAAATGCTAAGAAAATGATAGGAAAAAGGTTTGGCTAAGGAGGCGCGAGCTTGTGTAACAAGAACGAAAGGGATGGAGGCAGAACCTACGGGATTCAACGTTTGTTTGAAAAAGACAAGTTACTCAAAAGAGACATTAACAACAATGTCAAAGACCAAACATACTATGCTGGGAACCTGCACACAGAGAAATTCGAGAAATTTTCGTAAGTTTTTTGTAATTTTAATGGTAATGGGCATCAATTATCTTCCCCAGATGTGTCCCTATTGGTCCAAAAATAAGATGTATGAGAATAATCTAATAAAGAACAGCATGACACGCGACCGATTTGACCTTCTTCTGAAATTCATTCATTTTTCCGACAACGATGTTCATCAAAATTACAGATTATCGAAACTAAGAAATATATTGGATCCAATTTTTCTAAAAAAATTCTAAAACCGGGGATAGAGGTGGTCATTGATGAAACCATGGTGCCCTGGAGAGGCCGAACTTGTTCTCCGACAATATCTTCCTGCCAAATCACACAAATATGGCATCAAAATCTACCCCAGAAGGTTACACATATAACCTAAACATATATTGTGGCAAAAAGGGACAGGAACATGCTAGTGGACATGGACACACTTTTGACGTAGCGATAAAGCTAATGGAAGGTTTGTTGAACGAAGGCAGAATTTTGTATATTGACAATTTTTATACTAGCGTCAAATTATCTGAATACCTTATACTAAAACACATGTTGTAGTGGTATGTGGTACTTTGCGAGAAAATCGCAGAGATGCTCCAAAAGATGTTTGTCAAAGTAAACTAAAAAAAGGTCATATATTTGGAAAAGAAAATAATAATGCAGTACGAGGTTTCAAGTGGCAAGACAAAAGATCAGTACTTTACCACAGCACATGGATGAATTGGTTGTTACTGGGGTTCAAAACAGGAAGGAAGAAAATGTGATGAAACCAAGGGCAGTTATAGATTATAACAAGACAAAAAAAGGTGTGGACATTTCGGACCAAATGTCCTCTTATTACACTTGTCTTCGAAAGACAATGAAATGGTATAAAAAGGCCATCTTTGAAATCATTCTGGGTACCAGTGTAGTTAGTGAACGCGTGGGTAATCTATAACCAAAATAATAGAAAAAAAACTAGACATTTTACAATTTAGACAGGAACTGATAGCCAAACTTTTGGAGAATGAAGACACAGAAATAGAAGACCGCCAATATGTAGATGAAAACACAAGACGAACGAGAAAACACATAATGAAAAGTTCGGAGGAAATGCAAGACAAAATTGTAAAAGATGTCTTTCTTGCTACGAGAAAATCCAAAAAGAACGCGGAAGTAAAGAAGCAAGAGTGAAGACTAAGCGAGTAATGACATACTGCGATAATGTGACAAGGCGAAACTAAATTAAAATATTAGATTCATTTAGCGAATTTGAGATAAGAGAATTGCATCTAGCGCGACCTCGACATGTGCCCTCTGCAAGTGCAGAACCTTGAACAAGTTAAAACGGATTTAAAGTATCTCGTATTCTGTCGAGTCTTTCCGGTCTCGTAAGAATTCGGAATTGCTCGAGTTGCACTTTGTATAAAAACCCCGCGATCTGCATAAAAAGGGAAGATCTTAAACTAATTGCTATCAGAGCATGATGTAGGCTCTATTTTGTTAAAGTGTGCTGTTAGGGTAAGTTGAACTTTGTACAATTATGTTTGTCTGTATTTATTTATGTTTAATATAATATTTAAGCTACGCTATGCCCCTTGTTTCGATTTATACCGTAACATTTTCTGTGATGGTAAACCAACAATATGCTTGGATTGTTTTGACGAGAAATATAAATAAGTAGGTAGATTTAGTTCATAGAGAATATTTGGATTTCTTTATATACCTATTTAGGTGAACAATGTGATGTTTATTTATGTTATAACGCAAATTTTAATATGTTTTGAGGTGAATTTTATTTTTTGTTATTGTTATCAGTTGTAAGAAAAATGTGTTGACTACTGAAACAATGTTTCTTTTCACAAAGTACTGCGTTTGAAATAAGGTTGTGTAATTCATAATCAAGTACACCAATTTGGATACGGGTGCTCCACTGGCACACGACCTTTCTTGCCAAATGAAAATTGATTTGTTTAATTGGCAGTATTAGAGAATTAGAATATCTTATAAATCACGTGAATTATTTCGGCCTTATTGGGCCTCGTCAGAGATATGTACTAAAAAATTACAAAATATTAGACAGTTTTTCAAAAAGTTTTCTTTCGGGGTTTGTTTTTGGGATTTTGGAAATTCAAAAATATGTAAGTTTATAATTTTAATTATTATCCTTTCAAAAAGTAGTTTTTCGGTACATATCTCTGACGAGGCCCAATAAGGCCGAAATAATTCACGTGATTTATAAGATATTCTAATGGCACGATCTACCAAGGAAGTGATGACAAAAATTTTTTGGTTTCTTGGGTGGGAAGAATGATAGTTTAGGTATCTACCTGTCCAAGTAGGTTTTCTATACCAATTGGTACGTACCGGAAGGTTATTGGTTTTGATGATAGAACTATCCAGAAAGTATAGTATCGTATTGTTTTTTTTTCTTTTTCTAAAGTGAATTTGAGTTTAGGGTGAAAGCTGTTGAAACTGTCAAAAACTGTGGATAATTGATTTGAAGGTAGAAAGACTAGGATGTCATCTACATATATTTTGGATAAAAGGGGTTTAACGTCGGGTAAATTCTTGAAAATTTCGGTTTCTGTATGTTGCATAAAAATTTCGGCTAGAATGGGACTGATAGGTGAACCCATGGGAAGACCATCAATCTGTTTATAGTATTTGTTGTTGAATTGAAAGGTTGTGAAGTTAGTCAACATCCTGAGACCGTCCATAAATTGTTCTTTTGTTAAAGTAGTTTTTTCTTTTAGACAATCCCATTCGTTCTCAATAAGTTGTAAAGTAAAATCAACTGGTACATTGGTGAAGAGATTAATTACATCAAAGGAGCACATCGTATGGTCTAATGGTACTTGTAGATTTTTGATTGAGTGAATAAGGTCAAAGGAATCTTTGACATAGGAAGAACAATTTTTATCGATCATATGTTGTAGAATATTGCTGTAAAATTTTGATAATTTATAGACCGGTGAACCGATGTAAGAGACAATAGGTCTAAGGGGGTAATTTTCTTTATGAATTTTAGGAAGAGCGTATAATTTTAGACAGGTCCCATTAGAACAACGTAGACTCCTAGCAGTAATTACATCTATGTTATTAGAATCAACCCAACCCTTGATTAAATTACTTAATTTCGTTTGGATTAACTGTGTGAGGTCTTTTTTGACCTCCTAGTAAGTATTAGTATCATTAAGTAAGTTATTCACTTGGTTGGTATATTTTTTCTTGGACATAACAACAGTTACATTGCCTTTATCAGCTGACGTAATTAGTAAGTCTTGATTTTCTTTTAGGAAGTTGCGACATTTTTTGATATTATTCTGTTCAACATAGTTTGTGTTAAGTTTGTTGTTATGTCCAGGATTTGATTTTTTTATATGGTTAGAAAAATCTAGTCTTAAGTTTTCTTTCTTGTTTTCTTCTAAGTGATGTATGTTAAATTCAAAATTGGAAATTAATTGAGCGGTAAGATCTACATTAGCATGATGGTGAGTGTTGGAGTTAAACTTGGGGCCCAATTTCAAAACATTGCTCACTTCAATAGGTAATTGATGATCAGGTAAATTAATTAACCAGCCGTCAGTGTTTTCAGTGTTCGAGTTTTTGTGTTGTGTAATGTGGGGGTAATTTGATTCATTTATCCTACTTTGTTTGTTCTTTAAATTGTTGAATTTTGTTATGTGCTTATTTTTTATTCTGTTGAAAAGTGTTTCACATTTCTTACTTTCAAAGTTCATAATGCTAAATAAATTGTTATTGTTATTATTATTATTGATGTTGTGTGTGTTGTGTTACGTAACCTTATTTAAAAACAATTAGGCAGTGTTTCTTAAATAAAAATAACTTAAATAAAAAAAACTATACCGTTTTTTATGTTACGAATCAAATGAGTAGGTTTTAACAGACTTGGGCCCAGTTTCATAAAATGTAGTTAACCACTTGATTAAGTTAATTGTGTGATTAAGCAATATCATTGGAGGAAATTTAAACTTTCCTCCATTGATATTACTAAGGGCCAGTTGTACAAAGTAGGTTTAAACTCAAGTTTAACTGAACCAGGTTTAAAGTAAACAAATTCGCATAGGATCTTAATGACATATGACAATTAATGCATTCATAAATAAAATTTGATGCGATTTTGTTCACTTTGAATCTGGTTCAGATGAACGCCAGTTTAAACCTCCTTTGTACAAATGGCCCTTTATCATACAATTAACTTGATCGAGTGGTTAACTACGTTTTATGAAACTGGGCCTAACAATTACATACAGACTAATATAGATTTTCTAATTAAAATCAACTATATTATAAACAAAAAAAAAACATTGAAAGCTGGAATAAATGCTGCCTTTAGAAGTTGAGGTCTTACCATGTGTAAGTTTGATGTGTAACACATACTGAACCCGTAACCTTTCGTCAAAGTTCTACACATATACGTTAAATTTGCACAAGGTATTTTATTCCGTATACAGCGTGCGCCACATATGGTACACGCCGGCTACCGATGACAACTAGCGTCTACCTCATGTGCCGCACAACGTCGTGAACGTGTTAACGTGCCCGAAGGGACCGGAAAATCCGTACGCTACACCCGGGTTGGTGGACGCTATAAGAGAATGCAATTACATATTTGACACAAGACTCGGCATACATATTGGTGTGATATCACCAAAAGAACTCCATAAGTTTCCAAAGAGCAGACGAGATGCTGTAACAAAAAAAACTCATCTCTTTTGTTCGCCGGTGTGCTTTAACTTGTGCTGTTTTAACTGATAGAGACGACTGCATTTATAATCGCAAAGATCACAACTGAACGGCTTTTCATCGGTGTGCTTTAACTTGTGCCGTTTCAAATCCTTGAGGCGTAAGCAGTTATAATCGCAAAGATCACAACTGTATGGCTTCTCACCGGAGTGCTGTAACTTGTGCTGCTTCAAACTTCCGAGGTGTCGACTTTTAAAATCACAGAGATCACAAATGAACGGCTTTTCACCGGTGTGCTTTAACTTGTGTCGTTCCAACTGACAGAGACGCCAGCATTTATAATCGCAAAGATCACAACTAAACGGCTTCTCGCCGATATGATTTAAATTGTGTCGTTTCAAATTCCCGAAGTCTCGGCACTTATAATCGCAAAGATCACAAATAAATGTCTTCTCGCTGCTGTGCTTTAACTTGTGTCGTTTCAAGCTTATAAGGTGCCGGCATTTATAATCGCAAAGATCACAACTGAACGGCTTCTCGCCCGTGTGCTTTAAATTGTGTTCCTTCAAGCTGACGAGTTGCCGGCATTTATAATCGCAAAGATTACAACTGAATGGTTTCTCGCCGGTGTGCTTTAGCATGTGTTGTTTCAAATTTCCGAGGTGCCGGCCTTTATAATCGCAAAGACCACAACTCAACGGCTTCTCGCCGGTGTGCCTCAACTTGTGATGTTTCATATTTTCGAGACGCCAGGATTTATAATCGCATAGATCACAACTGAACGGCTTCTTGTCGGTGTGCTTTAACATGTGCCGCTTCAAACTTGTGAGGTCCCGACATTTATAATCGCAAAGGTCACAACTGAACGGCTTCTCACCAGTATGTATCAGAATATGTGCGCGCAAATTTCTACGAGAATAAAATTTGAAATCACAGATCCGGCATTCGAATGCTTTTTCCTTCACAAGTTTGGTTTTAGTAATCCGTTGACACCTGAAACAAAGAACAATTAAAAGTCAATGGACATCACGATATTTCTAAAATTTTGCAGAAGTCCAAAATCCTGAAGAAGTATTAAAAATTAACAAAATCTTATTTGGTCCGGATGGAAAACGGTCGGTCGTGTCTCCAGATAAAGGTTTAGCACTGGTGACTTCTGTAAAACTTTCTACATGGCAGTATTTAACTGTAAGAAGAATTGCTAGTGAGGAAAATTCTTGTCATTATCTATTTTATTATCAACTGAGAAAAGCAAACGAGAACTCTCATCCTCCAAAAGTAACTATTTTGGTAACAGACGGAATGGCAAGAATCAAAGTTCAGTCTATTCTAGGTATTACTGCCAAACGAATTTTGTTTACCTCTGAAAACCAACTTTCCAAAATTAATCTGATTTTAATATCAAAATGGGGATTTGATGGAGCTTCTGAACAAAGTATGGATAAGCAAGAATTCACTGATAATTACGACGATTCTGTTATTTTCATGTCCAGTTTTGTACCAATAAAATTAGTAACATGTGATAATAAAATTATTTGGGAAAACCCATATCCGTCCTCCACTCATTATTGTCGACCCATTAAATTTGAGTTTACAAAAGAAGAGACCATATAATAAAAAATGAAATGAAAGCCTTACAGGAAGAAATTAATCATTTAACATCTACAGTGTGTGAAAATGAAATTAGTATTACACATCAAATAACAAAATAATGTATAATTTAAATTAATTTAAATTCATTTCGTAATTATTGCAATCATGTGCATTTCAAAATTATTCCGAATCAGCAACCATTGAAGTAGAAACAAAGTCGCGTTACACTTACTCGCATGAATGCAAGCTTTGCGGAATGCGATCGTGTTGTTTACATTTGCCAATTAAGATCGAGGCAATTAGAACGTTTTAAGAAAAACAAATTTGGCAAGGATCAATTGATGTTGATGCACTTTGTACTTTGAACCAAAACCCCAGCCACCAGAGCAAAGGAACCAATTGTGACGTAGAGATAGGGATGTATAAAAGATCGACCCGCAGGTAGAATCGACGGCAGTATTAGTAGTAGTGGTATTAGTGAAGAGCACTATTAAAGTAGTGAAGAGTATTAAAAGTATTTAGTTAGCAGTTTAGTAAGATAATTAATTGGTTAGTAATTGTGAACGAGTGCGCGTAAGCCGAAGCAAGCGAGTGAGCTCTCCACGAGCGTCGGGCCAAGCCCTTTTCCCCGAGTAAAGTAACGTAGAATTTAATTAAAGTCAAGTAATTAAGTTAAAGTTTAAAAGAGTAGGAGATTAAATAAGTTCGATAAGTTTAAAATAAGTGAAGTTAAAGAAGTAAGGATGAGCTTAGAGTTATTGAGTATTAGTTTAAAGTAAAAGGTTAAATAAGTTCGTTAAGGAAGAATTATGTTTAAAATAATTATAATGATTAATTAAGTTTTAAAGTAAAAAGGACTTAGAGTAATTTTTAATTTAAAATAAAAGTAGTCGAAAGACATTTTTTCGTAATTTTAATTCGTTAATAAACAAAAATAAATTACTATCTCATTTTTCTACGCGACACTATATTTATTTAATAAAACAAACCTTTATTATTCATAATTATGGTTGACACAAGCTTATAAGTACTGCTTAATATTTTAATACTTACTAATAGATTCACCAATAATCTTAGTACAATGCTTGCTAAAAACGTGCACTATTATTGGAAGTTTAAAATACTATACAGGGTTTTCAAAAGTCGCGACGACTTCATTTTTCATCGATTTTTTTGAACCACCCTATACAACGGTATTAGGCCGAAATTATTTGGGAAAACCCATATCCGTCCTCCACTCATTATTGTCGACCCATTAAATTTGAGTTTACAAAAGAAGCAGACCACATAATAAAAAATGAAATGAAAGCCTTACAGGAAGAAATTAATCATTTAACATCTACAGTGCGTGAAAATGAAATTAGTATTACACATCAAATAGCGATGACGATGATTGATGGCAAAGTTAGCACTGTAGTTTCAGATCTCCGTCTTCTTCAACTTGTAATATCTGTCTTGCAAAACCTTCAGAAATGAATAATTTGGAGACTATACTGAAAAGAAAAAAAAAACGAGATGACATAATATTCAAATATGGGCTTTCAACACTGCATTTATGGATCAGAAGTCTAGAATGTTTGCTACGTACAGTCTATAATTTGGACTTTGAAAAATGGATAGCTAGAGGTAATGACAAAATTGACGTGCTTTTGATTTCAATTTTGATACGATAAACCGCAGCTAAATTTAATAATAATAAACGACATAGAAAATTGTTTTTTCTTATCATTAGAACATACGTGCTTACTTATAAATATTTAAAAAAGTAAATTACGAACAATTACATTCCCCATTAGAAAACTTTTCCCGTTTTCACATAGAAA
This sequence comes from Dorcus parallelipipedus, assembly GCA_958336345.1. Taxonomy (NCBI): domain Eukaryota; kingdom Metazoa; phylum Arthropoda; class Insecta; order Coleoptera; family Lucanidae; genus Dorcus; species Dorcus parallelipipedus. The sequence continues at coordinate 1,663,068 of OY284475.1, forward strand.
TGCATCGAAATGTAGTATAAATTTTATTGCATTTTATAGACACATAAAGTAGCTTCCGTATGTGCTAGAAAAATTGGCAGGAATAAACTGTGCTAATAGATAAAAGTTCAGTCAAAATAATTTATTTAATTTTTAATAATAACAATTAACACTAGATTCGTTTTCACCAGTTTGCGCAAGCTCCGTTTTAACCTTATCCGAATCAGGTTCGGATTAATCGAGAGTCTGCTGTAACTCACTGAATCAGAGTATTCTATGTGTTTCCCGTGTGCTTTAACATATGTCGTTTTAGAGCTACAAGTTGTCGACATTTGTAATCGCAAAGACCGCAAAGCATCGGCTTGTCATCGGTGTGCCTTAACTTGTGCCGCTTCAAGCTTGTGAGGTTCCGGCATTTATAATCGCAAAGATCACAAGTGAACGGTTTCTCACTAACGTGCTTTAACTTGTGTACTTTCAAATCACTGAGACGAATGCATTTATAATCGCAGAAATCACAACTGAACGGCTTTTCACTGGAGTGCCTTAACTTGTGTACTTTCAAATCGCTGAGACGAATGCATTTATAATCGCAGAGATCACAACTGAACGGTCTCTCACCCGTGTGCTTTAAATTGTGCAGTTTTAGTTCGTAGAGGCGCCTGCATTTATAATCGCAAAGATCACAACTGAAAGGCTTCTCGCCGGTATGTCTTAACTTGTGTTGGTTCAAATATCGGAGTTGTCGGCATTCGTAATCGCAAAGATTGCAACTGAATGGCTTCTCACCGGTATGTATCAATATATGGCAGCGCAAACTTCCACGTTGTTGAAATTTAGAATCACATATTTGGCATTCGAACGTTTTTTTAGCTTTAGATCTCCGCCGACTCCTGAAACAAAGAGACCCATTAAATTTCCAAACATTTTTCAAATTAAATATTTATCAACATTAAAACGTGATTTATTGTCCATCACAAAACAATAATGTGACAAGGCGAAAGTAAATTAAAATATGAGATTCATTTAGAGAATTGCATCTAGCGCGACCTTGACATGTGCCCTCTGCAAGTGCAGAACCTTGAACAAGTTAAAACAGATTTAAAGCATCTCGTATTCTGTCGGTTCAGAACTTGAAATTCTGTCAAATGGAACACAAGTGCTATGAAAAGTGTCGACACGGTTCACACACACAAGAAACTTGTGCCCGAGTTTTACCATAAATTGCAACTTGGGTACGTTCAGAATAATTTCATGGCTATCTAGAATATTTCGTTTCTCTATTAACTTCGTTTTTCTAATTAATTCCGATTATCAAAGCAAAAAAATTGGACCTTTTAAAACTAGGTCGGGCTCAATTAATTTATTTTTCACTCGATTTCACTATAGACTTTTCAATTCCCCATTACTTTTTGTTCTTCTAATAATCCCGATTATCAAAACAAAAATGTTGTGACTTTAAAAATCAGGATGTTTCCGCCATCATACATCACATGTAAGAAGCAACGTTAATAAGTTGTAAAACTTATAGCGTTTTCGATTGACTGCTCTAGAGGTTAAAATAAGATGAGAATACTCGGAGAGTGCTGTAGAGCGGTCAATCGAAACGCAATAATTTTTTTTCATTCATTTTTTGACTCGATTTGGAAATAGACTTTTCATCTCCCTTCGTTTTTCAAGTAAGTTTCGATTCTCAAACTCAAGCTTTGAGTTTTTAAAGTACCTAGATTGTAGAGGGTGCCCAGGTACTCGAATACTGCCCGTATAATTTTTACCCGGTTATCATTTCTTATCCGGATACCCGTTATTACCCAGATACATCTGGTGCCCGAGTACTACCCATGCGATTATTACCCGGGTATCACTTCTTTATCCGGGAACCCATTATTACCCGGGAATATCGGATACCCGAGTCCTACCCGTGCAATTATTACCCTGGTATCATTTCTTTAGCCGGTACCCGTTATTACCTGTGTAATTTGTCATTACACAGGTCAGAAGACAGCGCAGAATTTCGGAAAAAATATATTTATCTGTTATTTCACGATAAAAACTTTATCATTTTTAACATTCGGGCACTCATGTTAAAATTCGTGAATCCGTTTAAGTTGAAATATCGAAACTTACACGGGTACTCGAACTTATACGGGTATCCGAATTTATACGGGTGCTCGTATCAGGTCCGGACTTTAGTTTTGTACTCATATGATTACCCGAGCACGATATGGATACCCGGATAGTTTACCCGGGTAGCTCAGACATACGGGTATGTTTTCCCTATTAGATAACTAAAGTGCAGCAATTACCGCCATTTTGAGTCCTATTAAACGCGCAAATTTAAAGTTGAACGTAACAGGTAAGTGATTTCAAATTTGGCGCGCTTACTTTGGCTCAAAATGGCGGTAATTGCGGTACTTTCGCCGATTTTAAGCGCATAACCGGTAATTACCGGTCAAAAATATTTTTAACTAAATGCGTTCACAGAACTCAAGATGAATAAAGCAGGAGGAAAGGATAATATAGTCAACGAACTGATAAAATACGGAGGAAAAATGCTAATACAAAGAATATTCTAACTAATAATCCGCATCTGGAAAACGGAAAAGATGCCTAGCGAATGGAAAAATGGAATAATAGTGCCAATACATAAGAAGGGAAATCCAAAAGCTTGTGAAAATTACAAAGGAATTACCTTACTTAATGCTGCATATAAAATATTGACTACACTAATATATAAAAAAACTAATGAAGTACAAACTGGAGACTTTCAATACGGCTTTAGAAGAGGCAGATCCACCATAGATGCAGCACACATAGTGAGGCAAATAACGGAAAAGTTTCATGAATATGGACTAGGACTACAAATTGTATACATCGATTTCAAACAAGCATTCGACAGTCTTAAACGAGAACAGATTAAAAAAATTATGAAAGATACGGAAATACCCGAGAAACCTGTAAAATTAACAGAAATGACGATGAAGCGCTCAAAAGCATCAGTTGAGTCATAACTTATGACAAACGAAGGAGAAACTGAAGACTTTCGAATTAACCTGGGAGTAAGACAAGGGGATGGACTATCAACAACTTTATTTATTTTAGCACTGGATGCGGTAGTCAAAGAGTGTAAATTGACGTCTGACAGGGACAATTATTATTAATAAGACAGTACAACTAATCGATCTCACTGTACTAGCTAGAGACAGAAATAGTCTAGAAGAAACAATACAAAAAGTCGAACAAAAAGCAAACAAACGAGGTCTAACAATAAACGAAGAAAAAGCAAATATATGGAAATAAAAAGAGAAAACAGGGAAACAACAGCTAAGGAAGTAAAAATAGGAAATTTCAGATTTGAATCGGTAGATAATTTCAAATACCTAGGAATAATAATTAACAGTAAAATCGACGAAAATATTGAGATAGATCATAGAATACTGGCTGGACGCAAAGCCTATTATAAATACAAAAATATCATGAAAAGTAAAAGTATAAGCGCAAATACAAAGATTAGGGTGTACAGAGCAGCAATCAGACCAATGGTGACGTATGGGTCAGAAACGATGAGCTTAACAAGTTTAGAACAGGAAATGTTAAGAATATTCGAAAGAAAGGTAATAAGAAGAATATACGGATTAAAGAAAGTTGCTGATAATGAGTACAGAAGGCTAATGAATTTCGAAATAAAAAACCTCCTCAAAGATGATATCGTACGTATTAAAAAGTACAAAGACTTCGCTGGTACGGTCATAAAAGAAGAATGGGAGACGACATAGAAGTAAAGAAAATTACAAAGTGGAGACCTGATATTGGCAGAAGAAGAGGAAGACAGAGAAGCAGGTGGGAAGATCAGGTACTGGAAGATATAAAAAAACAGGAGATAGAAGCATGGAGAGAAAAATACAGGAACCAGATACGTGAAAGAAAATAACAGAAGAAGCAAAGACCGACAATAGGATAGAATAACTTAATAATAAAGAACGTGGACTAACTCACCAGAAGAAACGAGTTTCTAGAGCTCAACAATTGAGCGGCTACAATTCCTATAGGAACTTGGGTACGTTCAGAATAATTTCATGGCTATCTAGAATTGAACATTCGTTATACGTATTTATACCTTAACAGCAAAGCCGACTGTATATTATGAACACAGTTACTTTCATAATATGTAATGTAAATAGGAGATTAGTAAAAATTGAAAATAATTCGACAGATTTTCTTTCTAAAACTTGTCGCCAGCTAATAGACACGAAAGCCCGAGAATTCGAGTATTTCTGTAAAGCTGTTGATGCAATTATAATTTTGAGACGAAGTATATATGCAACCGAAATTTTATCTTGAAAGGAAAGGCTGTATTGATGATACAAAAAAATTTATTATAAAATAACGACTCCTTAATAAGAAACATAAAGGAAAAATACATGAGAACACCGAGGCTCCCAGGAACAGCTGTAAATTCTGAGGGACTAGGACCCTGCGCCTACGTGCAAATGAGATAGTCATGTCAGAATGGTTAGACCTACATTTACATATGCGGTTTAATTTGGTGGTCCAAGGTTAAACAGGAAACTACCAAACTTAGACTGAGTAAGGTACAAAGACTTGCCTCTCTAGGCGTAACGGGGACAATGTGTACAACGCCCACCGCTGCAATGGAGATGAAGGTCTAGAAGTAGACCTAGAAGGTCTAGAAGTAGACCTTCCTCCTCTACACATTATGATAATAGGAGAGGCAAGATGTGGACTCCATAGATGCAGAATTTACGTTACCCAATGAATACGGGTCATACTAGTAACATTGGACGGACTATATGGCTCCCAAAGGAAACACAAATTTGCTTATCAAGGTAATAATTCACGAACTGGCTGAGCAAAGTAAACCTGAACAGAATATTCCTCCTGGTAGTCTTATCTGTATACGGGCGGCTCCAAAACCGAGACGGGTGCCGGATCTGGAATCTACGAACAGAGACCAAAAGGGAGATTATGGTTTCCTTTGGGCCAATTTGCCACATTACAATGTGCGAGGGAGAAGATGATGAAGGCTTATACAAATAAGAGGATCTTCATTCTATCCGACAACCAGGCGGCTTTGAAGGCTTTGTCAAGCTTAAAGATCTCATCCAGACTGGTGTGGGAGTGTCTTAATGTACTCAACAACCTGGCGGAACAAAACCGCGTTACGCTATTAAGGGTTCCAGACACAGGGAATTTTACGGTAACGAACAGACCGATGAATTAGCCAGACAGGATATCCTGGCGCCGAACCTGCCTTAGGAATAAGCAAAGGCGTTATTCGGGGCTTTTCTAGTGATTGGATAAGCGAAGAATACAATAGATACAGGATAGGCAGACCAGGACATCGACATAGTAAAACCATCCTTAGAGGTCCTTGCAAGCAAGAGAGCTGCTGAACTGCTAGGTCTGAGCAGGTCGCAACTCAAGATCACCACGGGATCACTAACAGGACACATGACTGTTGAGGAGCACCTGTGGAGAATCGTTAAATTTAATGGTGACTTAAATTGCAGACAGCAACACGTGACAATATGGAGCAATATTGCCATACGTTGTCGAAATAATTGCTAGGAATCCCATGATATTGATCGATCTAGCTCCATCGCTAAGAATTTTTTTACTTTCAATTTAAAGAGCCAGACGATCGGGCGAAACTAGTTTGTCATTCATGCATAACTTTGCAAAATTACAGCTGAACGAAAAACTTCCGCAGCAATGTGAAGATCGTAATCCGAAACAATAAAACCTTATTACTTACAGCGATGGAATACATGATTTCTCATTTAACTTAACCGTCAGTGCCGTTCCATGATTTCTGGTTCGGGTGTAAAACCTTTGGTTAAAGACAAGTTACAGGTTTCAAACTTTGCAGAACTATTAAAGTCACCCGGTATATTCTAAACTTGCAATTAGTTAATTGTGTAAGCGAACAAGCAAAGAATTAAACAATTGGATGGGTCACGAAAAATTAGAAAAGCAAATGTTTGAGCGACCTAATCAAGTTCAGAATAAGAAAGTGGTAAAATCTTAATCTTGAAAGGAAAGGCTGTGCTGATGATACAAAAAATTTTATTATAAAATAACGACTCCTTAATTAGAAATATAAAGGAAAAATACATGAGAACACCGAGGCTCCCAGGAACAGCTGTAAATCCGGTCCCTCATACTTGTACTTCAATTACTCGGGAGTCTACTACTGTGTCTGATTTCTTTATTCAGTGAATTAGAGTATTTCATGTTTTCCCGTGTGCTTTGCCATATGTCGTTTCAAATGTTCGAGTCTTCGACATTTGTAATCGCAAAGACCACAAAGCAACGGCTTCTCGCCGGTGTGTCTTAATTTGTGTCGTTTCAAACTAGTGAGATGCCTACATTTATAATCGCAAAGATCACAACTGAACGGCTTCTCACCGGTGTGCGTTAATTTGTGCAGTTTCAAAGATCCGTATTGTCGGGTCTTAAAATCGCAACGATCACAACCCAGCGGTTTCTCGCCGGTGTGCTTTAACTTGTGTCGTTTCAAACCATTGAGATCTATGCATTTATAATCGCAAAGATCACAACTGAACTGCTTCTCCCCGGTGTGCCTTAACTTGTGCCGCTTCAAATTCACAAGGTGGCAGCATTTATAATCGCAAAGATCACAACTTAACGGTTTCTCACTGGTATGCTTTAACTTGTGTCGCTTCAAACCACTGAGATCACTGCATTTATAATCGCAAAGATCACAACTGAACGGCTTCTCGCCGGTGTGCTTTAACCTGTGTCGTTTCAAACAACTGAGATCCCTGCATTTATAATCGCAAAGATCACAACTGACTTGTTTCTCCCCGGTGTGCGTTAACTTGTGTCGTTTCAAACTTCTGAGTTGTCGGCATTTATAACCGCAAAGATCACAGCTGAACGGCTTCGCGTCGGTGTGTTTTAACCTGTGCTGTCTCAAAGATCCGTGTTGTCGGCTCTTATAATCGCAACGATCACAACTGAACGGCTTCTCGCCGGTGTGCTTTAACTTGTGTTGTTTCAAACCACTGAGATCTCTGCATTTATAATCGCAAAGATCACAACTGAATTGTTTCTCCCCGGTGTGCGTTAACTTGTGTCGTTTCAAACTTCCGAGTTGTCGGCATTTATAATCGCAAAGATCACACCTGAACTGCTTCTCGCCGGTGTGCTTTAACTTGTGTTGTTTCAAATAAGCGATCTGGCGGCATTTATAATCGCAAATATCACAAATGAACGGCTTCTCACCGGTGTGTTTTAACTTGTGCCGCTTCAAATTTGCAAGGCGCCGGAATTTATGATCGCAAATATCACAAGTGAAAGGCTTCTCGCCGGTGTGCTTTAATTTGTGCCGTTTCAAAGTTACGAGGTGCCGGCATGTATAATGGCAAAGGTCGCAAGCGAACGGCTTCTCCCCGGTGTGCCTCAATTTGTGTTGTTTCAAATATCCGAGCTGGCGGCATTTATAATCGCAAAGATTACAAATGAATGGTTTCTCACCAGTGTGTATCAAGATATGACTGCGTAAATATGAACGACTTGTAAATTTAGATTCACAAATCTGGCATTCGAATACTTTTTTATTCACGGGTTTGGTTTTAGTAATCCGTTGACACCTGAAACAAAGAGATCGTTTAATGTTTCGCAATGTTTTGAACAATTAAACACACAACCTTGTCTTCCGCGGGTTTATTTGTTTACAAATTGCAACAATTGTTTCGGCAACACAGTGCCTTCGTCAGACAAGTATGTATTAAATATTAAACTAAATAAGAAATTGAAGTCGAAGTTGCGTGTTTTGTGTTTAATTGTTAACATGGATTTCCATTAAGTAAATGCTACGTCAATTAATTTTTTGTAATGTTTTGAGTTAACCAGAGATACGGCAAAATGATACTCAGGATGTAAGATCTACACTTATCGTTTATTCATTAATTTCTTTACATCTTGTCGATCCGCCATCCGTATTTACCTATCCACGACTTACAGTTACTCTGCTATGTATTACTTTACCCTCAGCTTATGTATATTATGTGGGTTAGTTGAAACATGTCAGAAGTGCATTTTTTCTGCTACATAATAATAACTAAGTTGGTACAAATAAACCAATTGCTTATAACAAATAACACATGTAGAGAGCAATACAATATTTAAGATCTTAAAACAGAAAATTGCTTCATGACTCAATGCTAGATTTTTTTACCTTGTTCGTATGATTTAGTTCTTGATAGACAATATTATTTTGAAATAAAACAAAATTCAAAAATTTCTTTTGTACACGTTCAATTCGCACAATTATATTCTAATAAACTACGCACTAGCGAATTGAAAAACTATAGAAGGCAAAAGGGACTATTGAAAGTTGAAAACTTTAAAACTTTGACAGCTGTCACAATTGTTAAAAATGAGCTGCCAGTCAACTTGTCAATTATATAAATAAAATTATTTTCCCGATTAATTTGACTGACGTCATCTCAATAATCTTCTAGAAAACTTTGACAGATGTCATAATTGCAAAAAAATCAGTTGTCAATCGACTTGACAATTAAAATGTAAGATTTTTTAAATTAATCTGATTAATTAGAATGACATCGCCGACAGTCTCCTAGAAAACTTTATCAATACTTTGACAGCTGCCGAATAAAAAAAAAATCTGATGTCAGTCAGTTTGACAGTCAACATTAAGTCTTTTTTTATTAACATGATTAATTAGTATGCCATCGGCAGTTTAGTGGAAAACTTTATAAAAACTTTGACAGCTGTCACAAGTATTACAAAACGAGCTGTCAGTCAGCTTGCCAATTATATAAATAAAACTGTTACTGCGATTAATTAGACTGACATCATCAAGAATCTTCTAGAGAACTTTGACAGCTGTCATAATTGCAAAAAAAATCAGTTGTCAATCGACTTGACAATTAAAATGTAAGATTTGTTAAATTAATGTGATTAATTAGAATGACGTCGCCGACAGTCTCCTAGAAAACTTTATCAATACTTTGACAGCTGACGAATAAAAAAAAAATCTGATGTCAGTCAGTTTGACAGTCAACATTAAGTCTTTTTTTATTAACATGATTAATTAGTATGCCATCGGCAGTTTAGTAGAAAACTTTATTAAAACTTTGACAGCTGTCACAAGTGTTACAAAATGAGCTGTCAGTCAGCTTGCCAATTATATAAATAAAACTGTTACTGCGATTAATTAGACTGACATCATCAAGAATCTTCTAGAGAACTTTGACAGCTGTCATAATTGCAAAAAAATCAGTTGTCAATCGACTTGACAATTAAAATGTAAGATTTTTTAAATTAATGTGATTAATTAGAATGACGTCGCCGACAGTCTCCTAGAAAACTTTATCAATACTTTGACAGCTGCCGAATAAAAAAAAAATCTGATGTCAGTCAGTTTGACAGTCAACATTAAGTCTTTTTTTATTAACATGATTAATTAGTATGCCATCGGCAGTTTAGTAGAAAACTTTATTAAAACTTTGACAGCTGTCACAAGTGTTACAAAATGAGCTGTCAGTCAGCTTGCCAATTGTATAAATAAAACTGTTACTGCGATTAATTAAACTGACATCATCAAGAATCTTCTAGAGAACTTTGACAGCTGTCATAATTGCAAAAAAATCAGTTGTCAATCGACTTGACAATTAAAATGTAAGATTTTTTTTAATTGATGTGATTAATTACAGTGACGTCTCCGACAGTCTTTTCTAGAAAACTTTATTAAAACTTTGACAGCTCTGGAATTGAAGAAATCAGATGTCAGTAATTCAGTTTGACAGTTAACGTTTAAGTCTTTTATTAATATGATTAATTAGGACATCGCCGACATTCTATTAGAAAACTTAAAACTTTGACAGCTGTCAAATTATCAAAAAATCATCGGGTCAGTTAAAGTATGTTTTTCTAAAATTAATATTAGCCGTTCAAATGGCGTCATTAAGTCTAATAGAAAAATTTGACAGGTATTATAATTGTCAAAAAATGAACTTTCAGTCAAGCTGTCAATTATACAAATTTTTTTTTACTGTATTAATGTCTTTCTAGAAAACTTTATTAAAGCTTTGACAGCTCTGGAATTGAAAAAGTCAAATGTCAGTAATTCAGTTTGACAATTAACGCTCAAGTCTTTTATTAATATGATTAATTAGGACGTCGCCGACATTCTATTAGAAAACTTAAAACTTTGACAGCTGTCAAATTATCAAAAAAATTATCGGGTCCGTTAAAGTATGTTTTTCTAAAATTAATATTAGCCATTGAAACGGAGTCATTAACTGTAATAGAGAACTTTGACAGCTGTCATAATTGCAAAAAAATCAGTTGTCAATCGACTTGACAATTAAAATGTAAGATTTTTTTAATTGATGTGATTAATTACAGTGACGTCTCCGACAGTCTTTTCTAGAAAACTTTATTAAAACTTTGACAGCTCTGGAATTGAAGAAATCAGATGTCAGTAATTCAGTTTGACAGTTAACGTTTAAGTCTTTTATTAAAATGATTAATTAGGACGTCGCCGACATTCTATTAGAAAACTTAAAACTTTGACAGCTGTCAAATTATCAAAAAAATTATCGGGTCAGTTAAAGTATGTTTTTCTAAAATTAATATTAGCCATTCAAATGGCGTCATTAAGTCTAATAGAAAAATTTGACAGGTATTATAATTGTCAACAAATGAACTGTCAGTCAGCTTGTCAATTGTACAAGATTTTTTTAAATGTGTTAATTATAATGACGTCATCAGTATTCTACTACAAAACTTTAGTAAAACTTTGACAGCTGTTTTAATGGTCAAGAAATCATTTGCCAGTCGACTTGACAATAAAATATAAGATTTCTCTAAATCAATGTCATTAACTTTGGAAAAAAACATCAATAGATGGCACCGGTTTTCAATTTCTTAAAAATTTTTGTTTCCTATATCTTTTAATCGTTTTTTCAATAAAAGAACACACATCCTAAACGCCCTTGCTATAATATGATCAATGTGTTTATTAAAGGTGAAATTTGAAGTGAAAATTATGAAAATTAGAAAAACTAATGTGAAATGATGTCAGGGTTATGTCAATCTCGGACGTTGGGAATACTATTTTACTCTTCTCGTCAGGCCTGCTCACCGGTGTGCTTTAACTTGTGCAGCTTCAAACTTGAGAGATCCCAGTATTTACAACCGCAAAGATCACAACTGAACGGCTTCTCATTGGTGTGCTTTAACTTGTGTCGCCGTAGCTCTTTGAGGCGCAAGCATGTATGATCGCAAAGATCACAACTGAACGGCTTCTCACCGGTGTGCTTTAACTTGTGTTCTCTCAAACTTCTAAGTTGCCGGCATTTATAATCGCAAAGATCACAAGTAAATGGCTTCTCGCCGGTGTGATTTAGCTTGTGTTGCTTCAAATTTACGAGGTAGCGGCACGTATAATGGCAAAGATCACAACTGAACGGCTTCTCATCGGCGTGCTTTAACTTGTGCTGCTTCAAACTTGCGGGGTACCGGCATTTATAATCGCAAAGATCACAACTGATCGGCTTCTCATCGGTGTGCTTTAACTTGTGTCGTTCTAGATCTTTGAGGCGCGAGCATTTATAATCGCAAAGATCACAACTGAATGGCTTCTCACCGGTGTGCTTTAACTTGTGTTCTTTCAAACTTCTAAGGTGCCGGTATTTATAATCGCAGAGATCACAACTGAATGGCTTCTCATCAGTATGGATCAAAATATGTGCGCGCAAATTTGCACGAGAATAAAATTTTAAATCACATATCCGGCACTCAGGTTCTTTCTTATTCTCAGGTTTGGTTTTATTGATCCGTTGACTCCTGAAACAAAGTGTCTGTTTAAATTTTAATACATATTATACGATTGTGTGGCAGTTAAATGCCCTTGCTTTTTAAATTTATCAGGGTGATTAGCCTCTTTACAAACTTTGGCAAACGAAAGTAGATGTAATTTTATGAAGAAAACATTCTAACACCATAGGTCTGAAACGGTCGCGAATTTGTTTATAAAACAAAAAGCTTGTTCTTGCATGTAACTTTAATTTTAAATGACCAAACCAATGTACATATTCTAGGAATTGTAACGTGCCAAGCGGAAGCAATATCGTCAGGCCTACCGGGGCCGTTACGGTTTTCAATAGGCAATATAACAAGGGTGGGGTCATAAATTTTTGTCACACTTGAGTTACTTTCAATTTTTCTTGAGTCGACTATCATATAAATCTGTCACGCGAGTTTCTAATGCCCGTCTGTTGTTCGTTAGAAATTGGGCAATTTGACACGCGTAAGTTCGGTAAGAGAATGGTGCTATTGAAAACTATCGACTGCAGGGCGTGACTGGGGATAACATGCTGATTTTTATTTGCTTCTAAAGAAAAATCTGCAGGCAAGCGCCGTGTTTCCACAGTAAGCGGAAACATAAAGATGTCAAGAGGGTACTTGTAATTTAGAAGTTGTTGTGGACTTTGAAAGGCAGCACATGTAGTCCTCCGGGGTGGTCGTTTAAAGTATAGAAAAACACATTCCAGGAACCGGGGGCGTTTATCTTTCTGAATGCTAAACACAGCTCTATTGGTCAAGGGGTGGTTGAATTTGGTTTTCTGATCGGAGGAAGGGGAATTAATTTTGTTCAGCCAAAAAATGAAAATTAAAATTACGGACAGTTAGCTCCGAGCTTTTAAAACGATCAGTCGTATCAATTGGGCTTGGCGAATTGCTTTGGGGTACTTGCTTGTTTCTCTGATTTAGTTTTCACAGTAGAGTTAAATCATTTTATATCGGTACGCCTAAGTCCTTAGTGTTTGAGAGTCAATTAAATAAAATTAAACAAGTCGGTGTCGCGCACGGTAAATTAATCGCGGGTGGATTTAAACTTAGTACAGTGAGTGTACTGGATTTTAATTTCGCGGCGCGGATTTAGGTAATCTGACTTAATTTGTATTTTATTCATTACATACTTGGTGGTATAAATTGTTTAAAAATTATTTTAATTCCCGCATCCATTTGTGGCCAGATAATCTGTAAATTTCAGTACTTGCTTGGCTTGTGCATTTTTTTTACTAAAGTGTTTTCATTTGCATTCTAACCGAGCTTAAAGGTAAATAAGTTGCATCCACATTAGTTGGAGTTGGTTAACCATTTGTTGTATAAATTGTTAGACTCGTTTGCTAGGCGTTCTATAATTTAAATCGACCAGAGGCAGTCAACCGACGCTTTCGATCTGTAGTGCAACCCATATACAGTGTACTCTTGTAAAATTAGTTAATCCCCTTGGACGATATTCTCTGGCAAGTTGGAAACACTCAAGCAAGGGGTTTTCGACTTGCGCAGTGAAGTCGACTGGTTTGTACCACTGGTCTAAGGCAAGTCTAGGTCTGCCGCTAAAATCAAGTGTGACCAGCACAAGTTAATTCCCTAAATCAAGGCCAATTAGTTGCCGTTACGAGTGCGTTAAAATTACGAGGCCAAACAATTCTGAATCACATATTCATAGCCATCTTCTTAGCCGAGTTTCCCTCACACCCTGTGTGTGGGCCGAAGTGTAGTCCTTGTCGGGAGATCTGCGGGTTAATTAGAAGTAATTCGCTGAGAGACCGAAAGATCATAACTACACACCGTAGAGCATCAAATAAAACGGTCAATTATTACCATTGCGCATAGGGTTAGATAATCGTCGAAAATAACGCAATGAGAGGTTAACAAATAAAGTGAGAGTCACTGCACCTCCACCTCTTGGCGATAGGAGCGGTTGAGAATCTCCCCCTTCACCGCGTTATTAGGTTTAGAAACAAATCGGCTCCCGCGCCTCCACAGGAGGGCTCCGTGATTGATTCTCTCGCAAATTGATCGCCTGGGCGGCATTTTGTATCACATACCTCCCCGAATATCTGGGTAATTAATTAATTACGTTCATTAAGTAAGTACACTGTAGGCACACGGCCACACTGTGCGCTGGTTGATTATACAGAGCGGGTCTTCGAGTACTATTGAAGTGGTAAACACGAGTACCAAGACCAATCTAATTTTGAAAACAACTTAATTGTTGATGTAAATTGAATAGCAAGGCCCACCACCATTGTTTTGGGACAAGCATAAAACCACCAGCTGTGTAATTGAAAACAGTTAGTTCGTCACGATATTCGAACGAGAAAGCCGAATTCTACTGTATTTCTTACAAGATCGTAATTTTTTCTTGTGTCTCTCTGTATTGGATTTTTAAACGACAAGGTTTTTCCGCTCATATTTCTAGACTGCAGTGCGGCTAGAAATCGGAGTTTTACCTTTTTTTTGCAATAAATAATTAATTAAATTTAAGTCCGTATTTTATTTATACGTAGCCAATTCCCGCTATCTCAGAGTTATTATCGTCTCACCGGGATTCGCACCAGGGTGCACAGACATAAGTAGAGTCCTTCACTAATTAGCGATCACTAGGAAAAAATTATTGAAAGTTGTTTTGAAATATCGGTATCGATATTAGCGGTATTAGCGTAGTATTATTGTAGGTCAATAGGATTCCCTTTAGAGATGCAGGTAGAGGCGCCGTCTAGACGTAGGGCATGGAGTAATAAAACCTGACCTTTTTCAGAAATTCTGACCGAGCCGTACCCCTTACGGTAAATACGCGTTAAATTCTTGCAGACAGCCAATTCTCCAGTTACCAGTCAATTAATTTGCCAATAAATTAAATTTGTTTATTTTGTTGGGACATTTTTTATTACTTATTTAGTTGTCCGTAAAGGTCAAGAAACAAGTGTAGCACATTGGCGTGTTACAGCTCCGATTTGGTTTTGTATGGAACTTACAGGGATTTTGGTTTTTTTCAATGACTGAAAATGCAGTGGGTATGTACATATATGTATTTAAGAACAAAAATTATTTATTGTAATTACAGGAACTCTAAGTAGATAAACAGTACAAAGATAAAATCATAAAATATGTTCAAAAAGTTCAAAAGTTATGTACAGGTTCACGTCTACTGAGAAATCTAAGACTCATCTAATGTGTACATGTTTATACACTACGTCCACATTTCGATGGTCACCATTCGTAATTCGTATCTCGGTTATTAGAAGACATAGAGCAACGGTTAAAAGTGAAAAATATTTTTCACTTCTGACGAAGCTGTCAAACGACGGTGAAACGTTAAGTGATAGTGCGCGATTTAGTGTCCGGTTAAAAGATTTTGTGATACAAATTTCATCGGACAAGAACCAACTTTAAACAAAATTTTATTCATTAATTGGAAACAAAGTTGATACAGTGAAAGTCATATATAACGTGCCCGAAGGGACCGGAACATCCGGACGCTACACTCTGATTGGACGCTATAGCAGAATGCAGTTACATATTTGACACAAGACTCGGTATATATATTGGTGTGATATTACCAAAAGAACTCCATATATTTCCAAAGAACAGACGAGATGCAACAACAAAAAAATTCATCGTTTCTGCTCGCCGGTGTGCCTTAACTTGTGTCGTTTCAACTGAAAGACACGACTGCATTTATAATCGCAAAAATCACAACCGAACGGTTTCTCATCGGTGTGCTTTAACTTGTGCCGTTTCAAATCTTTGAGGAGCAAGGATTTATGATCGCAAAGATCACAACTGAAAGGCTTCTCACCGGTGTGCTTTAACTTGTGTTCCCTCAAACTTCTGAGATGCCAGAATTTATAATCGCAAAGGTCACACATGAATGGCTTCTCGCCGGTGTGCCTTAACTTGTGCTGCTTCAAACTTTCGGGGCGCCGACATTTAAAATCACAAAGATCACAAACGAGCGGCTTCTCGCCGGTGTGCTTTAACTTGTGTCGTTTCAACTGATAGACACGACTGCATTTATAATCGCAAAAATCACAACCGAACGGTTTTTCATCGGTGTGCTTTAACTTGTGCCGTTTCAAATCTTTGAGGAGCAAGAATTTATGATCGCAAAGATCACAACTGAAAGGCTTCTCACCGATGTGCTTTAACTTGTGTTCTTTCAAACTTCTGAGGTGCCAGAATTTATAATCGCAAAGATCACACGCGAATGGCTTCTCGCCGATGTGCTTTAACTTGTGCTGCTTCAAACTTTCGGGGAGCCGACATTTAAAATCGCAAAGATCACACTGGAATGGCTTCTCGCCGGTGTGCTTTAACTTGTGTCGTTTCAAGTGACAGAGACGACCACATTTATAATCGCAGAGATCACAACTGAACGGCTTCTCGCCAGTATGTGTCAGAATATGTGCGCGCAGATTTCTATGAGAATAAAATTTGAAGTCACATATCCGGCATTCGAATCCTTCTTCCTTCACAAGACACCTGAAACAAAGAGCAATTAAAAGTCAATGGTCATTACAATATTTCTAAAATTTTGAATCATCTCCAAAATCCTGAAGTACTAAAAGTTAAGAAAATCTTATTTGGTCCGGATGTAAAACGGTCGGCCTTGTCTCCAGATAAAGCTTTAGCACTGTAATTCTTGTAATTATCCATTTTATTAACAACTGAAAAAAGCAAAAGAAAGCTCTCATCCTCCAACAGTAACAGAGTTTAGATATTACTGTCAAAGGAATTTTATTAACCTCTGAAAACCAACTTTCCAAAATTAAGGGTCAAACAGAATGCAACGCCCTTGCAGCGCCGCCAACTGTCACTTCAAAAGACATACGCAGATTAAGTGGCGTAGAACGACGTCAATCTGACCGGAAAATAAAAAATAACTTGTGCCACAAATGGATAAATTTCAACTATTTATTTAGAGTGTTATGTATCTATCTGTTACTCCTGATATATTATACAGAGAAAGCATAAATGATCCAACCCACGTGACCCCGCCATATAGGCAACACATTCTACTCTGTTGGCAACAAATAAATTTGAAATCTTAATTTTCCAGTGGCGTAGCTATTAGGTATTCCTGGAGGGGGTAACAAAATTCAAAGAGAAATTTGTAAAATAAGTGTGCAACTTTTTTTTACTTAACAAACAGTTAAAATTAGGTAATTTAAAAAGAAAATGTAAAATTCACTTCAATTTTGAACCTGTCAGTATTGCCTAGTAAGGCGATTTGTGAAAAACAATGCAATTTGCTATAACAAATATCCTGTGCCATTTGAAATGAAATTTTAGAGTAAATTTGCTTTACAAAATTCTGCTTGATATTTATTTAATTATTGAAGACTTGACAAAATTTGTTTCGTATGCATTTAAGGACGTAATATAGATTCTTCTCGAAATTCTTCAGAGAAGTTATTGTCACGATTACGAGAAATTTAGAAATTATTAATTGATTTAAAATGTTTTCGTAATCCTGAGTTATTTACTGAATCTGCACACTCCGCGAGCCGGACTTCCAACGCTTTGTCGTTGAACTTACAGGTTCGTCGGAGTTGCCGACGTAGTAAAAGAACTGGAGCAATGTGTAACTGGTTTAACGAAAAAACAATTAGCTTGCGTTCCAAATAAATTGGTAACCGCATAAGAAATCCTGACACCACCTTTTCCGGATTAGTAACTACGCGTATCCACCGAATTTAGTGGACTTTTGGTCATGACGTCATGTATATCTTTAATATATAAGTACATCTTTAGTATATAAGACACACATTTGTTATAATAGATAATCAGTTAACTGGTCGTCTTCAGAGGAATAACAGTAGCCGTAAAGCAGTGATAGTCGAAAGCAAGTGATCAAGTGAATAAGTGCACGAAGCGAGACTCTACGAGCCAAGGGCTGGCTTCGGAGGCCAGACCCACTCCAAGCTTAGATGCTATAATTAAGTAAGATTAGATTTATTAAAGTAGCATGAATGAGTAATAGATAATTCCGAATAAATATAAGTTCCGACATCAGTAAATATAAATCCGTCATAGTTAAATTAAGTTTAAGGCTAAAGACAGTTTATTTTATAACATAGCGTTTAATAAAGACATTTTAGTTCTAACATAAAATAGCGTTCCATTTAATTTAAACAAAACTGGTAATACTTTAAACGTGACATTATTAAACAAAGGTAGCTGATTGATTACCGCACTGAGTAGTTTAAAGAATTATGTATAATTCTGAGAACTATACGCAAGATCATTTAGATGGGCTTGAATTTGTTTAGCTTCTCTTGAAGATAATACAGTTTGAAAATCCTTCATCTCTGATAAGGAGGTCTTTGATCGTTTATCCGCCTTTAATGAGACAAAATCTGATGAATAAATTTGATCCAGTTTGTTAATCTAAAACAAATTAAAAGTTTACCCGATGTAAGGTATTTTTAATAAATAAAACAAATCTTCCGTTCGGATGAAGAAGTACATTACTTGCATTATCAGTTGACAGTTTTGTAACATTTCTATTAAAACCATTATTATTGACATCTCAACAATCACATGTTTTATTAACAACAAATTAAATCATATCCATGTTATACCTGTAAAATGAAAATTCTCTAAAACTTCATTGTGCTACACACTTAAAATATTAAAATAAAGTGATTTGTAACTTTAAAGACTTTATTAATTTCACTTTTAAACAAATGATAACATCAGAAATTTATGTACATAATAAAAAATGTTTAAAAATGGTTCACTTCTTTTGTGCCGTCCTATACAATAACTTTAAATCCTGCATAATTTGCTTCGTTTTTAAGTTTAGCTCCTTTTTCCTTCAAAATTAGATGCAAATCCTTCAATCCTTCCAATTTACGACTTCTTGGTATAAATCCTTCATGTTGAAGAATTTCCTTTAAGGTTGGCAACAGTGGCTCAGAGAAAAAATAGATAGCTTACTAAAGTATAAAAGTTACCTAAATTTTCGACCACTTCTATTGTGACAAGGCGAAAGTAAATTAAAATATTAGATTCATTTAGGGAACTTGAGATAAGAGAAAATGCATCTCAGCGGCGCCAACGGAAATGACCTCGACACGTGCAAGTGCAGAAACCTTGAACAAGTTAAAACGGATTTAAAGTATCTCGTATTCTGTCGAGTCTTTCCTTTCTCGTAACAACTCGGAATTGCTCGAGTTGCACTTTGTATAAAAAACCCACGATCTGCATAAAGAAAGAAGATCTTAAACTAGTTGCTATCAGAGCATGATGTAGGCTCTATTTTGTTAAAGTGTGCTGTTAGGGTAAGTTGAACTTTGTACAATTATGTTTGTCTGTATTTATTTATGTTTAATATAATATTTAAGCTACGCTATGCCCTTTGTTTCGATTTATACCGTAACACTATTACGTGGCTGGTCCTCTTCTTTACTGACCTTCCTCTGCAAAAGGTACAATCTTAGTTAAAACTTTATTGAAATATAAATTATTCTGTTTTCCTGGCAAAATTTATAAGTCTTAGAGCGCGAAATTTAAATTTCAGCTCTTCATTTTGTCAAATAACTTGACACTTGATAGTTTGTTAAAAATGATATCTTTGACGATTTTTTGTTTTGATATTGCCAAAAGCCGCAGTAGACGGCTATGATCATAAGTTAGATGTACGTATTTTTTGATGAAACGTAAATCTGGATTTTTACTTTTCATTTAAGTGTCCAGGCCTTGCCTTTAGCGTTAGTAACCTTGGATAGAATTCACCGGTTAATCCACCGGCCCAATTGGTTACCTACCGAAGCGTTCCAGAATTCACCGGTGTCTGTCATATCCACTTTTCAAAATTAACCGGTAAGAGAGTGGTCACGCTACCGGTGAGGAACCACACTCACCGGGTTTTGAAAGTGGTGATTGTTTATAACCTAAACTTTTAAAAATTAAGTTAAAAAGGTTTTTCATATTCAAAAGTTTTATTCATATTTTAATAGTTTTATTTTGAAGAAGAAAACTGCCAAGCAAATCACAATGAGTAAATAAAAGGAAATCTGACAAATAAGTTTGACATTCGAATAAAACCTGTTTCAATTAATGAATAAATTGTAGACGATTTGCTAGGATCGTAAACAATTTATTTAAATCTATTGATATTTTCAAGAATATACAAACACTTGAGAGAAAATTTGGCTTTCTTAATTAAGAAACCTGTGATAAACCTCAGAAAATATTTTAATAAAAATTCAAAATTTATTAAAGAGGAATTTATTTATCATATAATTGTAAAATAATTATATATAAAATTGGTCACTTACGAGAGGACACAATTTATAAAAGCCACTACAATATGTCGTTTCAACATATGTAATATCAAAGACCACAAAGCATCGGCTTCTCACCGGTGTGCTTTAACTTGTGTCGCTTCAAACTTACGAGGTGCCGGCATTTATAATCGCAAAGATCACAACAGTACGGCTTCTCACCCGTGTGCTTTAAATTGTGTCGCTTCAAAGTTAAGAGTTGCCGGCATTTATAATCGCAAAGATCACAACTGAATGGCTTCTCGCCGGTGTGCTTTAACATGTGTTGTTTCAAATTTCCGAGGTACCGGCTTTTATAATCGCAAAGACCACAACGTAACGGCTTCTCGCCGGTGTGCCTTAATTTGTGTTGTTTCAAATTGTCGAGACGCCAGCATTTATAATCGCAAAGATCGCAATTGAACGGCTTCTTGTCGGTGTGCTTCAACACGTGCCGCTTCAAACTTGTGAGGTCCCGACATTTATAATCGCAAAGATCACAACTGAACGGCTTCTCACCAGTATGTTTCATAATATGTGCGCGCAAATTTCTACGACAATAAAGCTTGAAATGACAGATCCGGCATTCGAATGATTTTTTATTCACAAGTTTGGTTTTAGTAATCCGTTGACACCTGAAACAAAGAACAATTAAAAGTCAATGGACATCACGATATTTCTAAAATTTTGAATCATCTCCAAAATCCTGAAGAAGTATTAAAAATTAACAAAATCTTATTTGGTCCGGATGAAAAACGGTCGGTCTTGTCTCCAGATAAAGGTTTAGCACTGGTGACTTCTGTAAAACTTTCTACATGGCAGTATTTAACTGTAAGATGAATTGCTGGTGAGGAAAATTCTTGTGCTTATCCATTTTATTATCAACTGAGAAAAGCAAAAGAGAACTCTCATCCTCCAAAAGAAACTATTTTGGTAACAGACGGAACGGCAAGAATCAAAGTTCAGTCTATTCTAGATATTACTGCCAAACGAATTTGATTTACCTCTGAAAACCAACTTTCCAAAATTAATCTGATTTTAATATCAAAATGGGGATTTGATGGAACTTCTGAACAAAGTATGGATAAGCAAAAATTCACTGACAATTACGACGATTCTGTTATTTTCATGTCCAGTTTTGTACCAATAAAATTAGTAACATGTGATAATAAAATTATTTGGGAGAATCCATGTCCGTCCTCTATTCATTATTGTCGACCCATTAAATTTGAGTTTACAAAAGAAACAGACTACATAATAAAAATGAAATGAAAGTCTTACAGGAAGAAATTGATCATTTAACACCTACAGTGTGTGAAAATGAAATTAGTATTACACATCAAATAACAAAATAATGTATAATTTAAATTCATTTCGTAATTATTGCAATCATGTGCATTTCAAAATTATTCCGAATCAGCAACCATTGAAGTAGATCAAAGTCGCGTTACACATACTCGCATAAATGCAAGCTTTGCGGAATGCGAGCGTGTTGTTTACATGTGCCAATTAAGATCGAGGCAATTAGAACGCTTTAAGAAAAACAAATTTGGCAAGGATCAATTGATGCTGATGCACTTTGTACTTTGAACCGAACCCCCAGCCACCAGAGCAAAGGAACCAATTGTGACGTAGAGATAGGGATGTATATAAGATCGACCCGCAGGTAGAATCGAGGGCAATATTAGTAGTAGTAGTATTAGTGAAGAGCACTATTAAAGTAGTGAAGAGTATTAAAAGTAGTTAGTTAGCAGTTTAGTAAGATAATTAATTGGTTAGTAATTGTGAACGAGTGCGCGTAAGCCGAAGCAAGCGAGTGAGCTCTCCACGAGCGTCGGTCCAAGCCCTTTTCCCCGAGTGAAGTAACGTAGAATTTAATTAAAGTCAAGTAATTAAGTTAATGTTTAAAAGAGTAGGAGATTAAATAAGTTCGATGAGTTTAAAATAAGTGAAGTTAAAGAAGGAAGGATGAGCTTAGAGTTGTTGAGTATTAGTTTAAAGTAAAAGGTTGAATAAGTTCGTTAAGGAAGAATTATGTTTAAAATAATCATAATGATTAATTAAGTTTTAAAGTAAAAAGGACTTAGAGTAATTTATAATTTAAAATAAAAGTAATCGAAAGACATTTTTTCGTAATTTTAATTCGTTAATTAACAAAAATAAATTACTATCTCATTTTTCTACGCGACACTATATTTATTTAATAAAACAAACCTTTATTATTCATAATTATGGTTGACACAAGCTTATAAGTACTGCTTAATATTTTAATACTTACTAATAGATTAATGAATAATCTTAGTACAATGCTTGCTAAAAACGTGCACTATTATTGGAAGTCTGAAATACTATACAGGGTTTTTCAAAAGTCGCGACGAAAAATGAAAGCAATTGAATTTGCCCTTTCATTTTTCGTCGATTCTTTTGAAACACCCAACGGTATTAGGCCGATATGCTCGATGTAACAAACAAAGATAAATTCTATGTCCGAAGCGCTAGCCGAGGCTATAAATTATACTGTGGAATATTACAATGAGAATTTAAAGAAAAATTTTAAGAAATTATGGATTCCAATGAGAGAGTTTATATTACATTGGGTGTTAACAAAAAAAAAAACTACACACGTTGACAGGTGATAGTAACGACAAAAACAAGAAAAAAATTCTAATAAACCCAGATCCAATTCTCGATGGTTTTCGTGATATGGGACTTTGAAATTTTGAAAGTTGTCCCACCCTGTTCTGGGAATACGGCCCTGTAGAGGCTCTCTCGGTCGTTCGATCTTCAAACGCACGGTGGCATCGCGTTCCTCGTCATTTTCTGCCACATACTTTAAGGTACCGGAAGAGAAGCTTGCAAATTCGACAAATTTCAAAAAATCATGTCTCGGCTCCATAGGTTGGGTTCTCAGGAAGGTCTTTTTGCGTGTGAGACAGTTTAAAAAAAATTCTAAGATCAAATTTCCGAGAAATTTTCGAAAATCTGTAAAAATGGCGATTTGCGGACGATAACTAAAATCCAGGACTAGATTCGGGACTTTTTGTTATTTACTGTGGATCAAATTATAATAAGAAACATTAAATTTAACGTTGTACTAGTATTATACTTATCTATGTGCGCACATATTAAAAATACAAATTAATAAAATTTGTTTATAATTTACTTGATTTTTCGAAACGGTCACGAAGCGTGGTTGGAACAGACCTACTAATTTTATCTAGATTTAATTATAGGGATGTTGTTTACGGTCCGTGTATTGATTTATCTTCTGCTAATAGAATTCAGAAAATTCAAAAGCATGCCTGAGACTCATTTTTAATTTAAAACCACGCGATCATATGAGCTGTAAATTGACTGATATTCGATGGTTAAATATTGTTACGGTAATTATTTAAGTAACATGAAATAATATAACAAAACAATTATTATCAACTAATTACAAGTATTACAAGTATGATTACTTACATTGTGTTTTTGGGGCACTAACGGACAACTAGACTAGATGACACTCTGAAGAGATTTATTCTAATTATGCGCTAGCGTTGGCTTTATCGCCTTTTTATAGGGGTTTCGTTTCCGGGGTGTGACGTCAATTATTGCCTTGATATTTGTGCACACGGCTCCGCGCTAGATCTGTGCCCGTAGATGAGTCATAAGATTTTGCGGCGCACGAATGAATCATCGCTGTGAGTCATACGTTACATAATTGCAAAGGAGTCGTTCTTATGTTTATGTTATCGTCTTGTGTTTATGTTACGCTCGACTGATTTTCAGCTGTTCTCTTATCCTAGTTACAATATGGCAGACAGAAGAGCTTAACACCTGGGTTGTTTAGTGCATAAAATAATGTTATCCTCCACAAAGGGCTACAGTGTTCTTCCCTTTTTCACGAAATAGAAGTATTTTATTCATAGTTAGCGGCCAAAAAATTTATTTTTGCTTGAACAGAGTTTTTGTTTATATTTTGAACGGTACCTACACATTTTGTTATTAGACATACAAGAAAATGTTAAATGCAAAAGTTTTAGGGACTTACCTGAACCGCCAGAATTTACTAAAAAAAAAGAAACAAATGACGATTGGACACATAACAAATGAGGATCAACTTTGTTGATGACTTATCGTCGGTGTGTCGCTTTATATGATCGTTCATGTTTCCATTCTATAGTTACATATCCGGCAACTGAATTGTCTTTCAATTTCAGATGACGTCGTAGCAGTTTGCGGCTTAAGCAAATGACGAAGTAAAGTTTTATTGTAAATCCTGAAACAAAACACCAGGCCTTGAAAATGTACGACGCACAAAGTAAAGGATTGAATCGACTGTATTTTTGAATTTATTTAAATAAAAGTACTTATACAGTGTGACTGTGATAGTTGTGACGAATAAATTATTTACAAGCAACTAAATGCGACTTCACGTGCGAATTATAGACGGACTTGGAAACGAACTGCTTCGAGCAGACGTTACACTTGAACCGGAATTCCCCGGCGTGGTATTTCTTGTGCTCGACGAGGCTGCATTTCTTTTTGAAAGCCTTGCCGCACTCGTCGCACACGAAGCTCTTCTCCTGCGAATGAGTTCTCAGGTGGGCTTTCAGCGCGGTGGACATCTTGAAGGGCTTGGAGCAAACTTGGCACACAAAAGGCTTGGAATCGCTGTGCGTCATTGCATGCGCTCTCAGGCCGTTCTCCTGCAAGAAACATTTCCCGCATACGTCGCACAGGAACGTAGTGACGTGCATGTGTTTGGTGTTGATGTGCTGCAGGACGGCGGATTTCGACGGTGCCCTTTCGCCGCAGAGCTTACACGCGAAGTCCTCCAGGGTGGCGTCGAAATAAGCAGTGTGGAGGGTGACGGCGTGAGCTTGAAGCGCGACGGTGTTGGCGAAGGACCTGCCGCATTTCCTGCACGGAAACTTCGGTTTTTCCTTGTGCACCGCCATGTGTGAGGTCAACCTGCTCTTGGTTTTGAAGGTCTTTTCGCAAACGGGACACTTCGGAACCACGGTTTTGCAAGGCATCTCGCTCTTCATGTGCGCGTTAAGGGCGTCGAAGTTCGGAAACGAAAGGCCGCACATTACGCAGATGTAATTCGCACGGGTGACCTCGATGACGTTCGCTGACTTCTTCGGTGGTTTCAATTTCGTAATGGCTTTCGAAGTGCCGATTTTCCGAATGCGTAGACCGTGAGTTGATGTTGGCTTAGACAAACTGGGATTGGAGAAGTGCCTTTGCTCGGCACTTGATTTTGGCTGGTGATTGGTGATTCGTTTTATCTTGATTCCAGCGGGCAATTTGAATCTAAACAAATTAATACGTCAGAGATACTCTAAACCAAAGCCTTTGCCAAGTAGATTCAAACATTAACAGAAGTGAATGCATAAAATTTATTCTATAAAAATTAATAAACCGTTTGGAATATTGTCACGTTAAAAGTATTACCAGTTTTGTTTAAATTAAATGGAACGCTATTTTATGTTAGAACTAAAATGTCTTTATTAAACGCTATGTTATAAAATAAACTATCTTTAGCCTTAAGCTTAATTTAACTATCACGGATTTATATTTACTGATGTCGGAACTTATATTTATTCGGAATTATCTAGTACTCATTCATGCTACTCTAATAAATCTAATCTTACTTAATTATAGCATCTAAGCTTGGAGTGGGTCTGGCCTCCGAAGCCAACCCTTGGCTCGTAGAGTCTCGCTTCGTGCACTTATTCACTTGATCACTTGCTTTCGACTATCACTGCTTTGCGGCTACTGTTATTTCTCTGAAGACGACCAGATAACTGATAATCTATTATAACAAATGTGTGTCTTATATACTAAAGATGTACTTATATATTAAAGATGTACATGACGTCATGACCAAAAGTCCACTCAATTCGGTGGATACGCGTAGTTGCTAATCCGGAAAAGGTGGTGTCAGGATTTCTTATGCGGTTACCAATTTATTTGGAACGCAAGCTAATTGTTTACTCGTTAAACCAGTTACACATTGCTCCAGTTATTTTACTACGTCGTCCGATGAACCTGTAAGTTCAACGACAAAGCGTTGGATGTCCGGTTCGCGGAGTGTGCAGATTCAGTAAATAACTCAGGATTACGAAAACATTTTAAATCAATTAATAATTTCTAAATTTCTCGTAATCGTGACAATATGTTTTCCTTACAAGAAAAATAATATACAGGCTGTAACTTAACGATTGTAAGAAAATTAAAGGGGCGATTCCTGACCTGATTTTAAGTAAAAGAGTTCCTATAAACGTGTGGTCTAAGATGCATCGTTTTCAATGTACAGGGTGATAAAATTCCAGATAAAATTTCTAAGGATGCAGAACGATAATCAGACCTACAGTCCTTTTCGTTTTATAGTTTTGTTTGCTTTTTTTTTTCTCTCGCTATTTCTTTTACATTTTTATAATTTTTATTCTACATGGTACATAACACTTTTCACATTTCTTTATGACTTTCGTTTTGCTGAAGTACATCAATCAATATATCATTTTAATTCAATATATCATTCTAATTCAAATGGCAATCAGAACGTATTTGACATTATAATACATAAATCATTATAACACATAATATCATATTCAAGTCATAGAAATATTTTTATATTTTTCCCGTAATATAATCGTAAAGATTACAACTGTATGGCTTCTCACCGGTATGTATCAATATATGTCTCCGCAAGTCCATGCGACATTGAAATTTAGAATCACATATCCGGCATTCGACCGTCTTTTTACTAACAACTTTAGCTTTAGATCTCCGCCGGCTCCTGAAACAAAGAGACTCATTAAATTTGAAAACATTTTTGAAATTAAGTGTATCTACACATAGCGGCAAATTTAAAGAAACAGTCGTAAAATCTAATTATTTTCTCTACAGTATACATATTGTTAATATTTTTCAGATAACATTCTAATACGAAGTTAGGTGGAGTAATTGGAAGAATATCCGGGATCGCTTAAAGGGCGGATTAGGCAGATAGAGGCCGTCACCAACGCACCACCGGATATTACCTAACTTGTTTCCTATTCGATTCGATCCAAATCAAAATTGTGCACGTCGTCAGACCGAATTCAACTGTCTGTAATATCCTGTAACATTTTGTACTCAATATATATAATTGTGCTACCTAATACGAGTTCAACTTTCACTTGTTCCCTCACCCCGAGAACGTCGAGCTAGCAGGATAACGACGCCTCGTTCCCCGAGATTACGAGGAACACCGATCTAACCGGCCAAATTCACTCGATTGAACCTGGTGAAGACCGGTGGTAATAAGAAAAACTCGTTAGTTTAGACTTCGGTCCGACTAGACTCTCATTGGTTTGGTTATGGGCTGATTTCTTTTCGACCTCAGTCCGTGCATCGAGAAAAACTCGTTCACGGTCTCCTAAACACTGCGTCTTCAATTTAGACCTCGGTTCGAGTAGTACTAAAACGATTTCATTGGATTGCGATTGAATTTTTTATGGATCACGCCACATCTTGACACAGATTCACAAGAAGGAAAGGAAAAAAGTTGATGGAACTGAACTAGACGTTTCTCGTGGACTTCGCGACTGACTGTGCTGCGTTTGATGAAGCTCTATTTGTAGGTGCGAGTGTAGGCAGAATAGGTGGGAGTGGCGTGGTCTCAGCTCGCTTTTATAAACACAGCTGCATCGAATGTACCGCAATCAAATAAAATGAACTCGCAGCATTTTGCGGAGCAAGAAATTTGAAGTTTTAAACCGGAAATTCTCTTGAAGAAGTTTTTATTCTCTAGTTTTATAATTATCTATTAAAATACGAAACAAATTCAAATTTGTAGAGTAAGTCAAACCGAACATACCAACCCTGCAGAACTTACTCGTAAGAATTAACTTACTCGCCGCGTTGCTAACATTTGGCCAAGTCTGCGAACTTGTCGGAAGTTATCCTAGCGGATAAACTGATGGAGTAGCGTTAAGTTGTTTAACTAACCATAATGAATAAGTTAACGGGTCGGCCCCGTAAAAAGCGCCCTGTATTTCAGGATCGTACCGACAAAACCTACTCGCTGCTTATTGAGCTTGGAAATTACTCCCGGATGTCGGAGTTTATTCCTTTCATTAGAGGAGACGAAAAAGTTAGTTGTTAATATTTTTCAGATAACATTCTAATACGAAGTTAGGTGGAGTAATTGGCAGAATATCCAGTTTATTACAATGATCACGTAATTGTATATTAACAATTTTTTCTAGGATTTTAGATAGTGTCGGCAATATACTGACAGGTCTGTATAGTGCCTAAAATTAGTAGGTTGTGAAACTTTAAGAATAGGCATCACAATAGCTTGCTTCCACGAATTAGGAAAATAGTTGAGCAATAAACAAGAATTAATTAATGTGGGTAATATAAGGTAAAATTAGAGGACAGCAGAGCTTTAACATACATACATACATACATCTAATTAACCTCACACAATTTTTTCATTATTTTTCGGCGACACTTGATTTTTATGAGGTAATTTTACCATTTATTTTATTACTACTTATTATTTTTATTACTACTTAATATACTTATTAAATTACTACTACCTAAAATATCTAGTGAGAATTTGAAGGAATTAATACATTTTGAGGAATGTTTACTAAATTTGACTATTGCATTGCGACAAGTGATTGACCTCAGCTCTAAAATAAAATTAAAAGTGGAACTTAACTATTTAATTTAACAATGCAACTACAATTAATAATGAGTATGAGATCCATTCTTATTAATAACTTCAAATATTCTATTTGGCAGTGAACGATACAGTGAATCTAATATCATTTGTGGAATATTGCCCCATGCTTCTTCGATTGCGTTAGTTAAAGCTTCAATGTTATTGTACTGTCGCCCATCCTCGTAAATCTTACGTACCGACCAGCCCCATAGGTTTTCAATAATATTTAAGTTGGGAGAAATGCTAGGCCAGTCCAAAACCTGAATATTTTTTTCCCTAAACCATTCTTGCATGATCCCTGCTGTGTGAATTGGGGCGAGATCATGCTTAAATATCCATTCTTCATTTTCCATAATGTCACTAATTAGTGGTTTTGCTATGGTAAGAAGTTGTCTGTACTTCTGGGCGGTTTGTCTGCCTTGTAAAACCTCTAAATGCATTGGTCCATTAGAAGAGATGGCCCCCCATATCATTACACTTCCTTCTCTATTATGACGGCGAACTAAATACTTTCTTTCTTTTCTTAAATCGTGAAAATAGTAAGAAAAACCCTCTGGGCCATCTAAACAAAACCTTTTTTCGTCAGTGAAAATTACTTTTTTCCATTGATCAATCCAGTTCATATGGTTTCTGGCAAAATCTAATCTTGCCTGTTTGTGGCGTGCAGTTAGCAATGGTTTTTTTTTGTAAACGACGTCGCTTGAGGTGTTGGCAACTTTTTATTATCCTCTGAATAGTTCTCACACTTGCAGTGCTACCAACAGCGTGCTTTATTTTCCTTGCTGTAAGAGTGGAATTAGAAGTTTCGCGTAGAATGTTGCGCCTTTCCCGTTCAGTAGTTGCTGTTTTCACCCCACCAGCATAGTTTTTCCCATAATTTTCCATATTATTTACCCAATTGTTTACAACTCGAGGACTTCTATTAATTTTTCTTGCAATGTCCCTATTAGAGTAGCCTTCTTCTTATAAAATTTTAATTTTTCCAATTTCTTCAGCAGTTAGTCTTTTTCCAGCACCCATTTTTACAATTTGACTGATTGTGACTGATGCCTACTAGATATTAAGTTCAATAATGAAAATGACGTTTGTTCGTAATGGTAACTTGATATTTCAGTCTCAAAATTTAAAAGAATGTAAATGAGGTCAACCATTTGTCGCACTTGTATCAGTATTTTTGTGAAAAATATTTATAATGAAAGTTTATAACACAGTATAATATTCTACAATATTTTGTTTAATTTTATTCTGCCTATATTTAAAACCAAGAACCACCCTTATTAAAAAAACTAACAAAAAGTGTAAAATCTGACTAGAGGTTAATCAGTTGTCGCGGAGTGTATGTTATATACATTTATACCATCAGATCCCGTAGCCACAAATTTAATACTATATAAAATTTTAAGTATAATACCCATATCGACTAAAGAAAAGGAAAACTCGTAGTTAACATTTGATTTAAGAATTTTTAAATAAACTTGCATGATATCATTTATCACTAGATGCAATATTATGAGGGTTAGAATTCATAAAGTAAATTCGTTAGGATCCTGTAGAGATAATGGTAAATCTGTGGTTGTTTTACGCCCCAAACTAAATTGATTCAAGTTCTTCCAGAGTTCTTTAGAAGTACTACTTTCAAGCAGATTCTTGTAAAAAGCTTTTTTTTTCTTGACGAATAGCATTAGTTGTCATATTGCGAAGAGACTTATAATAATTCCAGTGCTCCAAATTTCTAGTACTTTTAAATTTATTGAACGCCTTGTCCCTCAAATGCATCATAAATTTTATATTATCAGTAAGCCAGGGAGCTTTAGGCTTAGTCAATCTGCTAGTCTTAAAAGGAGCATGTAAGTCGAATAATAAAGTGATTGTACCATGTGAAACCATGTTGTCATTTAAAAAAAGTGTCGATGACATCACAGCGTAAAAGTGGTAATTGTCATAAAATTAGATTTGGTTGTAAAAGATGTATTTTTTTAAAATAAAATCGACTTGTCCGAGCATTTTTCGAAAAAGTCAACGCTAAGGGTGTTTTTTCGCTTGGTGCGTTACTTTATCACCACACTGTATGTATTATGTACCTGCGGTATGGATTTGCCTTGTAATCTAATTAGGATGCTACTGCACACACGAACATTTAAATAAAAATAAATAAATAGTCACTCGTTATTCTGCCGCCGTAAGCAAGAAGACGGTAACTGACTGTTTCGTTTTTTGATTAGTAGGTTCATAAATTCATCTCGGTATCATATTGTTACGGTAATAATTGAAGTAACATGAAATTAGGGACATAGCTTAATATAACAACACATTTATTATTAACTAATTATAATTATTACAAGTGCGTTTACTTACATTGTATTTTTGGGCACTAACTAGACTACATGACACTCTGAAGAGATTTGTTCTAATTCTCCGCTAGCGTTCGCTTTATCGGCTTTTTATAGGGGTTTTGTTTCCGGGGTGTGACGTCAATTGTCGCCTTGACATTTTGTGTACGCAATTCCGTGCTAGATCTGTGCCTGCAGATGAGTCATTAGATTTTGCGCACGGCCCGCCGTAAGACTGCAGGTGGGCTTTTGCATCGCGGGTGAGTCATACTTTGCGACGGAGGCATCTTTTGTTTATGTTATCGTTTTTGTGTTTATGTGACGCTTGACTGAATCTCAGCTGTACATCTTTGCTGGTGCTCTTATCCTAGTTACAATATTTACTAAACAATATTGCCATATTTCAATCACAGAATACCTATTCTTTGAAACAAATGTCATTTTAATACATGCAGTTCGGATAATATTTCGAGAAATCATAAGACATTTAAAAAAAATGAAATTTGCAGTAACGGCCTTCTTGCTTCCGGCGGCAGTGTTATACACACTTGTCTTTATTTGTGCAACGATTAAGCTTGTAACGAAACAAGTCTAAGGCAGGACTAAATTAAATGAACGATAAACATAAACAACCGAACACTTTAAGCAAAGTTAAAACAGGAAGCACGGATCCGCTTTTCGCTCACAAGGAGAATAAATATCAAATTTAAGCAAATTCAACTCGGCGCGTCAAAAGTTCAATGCGTTCATATTATTGTGAATAAATCAAAAGAATCAGACCTTAAGTCTTCGCATCAGCTGTGCTAAAGCCGAAGTCGCTCGAATATCAACGTCTAGGAGGGTAGCGTCATCCCGTGTCCCCGAGAGTAGATTACCTCTTCCGGCGACAGTAAGGCTCTAGTTGGATCGACCGGGGGTGGGTCTCAAGGACGCTTCTAAGATAAACCAGCCAGGTAGCCTCAAATAAAGGCCTAATTAAAAGAACGAAAAACAACGATACAGCCTGAGCTGCGCACATAACTTGTCTGTATAAATACCTAAATGTTCAAGTGTCGAAAACAGGCTTTGATAAGCAAAAGCAGAATGCTTAGATAACATGGAATGCTTCTTTCCAAATCACGGACAAACCTTCGTTCGTTTTTCCTTCACAATCACATACACTTAAAGGACCAACGACAAAATGGTTCCAGATCAGCATCAACTCGACTACATTTCATACTTCGCTAATAAATCACATTACAAAAAGATTTTTCAAATTGAAGTTTCGCTATAATTACGTTGAACATATTTTAAAATGGTTAGTTGCAAACAGAGTGTTCAGTCCTGTTCTGTTCAGACCTGTTCAGATAAACGAGAACATGAAACGACCGCTGCCCAATGTGATTCTAAAAAAACATACCTGCCGTTTAATACGACGGAACAAGCTTGGAGAAGCCTGAGCTCGCCGCAAACAAATTAACATCCGGGTAGAATACCCGTCTCTTTTTTCACTCCAAAACAAACACCGTTTAATGAAAAGTTTCACAGAAGCGAGAGTAATTCTCAGTACTGTCTGGCTGAAAGGCGAGTAGCCACAAGACTGCGGTGCGGAATTTCACATCGGGTCGACGTTCGCCGAAAAGGGTCCGCAGGCGGGGGGAGAGGTCTATTGCCTTTAATACACCCCACTTTCGAGGGTTGTCCAGAACTGTTTAGCGTTCAAAGCGGCGTTTGTGGAA
Organism: Dorcus parallelipipedus; assembly: GCA_958336345.1. Taxonomy (NCBI): domain Eukaryota; kingdom Metazoa; phylum Arthropoda; class Insecta; order Coleoptera; family Lucanidae; genus Dorcus; species Dorcus parallelipipedus. The sequence goes on from OY284475.1 coordinate 1,695,946, forward strand.
CAGTTCAAGTTCCAAAGATCAAACTACGGCGTAATTATACTTTCGTCGATATACAGGGTGACGCGAAAGCTAGAAATTACTCGCAATGAATTTGCTCACCGTAACAACGGGGCGTAAAAAGGACATAAGAAACGTATACACTGAACGCTCAAAAATATTATCGTCTTCCAATATCGATACATATATTTATTGAGATTTTTATTTGTTATTTTCGATTTATTATAGTTTGGACTTTTCAAATCTTGTTCGTTTTTAAAGTTAAAGCAACTGAGCAGCTTTTCCCTTGTGCTTTAATTTGTGCCGCTTCAAATTTCCGCGTCGCTGGCATTTATAATCGCAAAGATCACAACTGAACGGCTTCTCGTCGGTGTGTATTAACAGGTGAATTTTCAAAGTGCTACGTCGTCGGGACTTATAATTGCAAAGAACACATCCGAACGGCTTTTCGTCGGTGTGTTTTAACTTGTGCCGTTTTAAATCTGTAGAACTCCTGCATTTGAAATCGCAAAGATGACAACCGAACGGCTTCTCGCGTGTGTGTACTAACATGTGAAGTTTCAAATTGTGATATTTTCGGCATTTATAATTGCAAAGACCGCAAGCGAATGGCTTCTCGTCCGTGTGTTTTAACTTGTGCTCTCTCAGATGTCCAGCTTGTCGGCATTTATAATCGCAAACATCACAACTGAACGGCTTCTCACCAGTATGTACGGAAGTGTGCTTGCGCAAATTTGAACGGGACTTAGATTTATAGTCGCATATTCGGCAATCGAAAGTTTTTTCATTTACAAGTTTGGCTTTGGCGATCCACTGACACCTGAAACAAACACTTTCTTTAAGTTTTCGTATATTTTCGACTTGGCAGTTAATTAATTCTTATATTTCAAGTCGGAACCGTAGATCATAAAGACGCCATTTGGGCAACATGCTACGTACATGCTAGGCTGCAAATTATGGGAGGGCAAACTAAGATCGTCCCAAATGCTGGGTACCTCAATGGGACGGGCGAAGTCTTATGTAACCCTGAATAACAGGGGTAGTAAATTAAAATAGTTAATGGTCGCCAACTATTGCACACTTGTCTTTATTTATAATTCACAAACAACACAGAGAATCTAAGCTTTGTGTGATAAAATGCACGGAGAAATTACATAAGGTCAAAAGTGACGCCACGAAACAATTTCTGTAATGTAGGCAAAGTACGCTTGGTTTCTTGTTCAAAAAAGGACATTTTCGCTTTCTTAACCGCGATTTTTGTAGCGGCAAAGTATCTGGGATCAGATTGACGCTGGTATTCAGGCAGGACGCTGTACTGGAGGATAAAACACTTTCTAGCTTTTTGTGACGCTTTTTAGAAAAGCTGCGGTGCTCTTGTTATTAAGTAAAAAATAGAGTTTTAACAATGTATATTTTTTTTAAGACGAAACTGCTAAAAATTGTTCTGCGTTAAAGGAAAGTAGACTTTAGGTTATACACGATATAACCGTAAACACGATACTCGTTCCAAGTACAAACTGTGATTTCGGAGAAACTGTTACTTTTGATACCGTGAAACTGACATCACGTCACATTTTATGTGACAGAAAATATCTGTTACCAAAACTGGTAACTGGCCGCCTGGAAATGTTTTGGGTGTAAAAACAAACTCGAAGATGGGTCGCTCATTAAAAAGGATGTCAACAATCCAATAACACCTGAACTATTAAAAAGCATACGCGAAGTTGTGTCAGACGTAATAAAGGAAGAAAATGCTAAATTTATGGTTGTTGTTAACAAATTTTCCGACGCACTTAATGTCATTTCCGACATGAATAATAATTTGAATAAATTGTCTACCGATTACAACGATTTGAAACACAAGTATGATACTCTAGTTACCGAAGTTGAGTCGCTTAAACAAGTGCAGAAAACATCTATTCAGATTGATCCAAACGACATCATTACTGAAATTAATGATCGCAACAGTCGTAAAAACAATTTAATCATTTTTGGTCTGAAAGAATTTTCCGAGACACTACCTAATAAGTCATATAAAGATCTACTCCACAAGGAGGTCGCAACTCTTCTTCAAACTATTGATAAATCGGCATTCGAAAATTTCACTACAACGCTTAGGCTTGGTAAATATTCTGCGAGTAGATTATCTCCTAGACCAATCAAAGTAGTATTAGACAATCCTGACACAGTCAAAAAACTACTCCGACATGCTCAAGTCTTAAGAAATGATCCCCGATTTTGTACTGTACGTTTATCGTTGGACAAAACACCAAGGCAAAACGAAGAGTTTAAAGCACTCAAGAAACAACTTACTCGAAGATCCAATGATGGTGAAGTTGGTCTAAAATTAAAATTTATTCATGATGTTCCTACAATAGTCAAGACTCCGGATTTTCATTAGAGCAGTCCAATAGGAATACTGATCGTCTCCTACGTTGTTATTATCAAAACCCAGGAGCAATTAGATCTAAAACTGTTGATTTTTACATTAGTTCTATGTATATGTTCTGATTTTGATGTTATAGCCTTAAGTGAAACTGGACTCTCCGGTGATATTTCTGATGGTGAGCTCTTTGACAGTAACTAAGCGGTTTTCCGTAGTGATCGAAAATTTGATCTGACTAACACATCTCGAGGCGGTGGAGTGTTACTTGCCATCCTGAATAAATATTCACCAGTACAATTAGACTTATCCAGTATTCTACATTTTTCACATTTCATCGATATTGTTGGCTGTAAGATTTGTATTATGAACTGTACCTTATATTTATTTAATATTTATATACCACCTCACATTAATTGTAATGACGTTCGTACATTTTTTGATTATTTAGAATCATTTGATTTGATAATTGGCGAGAGAGTCATTTTCTTTGGTGATTTCAATGCACCTAATATATGCGATCATCATCCTGGCTTTGACTCTGATAGTAAATCTGTCATTCTCATGAACTTTATGGCTTTTTTTGAATTGTCTCAATTTAATGGTGTACGTAATAATATCAACCGAACATTAGATCTGGTTTTCACCAACTTATCTTGCAGCGTTTCTCATGATGATTTACCATTGTTAACTGAAGACAGGCATCATCCTGCTTTAAATGTAACACTGACCCTCACAGTGCCTGAATCTATAGATAATTTTAATTCAATTTCTAATAAAAGGAAATACAATTTCCGCAAAGCAGATTTTGTTGGTCTGTATGAAGCAATATTGCATACAGATTGGTCAAGTGTAGATGACTCCTTGAATGTAAATGAAGCAGTTGAACACTTTTATCGAATCTTGTATTCTAAAATCGACCAATTTGTTCCTCTGTATAAAGGCAGAAACTACAAATATCCTTGTTGGATCACTAAACAAATAATTAGTGATATCAAACTTGGAAAAAATTTAAGCGTTCTCATTCCGACTTTCATTTGAAACAATTCAAAATCCTGCGAAAATGTATCAAGGGTCAAATACGTGTTGCACATTCTAATTACATAACAGAGGTTGAATCAGGAGTTATTAATGATCCTCAATCGTTTTGGACTTTTATTCATTCTAAGACCACCTCTTCCAGAATTCCTGGACTTATGGTTCTTAGTGATAAACAATTAGACAATTCTCAAGACATAGTTAATTCCTTTGCTACTTACTTTCAAAGTGTTTTTACCCCTTCGTCTATTGCTCAAGATAATTCACTTACATCTTCCAACTATTTCTCTACCGTTAATTAACGAGAATGATGTCCTAAAGGCTATTAGTAAGCTACAGAATAAATTAACATCTGGTCCAGATGGCATTCCAAATTTCTTTATAAAAGACTGCTCCAGAATTCTTTCTCTACCGTTGGTAAAGGTGTTCAATTTATGTTTAAGCTCATCCGTCTTTCCTACTCAATGGAAAATTTCAAAAATTACACCAGTATTTAAAAATAGTGATCGATCAAATATTAAAAATTACCGACCCATTGCTATCATCTCTAATTTCAGTAAAATTTTTGAATATGTTGTATATCACTCTATATGTAATCAAACTCACAGCCGTCTTTCATTTGATCAACATGGATTTGTAAGTAAACGATCAACGGTTTCAAATCTTATAGTCATCACTGATTACATATCTCACAGCATGGATAATAATATACAAGTTGATGTTATTTATACTGATATGGCAAAGGCTTTTGATAAGCTTGATCATTCGCTTATGATATCTAAACTACATTATTTTGGTTTTGATCTTTCAACTATTTGCCTTCTTAAATCCTATCTATTTGATCGGAAACAATTTGTTGAAATTAACGGTTTTGAGTCATTTGTTTATACAGCAACTTCGGGAGTTCCTCAAGGATCCGTCCTTGGTCCTCAACTATTTAACATCTTTATTAATGACCTTACAATGAACATTTCAGGACATAAACTTCTTTTTGCTGACGATCTTAAATTATATAACAATATTTCTTCCATCCACGACAGTCTATCCTTTGTGCTGTGGCATCTTGGTGTCATGAGAATAAATTGTCTTTAAATCTTGCAAAATGCAAAGTCATGTTTTTCACCAAGAAAAAAAAATTCTTTTTACTTTAATTATTCGCTTGACCAGGAAGTAGTAGCTAGGGTTAATTCTCATTCTGACCTTGGTGTTATTTTCGATTCGCACTTAACTTTTAACGAACATATTTGCACCGTTATTTCTTCTTGTCACAAAAAAACTAGGATTCATATATCGAAATACAAAATTTTTCTCAAACCCTCTCTCATTGTTAAGGCTTTATGAATCAATTGTTCGAGAAAAAGTTGAGTATGCATCACCTGTTTGGAGTCCTTGCTATAATATTCATATCAATGCGCTCGAAAACATCCAAAGAAAGTTTCTCAAATACCTGTGTTGGAAGTTGGATGGTTCGTTTCCTCCCCAAGGTATTAACCATAATGTTCTCTTGGAAAGATTTCATCTTCATACACTTGAATCCCGACGTAATATTGCCAACCTTAAATTTATTTATAAATTGCTAAACAATAACATTAATTGTCCTAAGCTTCTGAGTTGTTTGACATTTAAAGTACCGTCATATAATTCTAGGTCATGTGAGATTTTTTACTTGCCTAATCCGAATACGAATTTATTAATTAAATCACCATTTTATAGAATGTGTTCTATAATCAACAAAATTAGCCTAATAGTTGATTTTTCTTATGATTCTTTAGGAGCTATTATTAAAGCCATGGTTAATGCGTAGTTATTTATTTAAGGTGTTCCTTATGATAATTTTTAATATGTTCTTTATTATGATTCATTGTTATTATTCACTGTTGTTAAATATTCCTGTACACATTTTTTATATTATGTTATATCTAGTTTAATATGTGTTACTTTCTAACGTACTATTTATTAAGTCGATTCTTATATTGTGTCCTTCTGGGTTTCCTATTGGACAATAAAGATTATTATTATTATTATTATTATTATTATAAAACTCTCAGTGATATTGGTATCACGATATCGCTCACCAGTACTTGTGATGTCAACCATGTAGTATATCTTGCAATTTTTCTAATTTTCCTTGGCTTTGTGGTAAAAAAAATAGGAGAAGATAAGGATTAATCAAGAGTCTACTGTAACTGATTTCCTTATTCACTGAATTAGAGTATTGTCACGATGTCATTATCTGAGAAAATAAGTAAATTTAAATTCATTTCGTAATTATTGCAATCATGTGCATTTCAAAATTATGCGCGGAATCAGCACCCATTGAAGTAGATCAAAGCCGCGTTACACATACTCGCATAAATGCAAGCTTGGCGGAATGCGGGTGTGTTTACATGTGCCAAACAAACAAAAACAAATTTGGCAAGGATCAATTGATGCTGACGCCTTTTAGAACTTTGTACTTTGGATCGAACCCCGGCCACCAGAGCAAAGAAACCAATTGTGACGTAGAGATAGGAGATGTATAAAAGATCGACCCGCAGGTAGAATCGAGAGTATTAAGAGTAGTTAGTTAGCAGTATTAGGCTCGGTTTTTTCACCTCCAGTTAACTTTATCTGACGGTTTATTCCTATAGTAACAATCGTTACTATGGGAATTAATCGCCAGATAAAGTTAACTGGAGGAGAAAAAACCGAGCCTTAGTCTCAGAGTTAGTCTCATTATTATTATAAATATCAAGTGTTCAGTAAGATAGTTAATTAGTCAGTGCGCGTAAACCGAAGCCAAGCGAGTGAACTCTCCACGAGCGCAGGGCTGGCTCCGGGCCATGCCCTTTTTCCCCAAGTATGTTAAGTGATTAAAAAACTAAATGATGGTAACTGGGGTGAAGGTGCATTTCGTACACTTGTAAGTTCCACGTTCCCTAAAAGATAAGATAAATTAGTTGCCTTGATTCTTTTAATGCGTTCTTACTGTGCACTAAAAAATTTTGTACAAATAAATAAAAGAAAAAGAGGCGTTTCAATTTAAATGCCGCACCCTATATATTGATACTCATTGTCAGTAACATACGACTTTTCTTTGACAAACAGTTTGTTGTAAGTACATACAAACGATTCATAGGTTTTATTATAAACTGTACCAAGAAATTTGAACATAGTATTAAACAAACGCATATCAATTGATTTCCCCAGTATGCTCCAACATGTGTTGGCTTAGGTTTTCAAATGCGGTGCACTGAAAAGTACAAACTTTACACTTGAATGGTTTCTGGCTGGTATGTGCCAGCCGATGTCTGTCTAAATTTGTCGACGTATTGCACCTGTAATTGCACTGGTTACATTTAAACGGTTTGTCATTATCACTAGCATGTGATAGGGTATGCTTCTTTAAGCGCGCTGACGTGTAATACTTGGAACCGCAAGTCTCGCATTCGAACGGTTTTTCATCTGTGTGCGTCAGCGCGTGCGCCTTCACAGATCCCAGCGTGGAACTCGCAAAATCGCACATGTCACATTTAAATGGTTTCTCTCCCCTGTGCAACGCAACATGCACCTTCATGTTAATGGCCGAGCCACACTTATAATCGCAAACGTCACACTCCAGTTGTTTTTTAACGCGGGTGTGAACCTTCGAGTGTATCCTCAAGTTCCCGGCCTGATTGCATCTATAATCACAAAGGTCGCACTTATACGGTTTTTCACCGGTGTGCTTAAGCATGTGCGTCTTTAAGTTCCCAGTTTTCTTGCACTTGTAGTCGCAGAGTTCGCATTGGTACGGCCTCTCATCGCTGTATCTCAGAGAATGCGATCGCAAGTGTGACGCAGACACCGCTTTATAATCGCAAAGGTCGCACTGGAAAGGCTTTTCTCCGCTGTGCGTGAAACTATGCCGCCTCAAACTGTCGGATGTCGTGCATTTAAAGTCACAGTCGGGGCAGGCAAAAGGCTTTTCGCCCGTGTGCTTCATCGAGTGTACTTTTAAGTTCTGAAACGCTTTGGCGCTGTAATCGCAAACGGCGCATTTGAAATTCTTCTCGTTGCTCCTGGGTTTTTTTTTCTTGTGTCTTTGCCTGAAAGAAAAAATATTTTTGTTAATTCAAGACGCAAATGCAATTACTTCGTGGCTCTGCATAACACGTGTAGCATTTACATACAAAATAAAAGCCTACACATTTTTAAGCAGTTTTGGGAGATTTTGAAGTTCTCATCCGTACCGTATGTGAAACGCGACGTGCATATTGACCTTCACAACAATAGTCAAGGACAAAATGGGGCGGAACTTCTTAAACTTGATTCTTGTAAAAAAAATCCCGTTTAAACCTCGGTCCGTGTTTTAAACTTGATTCTGATATAAATTGCCTGTAATTTCTTTTTTATTTAAACCTCGGTCCATGTCAACTTCATTCTTGTAAAAATCGTCAACATTTTTGTATATTTTTAAAATACATAAATTTGCTCTCACATGTCATTGCTTTGCATAAAAGGTTTTATATTTGTAGACATATATTTTGATATTCATACAACATACAACTTTTCTTTGACAAAGTATTCAACATTAATGTGGTAAGCACAAACGCACCAAAAAAATTCTTTCTCAGTGTTAATCACTTACAAACATGTATTAATGATTTTCACCGTTATGTTCCAACACATGTTGATTGAAGTTTTCAAATGAGGCGCACTGAAAACTACAAGGCTTACACTTGAACGGTTTTCCAGCTGTTTCTTGTCACGGGTGTGAATTAGTTGGTGTATTTTTAAGTACCCGGCATGGCTACACCTGTAATCGCAAACGCTACATTTGTACGGCTTTTCACCGGTATGTTTGTACATGTGCGACTTTAGGTTCCCAATTTGTCTGCTCTTATAGTCGCAGAAATTACAAGCGTACGGTTTCTCGTCGGTGTGCTTTAGGAAATGCGTTTTCAAGTCCGCCGCGGAGTTGGCTTTATAATCACAGAGAGAGCACTGGAACGGCTTCTCGCCGGTATGTGTGAAACAGTGTCGCTTTAAGCTTCCGGATGTCGTACACTTATAATCGCAGACGTTGCACGCGAAGGGTTTCTCGCCCGTGTATCTTTAAGCTTTGATGGATTTTAGTTTTATAATCGCAGATGGGGCATTCGAAATACTTCTCGTTGCGTTTAGTTGTTTTTCTTCTACGAACGAGGGAAGATACCTTCTTTACTCTGAAACAAAAACTACGTTTAGCAATTTGATATGCCAGCAAATTTTATTTCGTCGCTCTGTATGTAATAAAAACAATAATGAATATAATGTGAATACGTATTTTAAGATTATTATTATTGCTATTAATTTGCGATAAATCGTATTTATATTTCAAATAATTTCAAACAAAAAGTGAATTATACTTTATTCATTCTGACGCATTTACATAGGTTTCTTCAATTTTACACGCATTGTTGACGTGCGCGCGCATATGTCGTTTCAAATTCGTAGTCTCAATGCAACTGTAACTGCAAATGTGGCATTTCAGGGGTTTCTCGCCGGTGTGCGTGTACATATGCTTCTTCATTCTCTCAGTGTTAACACAGCTGTAATTGCATGAGTTACACTTCTGCGGTTTATCGCCTGTATGCATATACGTGTGCTTTTTCAGGACATCGGCCCGTTGACATCTGTAATCGCACAGCTCACATTTAAACGGTTTAACGTCGGTATGTATGTACAAGTGTCTTCTTAAGGTCTCGCCCCGTAAACACCTGTAACCGCACAGATCGCACTTATACGGTTTATAGTCGGTGTGTGTACCCATGTGTCTTTTTAGATTGTCGGCTCTGCTGCAGCTGTACGCGCAGAGGTTACACTTGAGTAGTTTCTCCACGGCGTGCGTCGTCTGCACGTGCCTTTTAAGGTCCTTGCGACGAACGCTTCGGTAGTTGCAAGTAAGGCACGAGAATGGACGGTCTTTGTCGGACTTCTTCGATTGCTCCGTTTTTATGAACACTCTTTCCATCAATCTCAAGTCGAACGCTCGAGGATTTTCCGATCGCATGCGTTGCGGTGTCTCAAAACTGAAACAAAACACAATTAATGACGAATCAATTTGTGTTGAAAAAATGTAATTATATATGTTCTATTTTTCGGACAACTTTTACGAAACCTACTATGATCGTTTCGACGCAATTGACAGCGCAAGTAAGATTAAATTTAAAAGTGAGATTCAATTAAATTGAGAGGAAATTACACGCGATTTTTATATGAGAATCAAGTTTCACACGGACCGAGGTTTAAATAGAAAAGATGTTACCGCTCATCCTTATTCCATGAATTGACCGCTCAGCCGTTCCACGAATGGAACGCGTCCCTCGTGACGTCACAGCCTTTGTGGCATCGTTCCTTTGTCCTTTTTTTTATGGAATAAGAAACAAATGCGCAACGCCACGTTAATAACAATCTTATAATTGCATTCCCTGTTCATACCATTGTCTGACTATATTATAGAATAATCCACTATTATTCGCCCCGCGCGTGTAGCGCAAAGTTTTATTTTCATAACTTTTATTCCTCAACCAAACTCTTAACTACATCATCCCAGACGTCCATACATATTTTTACTCAAATCCTACCGCGCGAATGAAAGTTATTGCGCTCCAATTTCTGCGATAACGTGCGCAAATTTCCGCTCTATAACTTTCTACCCGGTCGCATCTCATCAACCAAATTTTATACGCTATTTAAATACATCACTTTTGATGTCTGTGTAAAATTTCATCGAATTCCTACCGCTGAAACGAAAGTTATCGCTCCCCAAATAAATTCGCGGTGTCTTGCGTAACATTTCTTAAAAATGCTATTCTCGTTCGAGTTTCCCATTCAAACTTTGCACAAGGTCTACACGCGTCGTAAGCAACATCCGCACCATATTTCAACAAAATCCTACCGTTGGAACAAAAGTTACAGCACCCCGGAAACCAGCGCGCATTACGCAAGGCTTCCGTTGAATAGCTCCCTTCCCAGACAGAACTCGACGATTAAACTTTGCACATGTCTTACTTACGTCAATTTTATTTCCCATGCAAAGTTTCATTTAATTCTAACGGTAGGAAACGATATTATTAAGCCACAAAGTAATTAGTACATTCTCGCTAATTCCGTCCCGTTCTATTCGCAATTGCAATTCGTTGTTGTATATTATCAATCTAGCTATCACTACATCTTTATTTCCAGATGCTTGGAAACGTGCCAGAGTTACGCCTGTTCATAAAAAGGATGATAAAGCTCAATTAAAAAACTATCGCCCTATAGCAATTTTAAACAATTTCGCTAAAATTCTTGAGCAAGTTATCTACAGGCAAGTTCTTAATCACACTCGTTCCTATATAGCATCTTCTCAACATGGCTTTGTCGCTGGTAGATCTACAACAACGAATTTGGTCACCATAACGCAATTCATTTCTGAACATCTGGATAAACAAGGTCAAGTCGATGTTATATATACTGATCTCAGCAGTGCCTTTGATACGGTTCACCATGGCATCCTTCTTAAAAAGTTAAGTTATTTTGGCATGACATCTTCCGCTTTAGGTCTAATAAAGTCATATCTGACTAACAGAATAAATTATGTATTCTATAATGGCTATAAATCATTCGAATATCGAGCAACGTCTGGTGTCCCACAGGGCTCCAATTTGGGTCCCTTATTATTTATATTATTTATCAATGATTTGTTAGTGTCATTAGGAAGTCGAGCTCTTGCCTTTGCAGATGATGTCAAGATTTTTGCCTCAGTTACTAATGTTCTTGAAGCCGCAGAACTCCAGCGGTGTCTTGACAAGGTTGTTTCGTGGTGCTCGAATAATTATCTAAATTTAAATGTCAATAAATGTTGCGTTGTAACCTATACCAGAAAGCTCTGTCCCGTCAACACCAGCTATTTTATTAATCGTCAACCGTTAACAATAAAGGATTTCACTCTAGATCTTGGAGTAACCTTTGATTCAGCACTTAGCTTTTCTAATCATATAAAAAATATTGTTACGGCTGCCTCAAAAATGTTTGGATTCGTCCTGCGTACGGTCAAATATTTCGACAACTTAGATGTGTTCAGGTGCCTTTTTAATTCGTTGGTTGTTAGCAGACTAGAATATGTTTCTCAAGTATGGTCACCCCTATACATATACTACCGTTTGGATATTGAACGTGTACAACGAAGGTACCTCAAGTTCCTTACATTTAAAATCAGTGGGCAATATCCTCCTAGAGGCATTGATTATGATTGCTTGTTACGCAGGCACAATTTTCAATCACTCAGTCAACGTCGTGATATCCATGGAGCCCGATTTATATGGAAGATTCTTCATAACCAAATTGACTGTGCTGAAATCTTGGGATCCTTAAATTTCTTGGTGCCACGTATTAACTCTAGGTGGACTGCAACTTTCCACTTGCCAACAGCTAACACCAATATACGATTGAAATCGCCTTTGCACTCTATGTGTCGTAATGCTGACGTCATCTACGATGACATATTTTATGACAAGCTTTAATTGCCTTGTTATTTATTTTGTTATTACTTCTATGTATATATATTTGTATGTTTGTTTAATTTTATGCTGTTCCATTTTGTCCTTTAATTGGGAATTTTCCTGTTGGGCGAATAATATAATAATAATAATAATAATAATAATAATAATGATAATAATAATAATAATAATAATAATTGCTGCGATCTAATTACGCGCATCGAGTTCTCTCAATTTCCAAAATTTATTTCCGTCGAAGAAAACAAAGGAAATTAGCGCCGAGGCGAAACTGTACCACAAGGGTAGACGCCAGTAAGAACAGCGTCAACGTCAACCCGAGTCAGGTGGCCGGAAATTCCTGGAAATGACCCTTGGCCGGAAATAAAAGCAGGTCCGATTCCTTCGGGAAGGCACTTCTTCCCCAGTTCTCATCGAGGCGACTTCGAGACTCCAAGCCAGTCGCTGCCGCCTCCGAGTCAGTCCGCTGGCGCCTCCGAGCCACATCGTTGAAACTAAGGGTGGTAAAGTTAGCTCTTTTTCGCGAGCCGATTCCTTTGTTCTTATTCCCAATTGCGAACTAGCTCGCGAACCTTGTTCATTTAGCTCATTTAGTTCGTGCGTCGAATGATGCAGTTGGTACTTTGAATAGGCAACCGTGTAGGTTGTGACGGGTGAAAATCGTATAAACGAGTGAAATTTGCGCTCGCAGCTTTTACAACCGTCCACTCTCGAATTTCGATCACGTGGTGCCTCGCGGAATCTCTACTCGAACGTGTGCTCTTACTAGTTCGATGACTAAAGCTCGATTCATACTCGTCAACTGCGAAAACATTTAACCCCGGCAGTCTAGTCCGGATTCAATGTGTTATTGTAGATTCTAGTTATAATAATTTATTTGAACATGACATAGTTAATACTCTTGGATACTTTTACTAATATTTTTACACTAGTAAACATCATTTATCTTTAGTCTAGTGCGTTTTAATTCTTGTTATTGTTATAAATTGCTTGGCTTACTATTCTTATTTATATTTGGTTATTGAGTTCAAGAGGTAGAGCAGCTACTTTTTAGGTCGCTGATTTTGAACTCTTTGGCATCATACAGGTATAGAATCTTATACTTATGTTTACGTTTTGCGCTTTATGTTTATATCTGTATGCATACATGTATGTTGTCAATAAATTGCTATTATTATTATTATTGCTATTATTATATCTACCAGCACGTAGTGTGTCCAGCACGTAACGTGGCAGACACGGAACAGACACAAGTTTTCATATCATCCGACATTTCACTAGACAGACGTCTACAGACCAACCAATTAGAGAGTTCAGAGAGCACGCGTATATTTTAATAAAATGTTTCGAAATTTTTCTATTGAAGAACTAGCTGTGGTAGCAATTTTATTGGAACAAGAAGAGAAACCGGATGTAGAAGTACAACAGAGAAAAAGGAGGTTTTCTGTTCATCCCATGAATGTAAAACGAAGAAAAGTGGAGAATTTTATACGCTATACCCTAACTAATTCGATTAATTTTTCGTTGTCCATTTTTCATAACAGTTTCTAGTGGTAGATAGGCGTCTGTGCATGCACTGAGACTTGACTGCATTCATACTAACCGTCCCGACCACACAAACTGCCCAGACACGCACAGGTACAGACAAAATATTGTTCGAAACAATACTGGCCGGTGCTGGTCCATGTCTGTACGGACACGCTCCGCTCAAATTCTCCAGATATGAATACGCTAATATAAAATGTATGTAATCATTTTTTTTTGTGTCTGCCACGTTACATGCTGGACACGCTACGTGCTGGTAGATGTGAATCGAGCTTTAAATGTCAAGCAGAGTGCGAACTAATTTCCTTTGTAACATTTATTTTGACAATAAATATTCCAATGATTGTTCCAACATCTAATACTTAATTTTACGCAATTATTTAAAAAGCTACTTTCCAACTTTTACTAATTTCATTTAATCGATGTATTTAACGATTCATATCTGACAGGTAACTCCATCTTCTTTACATTAGCGATTACTACGGATCGTGGAACCGCCCGATTGTCTTCGATAATAGAATTCTCAACCTGTGTAGAGATTAGCGCGAAATTCAAATTTCCGCAAGTTCATATTTAAGATGATCAGCTTCTTTTTCGGTTCATTCTAACTAGAAGGTATAGAAAGAATAATGGTGCCTTAGTAAAAAACTTTCATACTTTCAATAAAATGTAGTTTATTATCATCATCCTTAAATGTATTCATAAATTAAATTTAATGTAAAACCCTTCAACATGAGGTGAGCTATTTTCTTCTCGTATTTTTAACTTCTACTGGTTATTTGATCATGTCCGCTTCGAAATATGTTGAACACATTTCTACGATTTCCTTTATCGTATGGTTTTAAGGATAGTGGATAATATCAAATCCTAATTGAAGCCGTAAGAGCTAACAACCACCTTCGATGTAAATTTGGAAATTCAACCTCCCGTTTTCTGTGCGTTCGTCCACACGGTCCGAAATGAAGTAGCGACTTCTGAGGCCCGTCTTCGAGGATATAAATTGTTTCTCTGAATCCTTGCGGTCCATTACCCGTGGTGCATGGATCAATTTTCTATATCTGGGAGTGTGGACCCATTTCGGCGGATGGATTAGGGACCGTACAATTCCACGGTTTCCTCAGCCGTTGCTGCTGATACAGGAGCTCCAGGTTTTTATTGAACCATTTCCATTTTACTGAATTATTTTCACTGTCCATTACTTAAAAATTTTATATATTGTTTCACTACATGGAATTATGTTAATCTTAGTAAGATTCATCAACCTAAAATATTTAAATTTTTTTATTGAATATATTTAATAATAATTATATTTACAATTTATAATAACTTGTGAACTAAGTGAAGCTTCATGAGGTACCTCTTTCAACTATTGTTTTACCAATTTATATATAATTAACTTTATTAACTTCAGTCAACGATTTCAATTTTTTTTTATAAAAGTTTTATTTATAATCCAAAGTTTCTTAAATGTACTTATACTGGAAAACTTACAATGATTAAATATCTAGTTAGAATCAGAATTCTTTGAAAGTTTATTTACATCATAATTATTAAATTTAATAAAGGGTTTCCAAATTTCCCCCTTAAAAATTTGGTGGCGCCCTCCTCCATTCAATTTTTTTAAGTGTTTATTTTTATTATTGAATTTTCTTAACAATTAACTGAGCCCACGATATATTCCCTGCTCCCGAATAAAAAAACTGAGCGCCGTTCGCCCAATTATACCTAAATTTCAATCTTCTTCCCATCTTGAAGGAAAATAGGTTACAAATTCATGGGCTGAATAGGGAGATGTTACAAGCGGATCATGCGTCGTGGAACTGCTTTATTACGGTTTGGGTTGTTTTCATTAACGTCAGATAACGAAAAGAGCGTCGCAATCCATAACGTTTTTATAAAGCGACAAAAACAGTCGTATTCACCCAGAAGGAACATCAGAAAGAATCTACTTAAAATTTTATACAAGTATGTCTGAAATACTGAATGGAGTACTAAAAGTAGACAAAATGTTAAACCTTACATTTACTTTATTCACAAATTCTGTTTTCAATGCACATCTGTTAGTGTTATGTCTTTTCCTGATACTTTAAAAACAAATTTATGCTTAAAGAAATTGTAACAAGCGCATATCGATAAAATTCTCAGTTCATATAATATAATATGTAAAAAGTTACAAAAAACCTACTTACAACGCAAAAAATAAGTAAAAACTCTATTACTTGATTTCTAAGGTGTGGTACGCGATTTTATTATTATTTATTATTTTAAGTCAGTGTACATACAGCACCTGTTACAATAAGTTTAAGATTTTAAATATAACAAATACAATATTACACGTGCAAAAATATTTTTCGCAAGGAAACTAAGAGTTCTGGGCGTGTTTTAACTTGTGCCGTTTGAAAGTTCTAACATCTCGACATTTATAATCGCAAACATCACAACTAAACGGCACCTCGCCGGTGTGTTTTAACTTGTGTCGCTTCAAACTTTCAAAATGTCGGCATTTATAATCGCAAAGATCACAACTAAACGGCTTCTCGTCGGTGTGTATTAACATGTGACTTTTCAAGTTACTGATACGTCGACATTTATAATCACAGAGACCACAAATCAACGGCTTCTCGTCGCTGTGTTTTAATTTGTGCTTACTCATACTTTTAGAATCTCGGCATTTATAATCGCAAAGATCACAACTGAACGGTTTCTCATCGTTGTGTTTTAACTTGTGCTGTTTCAAAGATCGGTGTTGTCGACATTTATAATCGCAAAGATCACAACTGAACGGCGTCTCATCTGTGTGGATTAACATATGCTTTTTCAGATTTGTAGAACTTCGGCATTTATAATCGCAAACACCACAACTGAACGGCTTTTCGTCAGTGTGTATTAACATATGAGATTTCAAACTTGAAGCGTGTCGGAATTTATAATCGCAAAGATTACAAGGGAACGTCTTCTCGTCGGAGTGTATTAAGATGTGAGTTTTCATGTTTTCGATAAGTCGACACTTATAATCGCAAATACCACAGCTTAATGGCTTCTCGTCTATATGTATTAATTTGTGACGTTTCAAAGCTCCCGGCTGTCGGCATTTATAATTGCAAATATCACAACCGTACGGCTTCTCGCCAGTGTGTATTAACATGTGAAACTTCAAGCTTGTGGCTTGTCGGCATTTATAACCGCAAAGATCACAAGGGAATTGCTTCTCGTCGGAGTGCTTTAACTTGTGCTGTTTCAGATTTGAAGAATAGAGACATTTAAAATCGCAAAGATCACATCTGAGCGCTTTCTCATCGGTGTGTTTTAACTTGTGCCGTTGCAAAGTTATAAAACATCGGCATTTATAATCGCAAAGATCACAACTAATTGGCTTCTCGCCTGTATGTATCAAAATATGTCTGCGCAAACTTGCACGAGATTGAAATTTAGAATCACATATTCGGCAGTTCACAGTCTTAGCTTTAGGGATCCGTTGATATCTGAAACAAAGAGACTCCTTAAGTATGCAAACGTTGAAAATTAATTGGTTCTTTATTACGATCCAAGCAAAAGGATATCGAAAGAGAAAGAGGTTCGCTATTATAAAGGAACAATTGTTTCTGTAATAGTTACTGTGGAAATAAACTGAAGATTAAAGATAAACTGTGACTGAAATGCCGGGCCTCAATTTGTAATCGTGATGCCATTTGCGATATCGGTGCGATTTTGTTCTTAAAACCGCACGCGCCGTTCTCAAAAAATATAGCCAACCAAAGTTGACACGGACTGAAGTTTAAATACAAAAAACTACAGGCTATTTTTACAAGAATCAAGTTTAATACGGACCGAGGTTTGAACAGAAAAGAATTATAAGCAAATTTTACAAAAATCAAGTGTAACACGGACCGAGGTTTGAACAAAAAAGATGTGACCACGGCGGACCCGGTACGAGTGTTTGTGAAGTTTTAGTCCTAGTTATGTTAACGTCTTCTTACATCTCGGTTCTACATTGGATGGTTATTATCCAATACCCTTCTTCAGTTAAGTTAAAACAGATTAGTTTTCTAAAAAAAAAATCAAGGTGGCCGGGTTGTTTGCCGGTCAGTGTATAAATAAAGACGACATTTTGATTTATGCAAGAGCATCAAAGGTGCCTGTGTTTTAGAGACAAAACTATATCATTTCTGTCATTGTTTATTGTTTATTAATTAGTACACTACAGAAAATCCCAAATGGTACCATACAAGTGGTAATTAATACCACGGATACAGAAGGTAATGAACGTTTCTAGCAAAATTAAATATAATAAAACCTTACTAGCAAATTAAACATATAAACTTATTTAAGAAACAAATGTAGAAGACAAACACTAAGAAATTAATCTTTTAGTGCTACGAAATTTTTGATTTTGGTTTATGTTAAAAGTATCAAGCTTCTCAGAAACTGACTTAATTGTTACATAAGCGAGTGAAAGCATTCTGGTGGCCATACACGCTGTTCTGTGAATAGGAACAAGAAGTACAGAGTGAGCGCTGTGGTGTGAGTACCAAAATAATCTTGGGGAAAATATAATGCGAAAATCATTCGGTATGTTATGCAGTTTTAGTAGCCAAGAATTCGTAGCCCGTGCAGCAACGTATTTTTTGCGTTACGGCGTTCATTCAAACGGGACCCTTAATCGACGTTCAACGCCAATTTCGACGAGAATCTAATATTCCTCGGCGTGGTAGAATTTCTTCGCGCAACACAACATTTCTGTCTAAATGTTTAATGCTGTTGCTTGACGCTCTGTTGAACGCGTTGGACTTCGAGTTACCGCTTGACGTACCCTTCAATATTTTCTGGCGTACGCATTGTTCTCTGAGTACCGCCGTAAATGTTGTTCAAGTTTCCAGTTTGATTAAACCGTCGATGGTATTGCAAAGTTGCGTTGCGCGAAGGAATCCTACCACGACGAGGAATATTAGATTCTCGTCAAAATTGACGTTGAACGTCGATTATGGATCCCGTTTGAATGAACGCCGTAATGCATAAAATACGTTGCTGCAAGGGCTACGAATTCATAGCTAATAGAACTGCATAACATACCGAATGATTTCCGCATTATATTTCCCCCCAGATTATTTTGGTATTCACACTACAGCGCTCACAAAACCGTCAGTATCTATTGCCGGACCCTGTATTACCAAAAGAACTCCATATATTTCCAAAGAGCAGACGAGATGCAACGACAAAAAAAATCATCTTTTCAGCTCGCCGGTGTGCTTTAACTTGTGTTGTTTCAACTGATAGAGACGCCTGCATTTATAATCGCAAAGATCACAACTTAACGGCTTCTCGTCGGTGTGTATTAACATGTGAATTTTCAAAGTACTACGTCGTCGGGACTTATAATTGCAAAGAACACAGCCGAACGGCTTTTCGTCGGTGTGTTTTAACTTGTGCCGTTTTAAATCTGTAGAACTCCTGCATTTGAAATCGCAAAGATGACAACTGAACGGCTTCTCGCGTGTGTGTACTAACATGTGAAGTTTCAAATTATGATATTTTCGGCATTTATAATTATTGCAAAGACCACAAGCGAATGGCTTCTTGTCCGTGTGCTTTAACTTGTGCTCTCTCAGATGTCCAGCTCGTCGGCATTTATAATCGCAAACATCACAACTGAACGGCTTCTCACCAGTATGTATGGAAATATGCTTGCGCAAATTTGAACGAGACTTAGATTTATAGTCGCATATTCGGCAATTGAAAGTTTTTTCACTTACAAGTTTGGCTTTGGCGATCCACTGACACCTGAAACAAACACTTTCTTTAAGTTTTCGTATATTTTCGATTTGGCAGTTAATTCATTCTTATATTTCAAGTCGGAACCGTAGACCATAAAGATGCCATTTAGGCAACATGCTGCGTACATGCTAGGCTGCAAATTATGGGAGGGCAAACTAAGATCGTCCCAAATGCTGGGTACCTCAATGGGACGGGCGATGTCTTATGTAACCCAGAATAACAGGGGTAGTAAATTAAAATAGTTAATGGTCGCCAACTATTGGACACTTGTCTTTATTTATAATTCACAAACAACACAGAGAATCTAAGCTTCGTGTGATAAAATGCACGGAGAAATTACATAAGGTCAAAAGTGATGCCACGAAACAATTTCTGTAATATAGACAAAGTGTGCTCGGTTTCTTGTTCAAGAAAGGACATTTTCGCTTTCTTAACCGCGATTTTTGTAGCGGCAATGTATCTGGGATCAGATTAACGCCGGTATTCAGGCAGGACGCTGTACTGGAGGATAAAACACTTTCTAGCTTTTTGTGACGCTTTTTAGGAAAGCTGCGGTGCTCTTGTTATTAAGTAAAAAATAGATTTTTAACAATGTATATTTTTTTTAAGACGAAATTGCGAAAAATTGTTCTGTGTTAAAGGAAAGTAGACTTTATGTTATACACGATATAACCGTAAACGCGATACTCGTTCCAAGTACAAGCTGTGATTTCGGACAAACTGTTACTTTTGATACCGTGAAACTGACATCACGCCACATTTTAAAATATCTGTTACCAAAACTTCTATTTCTCAGTGATATTGGTATCACGATACCGCTCATCAGTACTTGTGATGTCAACTACGTAGTATATCTTGCAATTTTTCTAATTTCCTTGTGCTTTGTGGTAAAAAAAATAGGAGAAAATAAAGATTAAACAAGAGTCTACTGTAACTGATTCCTTTATTAACGCGGGGGTGTGAACCTTCGAGTGTATCCTGAAGTTCCCGACCTGATTGCATCTATAATCGGAAAGGTCGCACTTATACGGTTTTTCACCGGTGTGCTTAAGCATGTGCGTCCTTAAGTACCCAGTTTTCTTGCTCTTGTAGTCGCAGAGCTTGCATTGGTACGGCCTCTAATCGCTGTGTCTCAGAGAATGCGATCACAAGTGTGACGCAGACACCGCTACAGATACTTAACACACAGATGTTTTTTTTTCTGATATTTTAATAACAAATTTATGTTTAAATAAATCATAACAAGGACAAGAACTTTGACTCGCATATCGATAAAATTCTCAGTTCATATAATAGGAATATGTAAAAGGCATGGGTTTCTAAATGAAATTTTTGTGCTCAAGAAAACGCCAAAACTCGACACTTTGGCGCTGGTTACGGGGCACTGACGGCACTGAGTGAAGTGCACTGTCATTACTGTCAAACAAAGTTAGTTCACGCAAAATTAATTAATATTGTAATTACCGTAATACAATATAATTTATATGGTATAAACTTTATCTATAAAGTGAATCTATTCACGCACAAATCATTTGATCACGTCGTGGTGAAGTGCGCTTACACAATAAAGAAAAACTGCCATTTTAAAAAGCTTACGTGTTATGAATAATTACAACAAGTTACACAAAAGAATTCCGGGTTTTGTTGTAAAACGTGTTAAAAAGGGCGTTGATAATTAAGCACAATGAGAAAAGAAGCTTTATTATACATGTTGTAACTTACCACAGAAATTCTGAGTATATGCAGGTAAGATTTTAATCTAAAACCGTAATGGTTTGCTAAATTAAGTTGTCGAAATTGCACATAAATATTCCACCTTATTCCAACGTAAGTACTATCCAGTATGCTCAAATTTTTACAACAATAACATTAATTGTTCTTACACGAACTCATCCACCATTCACAGAACTGTCAAGATTTTAGGTTAAGAAAGCGCCCTGTAAGCAGTGCTTGGCGGAGCACGCCTGAACTGCACTTTTGCCCAGGCCAGATAGAACTCGCTTTTCATTTAGAAGACCATGGTAAAAGGTTACAAAAAACCCAATTACAACGCAAGAAATAAGTAAAAACTCTATTACTTGATTTCTAAGGTGTGGTACGCGATTTTATTTTAAGTCAGTGTACATACAGCACCTGTTACAATAAGTTTAAGATTTTAAATATAACAAATACAATATTATACGTGCAAGAGTTTATTACAAAAAAATATTTTTAGCAAGGAAACTAAGAGTTATGGGCGTGTTTTAACTTGTGCGGTTGTAAAGTTATAGAACATCGGCATTTATAATCGCAAAGATCGCAACTAATTGGGTTCTCGCCTGTATGTATGAAAATATGTCTGCGCAAACTTGCATGAGATTTAAATTTAGAATCACATATCCGGCAGTAGAGTGTTTTTTTGTCCACACTCTTAGCTTTAGGGATCCGTTGGTACCTTAAACGAGTCTCTTTAAGTATGCAAACCTTGAAAATTAATAATTCATTCTTTATTACGTTCCAAGCAGAAAGATATTCGAAGAGAAAGATATTCGCTATTATAAAGCGACAAGTAAAGCGTTTACATAACCCCGCTGAAAGTTAGAATTTTTATTTATTTTATTAGTTAAATTAAAAAATCAATTGAAGTGTGTTATGTCCACGCTAACGTTAACACTGCGTCGAATCGTTTTTATTTTAATTTTTTTGTATACACTGATAAAAGTGGTAGTAAATTTACACTATTTTTTACATTAAAATTCAATAATATTTTACGTGTCTTTTTAATACTACATAGAATTCATTCACCCAGAAGGAACATCGGAAAAAATTTTAACACCTATTTAAAATTTTATTTCATACAAGTATGCCTGAAATAATAATAATAATAATAATATTTATTGTCCATTTGACCAAACGCATGGTATTGGATTCGTCATACATATGTAAGAAAGTAATATAAAGACAAAGACAACACAAAATAAAACAAATGTATATGTGAACACATTAAAGTAAAAACAAAAGGCGCTTGTCTAATAATAATTAATATAACTGAGCATACTCGCGCGTAATATCATGAGACACTGAAAGTTGTTTGCTATCACAGGAAATTAATCACTAGTAAATTAATAATACATAAATAATTACAACAGTGAAGTATCTTCCAGAAATTCAGTTAACGAATAATAGCACTTTTGCGTCAATAGCACCTTTAATTTAATTTTAAATTGTTTGTCATTCAAAAGCTTGTAATTATGGGGAATTTTATTGTAACATAGAATGGCCAAGTATTTCGGTGACTTTTTATACAAGGATAATTTATGACGGGGAATTTCTAACAAAAAGCCATTTCGTGTGGCATAGCTATGAAAGAAATTCAATTTTACCCATCGAGCTTCATTTTCCCTAGCGTAACTAAGTAATTGAGAGATAAAAATTCCAATAACAGTAATAATTTGTCTTTTACTAAAAATATTACGACAACTTATCCTGGAGCATGCACCCGTAATGCCCTTTTCTGTAGTAATAAAATATGTTCTATTTCACTCCCTGATCCCCATATTATTGTGCCATAGGAAATTAATGAGTGAAAATTAGAATAATAGTACATTTTTAAAACATCCCAACTCACTGATCCTTTTAGCTGCTTAAGTGTATAACAAACTGAGGCTAATTTGTTGCATAATATATTAATGTGATATGGCCACTTACATTTGTTGTCAATAAAAATACCCAGAAACTTTGTGTAATCACCTTGTTTAATATTGCCTCCGTTAGATTTTATTAATACACTGTAGTTAGGTTCTTTAGATGCTGTAAAGTTTATGTATAACGATTTGTTAGAATTCAGAATTAAGCCATTTGATGAATAATATTTATCAGTTAAACTTATATTTTGATTTGCAGCTTGAATAGCCTCATGGTTATTAGTATTATGTATAAGCAGAGAAGTATCGTCCACAAAAAGCACAGCGTTATTTAAAGGAAAATCATTCGTGCATAGTAAATACAGAATCGGTCCAAGAACAGGTCCTTGCGGTATACCATAGTTTAATTCTAGCTCTTCTGATGTAATATTATTGATTTTGACACGATGCTTTCTATTTGTCAAGTAGCTGTTAAACCAGTCCAAAGAATGGCCCCTAATTCCATAGGCGTATAGTTTGCTTAGTAATATGCTATGATTAACGAGATCGAATGCCTTACTAAGGTCCAAAAATATACCCAAACAAGTCTCGCCTTGATCCATGTTCAATACTGAATCGAGTACTAAAAGCTGACAAAATGTTAAACCTTTATTCATAAATTCTGTTTCCAACACATCTGCTAGTGTTATGTTT
The DNA here is from genome assembly GCA_958336345.1 of Dorcus parallelipipedus. Classification (NCBI taxonomy): domain Eukaryota; kingdom Metazoa; phylum Arthropoda; class Insecta; order Coleoptera; family Lucanidae; genus Dorcus; species Dorcus parallelipipedus. The sequence goes on from OY284475.1 coordinate 1,719,498, forward strand.
TTTTCCTGATACTAACAAATTTATGCTTAAATAAATCATAACAGGGGTCTTGCTTGACTCGCATATCGATAAAATTCTCAATACTAAATACACATTTACCAAGTAAAACTTTATTAATTGATTTTTAAGGTGCAGTACGCGATTTTATTCCAAGTCAGTATACATACAACAACTGTTACAATAAGTTTAAGACTCTAATATTGACTGATTGCATTATCTGCTTAAGCAGAACTTAAATTTAATTGATGTTTAGACTATGATATCATTTAAGGTTTAATAACATGTTAGTCACATTCTAATTCAAATTTAAATGTCAATCAGAACGTATTTGACATTACAATACGTAAAAGTCATATTCTAAACGTAACTTAAATTTAAGCTCTGCTCAAAAGGTTGGTGCAACCGCGTATAAATATAACAAATACACTATTACACGTACAAAACCTTGTTACACAAAAATATTCTTCGAAAGAAACTTAAGAGTTATGGGCGTGTTTTAACTTGTGCCGCTTCAAATTTTTAACTTCCCGACATTTATAATCGCAAAGATCACAACTAAACGGCTTCTCGCCGGTGTGCTTAAAGTTGTGTCGCTTCAAACTTTCAATATGTCGGCATTTATAATCGCAAAGATCACAACTAAACGGCTTCTCGCCGGTGTGTATTAACATGTGACTTTTCAAACTTCCGACCCGTTGGCACTGATACGTCGGCATTTATAATCACAAAGACCACAAATTAACGGCTTCTCGTTGGTGTGTTTCAATTTGTGCTTACTCATACTTTTAGAATCTCGGCTTTTATAATCGCAAAGATCACAACTAAAAGGCTTCTCGCCGGTGTGCTTCAACATGTGCTCTCTTAAATATCCTGCGCGTCGGCATTTATAATCGCAAAGATCACAACTAAACGCTTTTTCGCCGGTGTGCGTTAACATGTGTTCTTTTAAATTTGCGGCGCGTCGGCATTTATAATCGCAAAGATCACAACTAAACGGCTTCTCGCTGGTGTGTACTAACATGTGACTTTTCAAACTTCCGACCCGTTGGCATTTATAATCACAAAGACCACAACTAAACGGCATCTCGTCAGTGTGCTTTAACTTGTGCCGTTTCAAATCTGAAGAATTTATACATTTATATGCGCAAAGATCACAACTTAATGCTTTCTCGTCTGTGTGTTTCAACTTGTGCCGTTTCAAAGTTATAAAAGATCGGCATTTATAATCGCAAAGATCACAACTAAACGGCATTCCGCTGGTGTGCTTTAACTCGTGCTGTTTCAATCGTCTGGCGTGTCGGCATTTATAATCGCAAAGAGTACAACTAAACAGCTTCTCGCTGGTGTGCGTTAACATGTGTTCTTTTAAATTTCCGGCGTGTCGGCATTTATAATCGCAAAGATTACAACTAAACGGTTTGTCGCTGGTGTGTATTAACATGTGTCTTTTCAAGCTTCTGACCCATTGACATTTATAATCACAAAGACCACAACTGAACGGCATCTCGGCGGTGTGTTTTAACTTGTGCTGTTTCAAACTTGAAGAATATAGACATTTATAATCGCAAAGATCACAACTGAATGCTTTCTCATCGGTGTGTTTGAACTTGTGCCGTTTCAAAGTTGTAGAACATCGGCATTTATAATCGCAAAGATCACAACTAAACGGCTTCTCGCCGGTGTGCCTTAACATGTGTTGCTTCAAATGTGCGGCGTGTCGACATTTATAATCGCAAAGATCACAACTTAACGGCTTCTCGTCGGTGTGTATTAACATGTGACTTTTCAAGTTACTGAGATGTCGGCATTTATAATCGCAAAGATCGCAACTAATTGGTTTCTCACCTGTATGTATCAAAATATGTCTGCGCAAACTCGCACGAGATTTAAATTTAGAATCACATATCCGGCAGCAGATTGTCTTTTTGTTAACACTTTTAGCTTTAGGGATCTGTTGATACCTGAAACAGAGAGTCTCTTTAAGTATGTAAACCTTGAAAATAAATTCGTTCTTTATTACGATCCAAGCAGAAGTATATTCAAAGAGAAAGAGATTCGCTATTACAAAGGAACGATTGTTTGTATAATTACTATGGAAATAAACTGAAGATTAAAGATAAACTGTGACTGAAATACCGGGCCTCAATTTGTAATCGTGATACCATTTGCGATGCCGGTGCGATTTTGTTCTTAAAATCGCACGCGCCGTTATAAAAAAAATATAGCCGATTTTTAAATCAAGGTTGACACGGACCGAAGCTTAAATACAAAAAGACTACAGGCTATTTTTACAAGAACCAAGTTTAATACGGACCGAGGTTTGAACAGAAAAGAATTATAAGCAAATTTTACAAAAATCAAGTGTAACACGGACCGAGGTTTGAACAGAAAAGATGTCACCACGGCGCGGCGGACCCAGTACGTGTGTTTGTGAGGTTTTAGTCCTCGCGACGTGGTTGGTCGACGGTTTGCGCGGCAGCAATTTGAAATCAGTGGTAGAGCAAGAAATTAACTTGGTGTAAAGCTCGTTTCCTAAGTCCGGGATAACTTTTATACTCGTCTGTTTATTATTAAATGAGAAAGCGATAAACAAAGCGTAGAAATAAGAACATTTATTTCACGACAAAGTTAAATTGTTACAAACTGTGCTTATTAATATAAATACGAGACAGCCAATGAGAACGCAACAGAGTTCGTACAAATTAATCCGAGAAAGGGTGGGGCTTATCAAGTCCGTGTATACGCTTCGGTAAACAACAGTTTCAGCAGTAATTTAAATTTAAGCTCAGCTTAAGTATTTGCTGCAACCGGGTATAAATATACAACAAATACAGAATTAGTATATGTATACAGGCTTATTACACAAAAATATTTTTCCAAAAAAAATTAAGAGTTATGGGCGTGTTTTAACTTGTGCCGTTTCAAAGTTCTAACATCTCGGCATTTATAATAGCAGAGATCACAACTAAACGGTTTCTCCCCGGTGTGTTTTAACTTGTGCCGTTTCAAGGTTCTAACATCTTGGCATTTATAATCGCAGAGACCACAACTAAACGGCTTGTCGCCGGTGTGTTTTAACTTGTGCCGCTTGAAAGTCCTAACATCTCGGCATTTATAATCGCAAAGATCACAACTAAACGGCTTCTCTCCGGTGTGCTTTAACATGTGTTGTTTCAAATTTCCGGCATGTCGGCATTTATAATCGCAAAGATCACAACTAAACGGCTTCTCGCTGGTGTGCTTTAACCTGTGCTGTTTCAATTGTCCGGCGTGTCGGCATTTATAATCGCAAAGATCACAACTGTGCGGCTTCTCGCCGGTGTGCCTTAACATATGTTGCTTCAAATTTCCGGCGTGTCGGCATTTATAATCGCAAAGATCACAACTAAACGGTTTCTCGCCGGTGTGCGTCAACATGTGTTCTTTTAAATTTCCGGCGTGTCTGCATTTATAATCGCAAATATCACAACTAAACGGCTTCTCGCTGGTGTGTATTAACATGTGACTTTTCAAATTTCCGATTCGTTGGCATTTATAATCACAAAGACCACAACTGAACGGCATCTCGTCGGTGTGTTTTAACTTGTGCTGTTTCAAGTTTGAAGAATACAGACATTTATAATCGCAAAGATTACAACTGAATGCTTTCTCGTCGGTGTGTTTTAACTTGTGCCGCTTCAAAGTTATAGAACATCGGCATTTATATTCGCAAAGATCACAACTTAACGGCTTCTCGTCGGTGTGTATTAACTTGTGCCGTTTCAAAGTTGCAGAACATCGGCATTTAAAATCGCAAAGATCACAAATAATTGGCTTCTCATCTGTATGTATCAAAATATGTCCGCGCAAGCCTGCACGAGATTTAAATTTAGAATCACATATCCGGCAGTAGAATGTCTTGTTGTTAACACTTTTAGCTTTAGGGATCCGTTGATACCTGAAACAAAGAGTCTCTTTAAGTATGCAAACCTTGAAAATTAGTTCTAGATATTCAAAGAGAAAGAGATTCGCTATTATAAGGGAACAATTGTTTCTATAATAGTTACTGTGGAAATAAACTGAAGATTAAACATAAACTGTGACTGAAATACCGGGCTTCAATTTGTAATCGTCACGCTATTTAGTTTCATTTATTTATACATATTTATTTTATTGGATAAATTAAATTAAATTAAAAGAAAAAGAAAAACTACAGGCAGTTTTTACAAGAATCAAGTTTAACACGGACCGAGACTTTATCGCGACGGATGTCACCACGGCGGACCCGGTACGAATGTTTGTGAGGTTCTTGTCCTTGCGACGCGATTGGTCAATTACCACTTCGGATCGCAAAGAAATCGAACGAACGTTCCTTACTGGCTAAAATCGGCAGTTAGAGCAATGCACGTACCGAAACTAAATATCCATTTAATTTTCATCCGGTAACACGGACCAGGTAAGCTTTTTTTAGTCTTTCGCACTTGCGACGCGATTGGTCAAAGCCTCCTAGAACACTTATAGGCCGTGTACAAACTGTATCCCTACCAAATCTCTAAGTCGCCTTAAAACATCTGGCGGTCGAAGCAGTCGCTTAGTAGCCACGTAGGAGGACGAGCGTGCGAGCTACATTTGCCGTTGTATTTAATTTCTGCTTTGTATGATAATTTTCTCTTTTTATTTTCATTTTAAAGAATATTTCTATTTCCGTTTTTTACATTAGAAAAATTTTTTGTTTGTTTTCTATATAGTAACAGATTTTATTTCAGTTACATATATTGAAAAAATTCTTTAATTTCGTTTTCTACAGTGAAATTGATTTAATTTTATTCAATTCCCATATTGAAAAAAAAAATTATTTCTGTTTTCGATATTGAATTAGATTTAATTTGTCTTGATTTTCATTTGCTATATTAGATTAGTTTTGTTGATAGTATTCATTTATTTTTAAGCTATTTAAGATGCCTGGAAGATTTTCCGAATTGTCGTAGTAATGCTTCGAAATACGATCCATATGTTACAGTATTTAGATTTCCACCAAATGAAAAAATTAAGAATTACTGGGAAGCAGCCTTAGGAAATAATTTCACAGCAAAACCGTCCTCAACAATTTGTATAAAACATTTCGAAGATAAATACATTTGTGGAAATAGCAGCGGTTCAAGAATTTTATTAGAACAAAACGCTATACCCACTCTTTTCATGCCGAAATTAATTTTTGAAGAACTATATATAACCTTTGAATATCTCTCAAAAAATTATGAACAATTTTTTAATGGCGAAGACTCACGTTAATATTACTAATGAATTTTTATGCTTTTACAAAATGGATTTTAATACAGTTCCAAAAATTTCTTGTAGTATCAAAATATTTAAAAATATGGAATTTCATATTTTTAAAGATAACAGAATATCGCTGACAAATTTAAATCTAAAATTTAACAAAATATTTACTGCATAATTTGGAAGTTTTTGAAGAAGATAAAAGTAATTTACTCCCATCAGATGCTGTAGCTCAAATTACTGAGTTGCTTAACCATATTGTCGAACTGTATCCCGATCATACATAGAAGACAGGTTGATTTTTTGACTAATCAAATTGCAAATTTAATTAATTTTAAAAATACCTATACGACTACAACAATTTTAGAAGCTTGCTGTATGTTTCTGCAGTTTCCTTCTGCGTATAATTATTTGAAAGATCAAAATATTTTAGTTTTACCTCATCCTAGATATTTAAAAAAATATTTTAGCAAATGAGACAAGTTGCACGGTCGGAATTTCTTCCCAAACAATCTCTTATTTAAAATCACGAAAGGAATTATTGAATGACAAAGAAGTCTATGTCAATCTTCTGTTAGATGAAGTTTATATTAAATCAGCTGCGCAATACAATTCAGGTTCTGGAGCACTTATAGGGTACAGTTTAAATCAACCAAAATTTTTAGCGAAAACTTTACAGGTTTTTATGATTTCTGCTATTATGTCAAAATACAAAGAAGTGGTAGCAATATATCCCATACCTACATAAATTAGACGCGGAATATTTGTACAAGATAGTTATGGATGTTATAAAAGTAGTGACTTTATCTGGTTTTGCAATTGTTTCGATTATTTGCGACAACAACAGAATCAATCAAAAAATGCTGAAAGGATTATGTGGCGGAAACTTATCTTCGTCTTTTGTACCAACCTAATGCTAATATCTTTATTTTGATTGATAATGTCCACAATATAAAAAATGTCCGAAATAACTGGTTAAATAAAAAAAAATTTAAAATACCAAAACCACAAGATGGTAGTGAGTTGTGTGCTTCTTTCGATCATTTACGCCATGTTTATAATATTGAAAAATCCAACATCGTTAAATACGCTCCGAAATTAAATTTTAAATCATTATATCCGTCTGCATTAGAACGCCAAAATGTTAAATTAGCACTGTCAATCTTTGATGATAGAAATATATTTGCTATTAATCGTTACTTTGAAGAAAAATACAGTGAAGCGGAAGGTACAAGTATTTTAATAGATTTATTCAGTAAATGGTGGAAAATTATGAACTGCTCAACTCCTTACCGTGGAATACATAAGAACGATACTTTTTTAGAACCGATTATGTCCACAAACTGCCATCAAATTACTTTCTTGCAAAATTTCATAAAATTTTTGGAAAACTGGAATAATATATCTTCAGCTCCAAATAAATTAAGTTCAGATACCTATCTTGCCATAGCACATAATACAAAAACTGTTATTCACATATCTGACTATCTCTTAAATACTTTAAATTTTAAATATGTTCTTCTTGGCAAATTTGAAACCGATAATTTGGAACATAGGTTTGGTAGATATAGATGGTTATCTGGTTCAAATTATTATATTACAGTAAGAGATGTTATTAATTCAGAATCAAAATTAAAAAAATTAAATTCAATTAAATTAAAATGCTCAAGTGGTATAATAAGTATAAATAAAGTGGAAGATAATGAACAATACAATAATTTAGATTATAATAACACGGCTTTTGATGAATTATATTCGAAAAGAAATGAAATTAGCAATAGATGTTTTGACATTAGTATAACACAAGAAGAAATTAATTTAATGACATATACATCGAGCTATATAATATTTAAAATTTTACCCAAACTGGCTTGTCAAGAATGCATCAATTTAATATCCACCGATAAAGAACTTATTTTACCCGAACGAAATGAAATCTATATCTATATTGATAAACTTTCTCGCGGAAAATTAAAATATCCAACGGTCGATTTTGCGGGTGTTTGTGTTTCATTCCTTTGTATATTTAAAATAAGAATTGAGAAGCATGAGGATATTTTTAAAGTTGTTAGCAATAAAAAAAAATTATTATCCAATATATTTTTCTATCATTTAGAAAATAATTTTTATTTGGATTTATTCCAGTGTGACTGTGAAGAGAGTAATTTAATTTCTTTATTAAAAGAGGATATATCCTCTAAATTATGTAATATATTTTTAAATAATTATGTAAAAAACGTTAATTCTGAGTTACATGAAAGTAACTCAGAGAAAAAAATTAACAAATTAAAATCAAATTAGAAAGAAACAAATTAAGTTTATTTATTTTTATTCTTAAAAATATTAATATTAAAAAATGTTTTATTAAATACATTATTAAATATTTAATTTTGGATAAGAACACGAAAAATACACAAAGCAACCATTGTGTTAATAAATAATAATTTGATTACATTCCCGCACGCATTCGTAGAACCTCGACAGAGAGTTATCGGTTGCCCGCCTTTACTCTCTGGCTAGGTGACGACTTCGACCCCCACTCTTAAAGCAGAGCTTGTATGTTTAGGAAGCGTTGGATTGGTGCGACGGTGGGCGCGGTTTTAATTTACGTTCAGGGGTAGAGCAAGAAATTAACTTCTGTTACAAAATCCGGAATAACTTTTTATTGTTTAAATAAGTAAAAATAATTTATTCAAAACACGTTTTAAATCATTATGATACCGCGCGCCCCACCTAACTTCGTTCACGCACGCTCATCCACCAACCACAGCGCGCCATGATAGGCCAACACGTCCGGCCAATCAGAGCGGGCTACGATGCACGACTGCCGCATCATCCACCACTCAGAGCAGGCCTCGCGCGGTTATCTCGGACATTGCCATCACGCCATCAAGCGCAAGTACGCGCGCTCAAGCTGCAAGGATTCATTGATTGGCTATCCGATCATCGAGATGGACGTTCTAAGAACTTCGCCGCTTCTCAGAATTCGCCAGTGTTGTGCCGTCGCCGTTCGCTATCGCAGCCATTCTTCCGGACAAGGACCGACGCAATAAATAAGTTGTAATGTTATGTACTTGTTTTACTTAAAAAATATGTATACCAAGGGAAGTGAAATTTACAAACGCAATCAGTTGATTGTAATTTTAATTCTTTTAAACATTTATCTGCAATCTACGCTAACATGGAAACACAACATTTCAAATAATGACAATAATTTGTATTTGAGACATTTATGGGTTTTTCGATACCGTCATCATTTCGTGTCTTCCTCTTGTTCATTTTGATGAAAAGAATAAAATGATTATACTTACATACATACATCAATATTCATACAGTAAATAGGTACTTTAATCAACAGATTCAATCTTTGGCTTAACATCTCCATGAATTAGCATGTGTTGATCCAGTTCACCAGATTGAGAACACTTATAATCGCAAATTTCACAATGAAAAGTTTTCTCTTCTGTATACAATACCTCATCTTTATGCAACTGCAAGTGCTCCTTCAAAACATGAAACTGATCGCACTTGTACCGACAGTAATCACACGTAAAGGGTTTGCCATCGGCGTGCGTCAACAAATGCAACTTCAATAATTTCGACGTGCCGCATTTGTAATCGCAGAGCTTACACTTCAACGATTTCTCACTGGCGTGCGTCAGTGTGTGTTTCTTCAGGACGTCCGAGTGTCTAAACCTAGAATCGCAAACGCTGCACTTGTAGGGCTTTTCGCCGGTGTGCGTCATCATATGCGTCTTCAATCTGTAAGATTGGCTGGCGCTGTAGTCGCAACGATCGCACTTGAACGGTTTTTCACCGGTGTGCTTCCTCATGTGTCTCTTCAAGTACTTGGCGAAGCTGCACTTGTAATCGCAATGCTCGCATTCGAAGGTCTTCTCAACGCTGTGCGTCAACAAATGCGCTTTCAGCCTGCTCGAGTTTGCGCAAGCGTAACCACAGTGTCCGCACCTGAACGGTTTCACTTCTACAGTAGGCGGCGGCGGTTCGGATTTGATTGTTTCGGGTGGGATGCTCTTGCTCGTGTGGGTGATCAAGTGAGCCTTTAAGGCATCGCTTCGGCAACACCTATAATCGCAAAAGTCACACTTGTACGGTTTCTCGAGCGCGTGTGTTAGTTCGTGCGTTTTTAAATTTCTAGACAGACTGCATCGGAAATCACAATACTTGCATTTAAACGGCTTCTCGCCCGTGTGCGTTAAGACGTGCCTCTCCAATAGTAAATGCCGATTGGATTTATATCCGCAGATGTTACACTTAAATAGTTTCTCGTCGCTGTGCGTCGTCATGTGTTTCTTTAAGTACTCGGGCTGATTACATTTGTAATCGCATAAGTTACAGTTCAATCGTTTCTCAGCGCTGTGTATCGCCGAGTGCTTTTTTAAGTTGCCGGAATCGCGAAATCCGTGTTGGCAGACGGTGCACACGAACGGTTTCTCGTCGGTGTGAATCAACAGGTGCCTCGTTAAGTTTACTTTCAGCTTGCACTTGTAACCGCAAACTTTGCAAGCGTGCGGTTTCTCACTGGCGTGCGTCAGCGCGTGTTTATTTAAATCCGATTTGGTTTTGGCCGCGTAATCGCAGGAGGTGCATTCGAACGGTCTGTCAGCTTGAGTCTCGGAATGAGCGCGGATGCTTTCGCTTTGATTATATTCACACTGTAGCGTGTGTTCCTTCAACTGATCGGAACGTGTGCATTTGTATTCGCAGCAAATGTCGCATTTAAGCCACTTTTTGGGCGTCTTTGAAGAATTAAAGTCGCTGGACGCAAGTGGATTTTCACCGGTATGTATTGTGATAGGTTCAGTTTTGAGGTTAGGTCCAGCGGTAGATGAAAATGGGGCTTCTTGGTGGATGTACGTCCTGAAACAGAAGTAAAAAAATGACGTCAGTGCATAAACTTAACTGCAACATTAACTATTACTAAACAGTAAATACCTATACAAAGTAGGTACCAATTATTATTAATTACTACAAGAGTTAGACTTGAAAGTTTTTTTTTTTAGTAGCAATTAGTACGTGTTAAACATGTACATATGTATGTAGGTACTCACGAGGTTAGGTTGCTGACGGATCATCTTTATGTATTAAGTAAACTGGCTGCCTTCTTTGGAGCAAACTGAAATGGGTTTTCACCCATGATTGCATTTGTACAGGGATTTTGTTTATATTTTGAACGGTACCTATACATTTTATTATTAGACATACAAGAAAATGTTAAATGCAAAAGTTTTAAGGATTTACCTGAACCGCCAGAATTTATTAATTATTATTAATTATAAGAATTTATTATTTATCAACTTTGTAATTTTAAATGGAACACTATGTATATTTTCTCGAATTGTGAAAGACATTTATTTCCTAATTCCAAAAATATGTAGCTTGTCTACATTTGGTTTCATATTTCTTGCGAAAATGTTACGGTAATAATTTAAGTAACATGAAATGAGGGACGTAGCTTAATATAGCAAAACATTTATTATCAACAATTTACAACTATTACAAGTATCATTACTGTGGGATTCGAGAATTGAAGTAAGTGAGCAGTGAAAAACAAGTTGTTGATGTATATTTTTGACGGATGAAAAATAAAATATTCTTTGCCACTAAAACTTACAATATTCTTATATAAAAGGAAAAATCCGACATTTTGGGGGCTCGTCCGGGATAGTGGTAAAGGATTGGAGTTGAAAATTTGAAAAAGTAGACGAAATAAAGACGTATTGGCGAAGACGAAGTACGAAGAAGACAAGTAAAAAAGACGACTGAAGTTGATAAAAGACGAAAAAGGAAGACGTAGATGAAATAACGAAGAGACTAAGAAGAAGTACACGACGAGTAGTTATAAGAAGACAAAAAGACGAGTATAAAAGTTATTTAACAAGCAAAAATGAAGAGTTTAGCGCAAATTACTCAAGTGAAGAAGGCAATTTTGGCGGCACCGCGTCCAGCAGTGAATGTGTTGTATAGACTAATTTTTGAGCAAGATGGTGATGGCACAAATCAACAAACTTTGTGTAGCTTTTCTGGGTTTTCTTTTGATAAAACATCACAAGAATATCAAGAGAAAATTAATTATTCAGCTAGATTTTCGTTGGGTGACTTGGTATCCATGTGTAACATATTAGGTCTTGATTATGTTGGCACAAAAGAACAATTAAAAAGAAAAATAATTGGTGCATTGATGAATATTAATGTGCTGGTCGTTGATGAAGATAATGATGACACAAATGTGGAAACACAAGATAGTCAAGAAACTGAGGCAATTAATGAAGAGGATGAACGTACTGAAGCAAACACCGGTCGTCAAAAGATAAAGTTTGCACTTAGCTTCAAGGACATCGAAGATTCCATAAGATCTTTTAGTGGACAAAATTCATAGTCAATCGAAAAATGGATATCAGATTTTGAGACACGGCAGCTTTATATGAGTGGAATGAATTGCAAAAGCTAATTTTTGCAAAAAAATCATTAACAGGACTCGCAAAATTGTTCATTCGAGGTGAAGGTGTCATTAAAGCCTGGAAGACGTTGAAGAAAGTGTTACGCAATGAATATTCATCCCGTTTGAATAATGCTGACTTGCATCGTTTGTTTGCAGCTCGCAAGATGAAGAAGGGTGAGTCTATCCAAGAATATTATCTCATCATGAAAGAGTTGGCTACTAAAGGCTCAATTGAAGAGGAGAGCGTTATTCAATATATTATAGATGGCATTCCGGATGAAATTTCAAATAAAACCAACTTGTATGGAGCTAAAAAGTTTACTGATTTTAAGACACGATTGAAAGTTTACGAAAAAATGACTGAATTAAGAAGTAACAAATTCAGCAAGGGAAAAGATGATTCATCGAGAGTTGCTGCAACATTGCCGAAGCAGTATGTGGACGGATCTTCAAGAAAGAACACGTCCAAAACTTCCGGGATTGATGAAAGATGTTTCAACTGTGGTATGTTAGGTCATCGTTCAAAAGATTGTAAATTTATAAAGCTAGGTAAGAAATGTTTTAAGTGTGATAATTTTGGACACATTGCTTCAAAATGTACTAAAAGTAATCGGAACATTAGTTGCGTACGCTCCATTGATGAAAAGTTTATACCAATCAAAGTAAAAGGAGCATGTTACTATGCACTGATGGATACCGATAGTGATATCAACCTAATGCAATCACATATCTACAAAAAATGAATTGCCGATTTAGAGGCGGAAAATGCCAAGCTAAAAGGCGACTCAGGGGACCAGATTGCCAAACTACAGGCAGAAAACGCAAAACTCAAGAGCGACATGGGAAAGCAAATCCAAAAATTACGAGACCAAAACGCAAAGTTGAAAAACGAGAAGGACAACCTGGCCGCAGATATGGGAGCAGAGATAAATCGTCTGAAAGGAGACCTAAACAAACAAGCGGCGAAGATGAAAGGCGAAAATGACAAACTGAAGAGCGATATGTCGGATCAGGCGCAACAAATGCAAGAGGAAATCGCCAAGTTGAAGGCAGAGCTTGCGAAAAAATGCGCCGAGTTCCAACAAGCTAAAGATGAAATTAATCAGAAAGATAAAGAATTGAAAGATACTATAGACCCACCTATAGACCCCTATGACCAGAAAATGAGGAGCTCCCAGCAAAAACTTCTTGCTTCAGATAAAGAGAAAGCAGAAAAAGACAGAGAAACACAGTCGTTACTGAACAAAATCAAAGCACTGCAAGATATATTGACGAAACAGAAAAAAGAGTGTAATGACACAATCAGTGCATTGAGGCTTCAACATGAGAGAGAAATCATGCGAACTTTCTTCGGAGACCGAAGGTTTTGCAGGATGGCCGAATGTGGGATTCGAGAATTGAAGTAAGTGAGCAGTGAAAAACAAGTTGTTGATGTATATTTTTGACGGATGAAAAATAAAATATTCTTTGCCACTAAAACTTACAATATTCTTATATAAAAGGAAAAATCCTACATTACTTACATTGTGTTTTTGGGGCACTAACGGACAACTAGACTAGATGATACTCTGAAGAGATCTTTTCTAATTCTCTGCTAGCGTTGGCTTTGTTGCATTTTTATAGGGGTTTCGTTTCCGGGGTGTGATGTCAATTGTTACCTTGACATTTATGCACACGACTCCATGCTAGATCTGTGTCCGTAGATGAGTCATGAGATTTTGCGCACGGCCCGCTGTGATATGTGCGGGAGCATTTGATGCGGGTGAGTCATACTTTATATAATTGCAAATGAGTCATTCTTTTGTTTATGTTATCGTCTTGTGTTTATGTTACGCTCGACTGATTTTCAGCTGTACATGTTTGCTGGTTCTCTTATTCTAGTTACAATATTTAAGTTTAAAATAAAAAAAATGCATTTGCTTTGATTAATAAGAACCATATTACACTATGATATTTTTTGTATAAAATTTGTTACAAAGTGATCTTATCTCTCTCACTTTGTAATAAAATTGTTATCAAATTTAACAAATGTAATAGGGCTCTAAGAAGTTTATTGTGTGTGACAAGTGTTATACTAATTAATAGTCATTTTATAAGTCAAAATGCTAACATAAAATAAATTAATCAAAATATACCAGAACAATAATAATTTCAAACTTAAATATCACAAAAAGTATGAAACCAAAAATAGACAAACTACATATTTTTGGAATTAGAAGAAAAATATCTTTCTTAATTGTACAAAATATACTGACTGTTCCATTTAAAATAACAAAGTTGATACTCATTTGTTATGTTTCTGATTGTCATTTGTTTCTTTTTAAAGTAAATTCTGGCGGTTCAGGTATATCCCTAAAACTTTTATGTTTAACATTTTTTGATATGTCTAATAATAAAATATGTAGGTACCGTTCAAAATATAATTAAAGCTGGTTCTTGTCCGATGAAAATTGTATCACAAACTCTTTTAAACGGACACTAAATGGCCCATAAACACTTAACGTTTCGCAGTCGTTCGACAGCTTCGTCAGAAAAAAATTTTTTTTTTTCATTTCTGACGAAGCTGTCGAACGACTGCGAAACGTTAAGTGTTTATGGGCCATTTAGTGTCCGTTTAAAAGAGTTTGTGATACAAAGTTCAAAATATAAACAAAAACCCGGTATCTGTATACACTGTTGTCCTGGCCAGCAGTACCTATGCGTTTATTGTGAGTAAATGAAGGAGAGGCTCATTGAAACTTGTGTGGAAGTGAAATAGAGATATTACAATGTTGCGCGTAGGTAGGGATGCCGCGGCCGGAGGAATCGGTGGCCCGTGGCCCGTGTTATCAATTGGCAACGTCGATTTATGTAGGTCATTCAATGAAAAGCGAGTTCTAACTGGCCTAGGCGTTTTGAAAAATTTACATTGAATTTTTGTGCTCGAGAAAACGCCAAAGTCAACACTTTGGCACTGGTTACGGGGCACTGAGTGAAGTGCACTGTCATTATTGTCAATCAAAGTGAGTTCACGCAAAATTAATTAATATTGTAATTACCGTAATGTAACATAATTTATATGGTATAAACTTTATAGATTCATGTACAAATCAATAATTTGATCACGTCGGGGTGAAGTACGCTTGCGCAATAAAGAAAAACTATCATTTTAAAAAGCTTTCGTGTTATGAATAATTACAACAAGTTGCATATAAGAGTTTCGACTTTTGATAATGTAAAACGTGTTAAAAAAGGCGTTGATAATTACGCACAATGAGAAAAGAAGCTTTATTATACATGTTGTAACTTACCACAGAAATTCTGAATATATGCAGGTAAGATTTTAATCTAAAACCGTAATAGTTTAATGCTAAATTAAGTTGTCGAAATTGGACATAAATACTCCTCCTTATTCCAACGTAAATAATATCCAGTATACTCAAATTTTTACAACAATAATATTAATTATTCTTACACGAACTCATCCACCATTCACATTTGATAGAACTGTCAAGATTTTAGGTTAAGAAAGCGCCCTGTAAGCAGTGCTTGGCGGAGCACGCCTGAACTGCACTTTTGACCAGGCCAGATAGAACTCGCTTTTCATTTAGAAGGCCATGATGTAGCTATTTCGTTTACTCATGCGGTTTCTACTATTTTATCTTTCATTTACATACAATAAACGCATAGGTAGTGGTGGCCAGGCCAACTGTGTATAACTCACAACCAGTAGAGATGAAAGCTCCTCATCAAACCGATGAAGCTAGGAAAGACACACTAATTTGTGTAGACGTAACTGTTTGTTATACATAAACGGAGATAAAAACTTATCTATGTTTCTGCGGTAGCGTATAAACTTCCGCGTGTGATTTATGACAGGCCATCATTTTTCTTGGTTGCGACTGCATATCATGTTCATTTAATAAAGAATATCGTGGAAATTATATCAATTAATAAAAGATGAATACGACGAAATCACGTTTATTTATTTTATTTTATTTTATAAAAACAGCATTTTATTTATTTTATAAATGCAAGAAAGTATGACAGATGCAAATGAAATTTTGATATTAAAACATAAAGTAAAATTGACTTGTAAGTCCATTTGGATGTAACATTTACTTTTGAAAATTCCATTTGCCTATGTAACTTAAATTATAAAGTACATGAAAAACTAATAACTAACACTTTATAGTTTCTAACCAAATTATCTAATTTCTTAACTCATTGAATTAGAGCATTTTATGTTTTTCTTGTGTGCTTTATCATGTGACGTTTCAAACTCTTGCGGTCCCGACATTTAAAATCGCAAAGATCACAACCGAATGGCTTCTCGTCGGTGTGCCTCAATTTGTGCCGCTTCAAACTTCCGATGTGCCGGCATTTATAATCGCAAAGATCACAACTGTACGGCTTCTCGCCGGTGTGCTTTAGCTTGTGTTGTCTCAAATTTACGAGATGCCGGCATTTATAGTCGCAAAGATCACAACTGAACGGCTTCTCGTCGGTGTGCTTTAATTTGTGTTGTTTCAAGCTTGTGAAGTGCCGGCATTTATAATCGCAAAGATCACAACTGAACGGCTTCTCGCCGGTGTGCTTTAATTTGTGATGTTTCAAACTTCCGACCTGCCGGCATTTATAATCGCAAAGATCACAACTGAACGGCATCTCACCGGTGTGCTTTAACTTATGTTTCTTCAAATTTCCAATCTGCCGACATTTATAATCGCAAAGGTCACAGCTGATCGGCTTCTCGCCGGTGTGCTTTAACTTGTGCCGTTTCAAAGTTTCCAGGTGCCGGTATTTATAACCGCAAACATTACAGCCGAACGATTTCTCGCCGGTGTGCTTTAAGTGGTGCCGTTTTAGAGTTACGAGCTGCCGGCATTTATAATCGCAAAGATCACAACTGAATGGCTTCTCGCCGGTGTGCTTTAACTTGTGATATTTCAAGCTTGCGAGCTGCCGGCATTTATAATCACAAATATCACAGCTGAACGGTTTCTCACCGGTGTGCTTTAACCTGTGATTTTTCAAATTTGCGAGCTGCCGGCATTTATAATCGCAAAGATCACAATCGAATGGTTTCTCACCGGTATGTATCAAGGCATGAGTGCGTAAACTTGCACAAGTTTTAAATTTAGAGGCACATATCTGGCATTCGAATGCTCTTTTATTCACAGGATTGGTTTCAGTGATCCACTCATACCTGAAACAAAAATCTGTGTTACATTTTTATAAACACAACACACTTTCGTGTTCGCCATTTGACGATTAAACTACAAAATTTTATTCGTTCTTTTACAATATTTTTAACTATTAAGTTTTAACTTTAGTTATGTGTAACTAGAGATGCAGCGTATAGTGACTTGGCCGGATAACGGGATAGCCGATATCCGGCATGCATCCGGATTAGAGAATACTAAGAATCGAAAAGAATTCGATTTTTAAAAGTACTCACTGTATTCGAGTACTGGAATTTGTATTCGAATGCATGAGTTTGTACTCGAATGTCGTCAAGACCTCGTATCTCAAAATGAGATGATTTTGAGATACAAGGTTTACCAATATCAGAAACTTGTACTGCGTACGTTAAGAAAGCTCGTAACTTAATATCGCGCCAACACGTAAGCGTGGTAGTAAATTTAAATTTCTCGAATCTTAAAACTCAAAAATTAAAAGACAAAAATAATGTTTTTCGTGCACATGTACTAATATCGCCCCACCGTAATTGTAGGCGCCAAGCAAAATCAAGAAGGATGGGCGGGCGTCATAAACAAATTGACTCGACGTTTGTACATGTTCTAGTGTGCTTGGGTACTGCTTGTCGCATCATAACTACTTTTGCAAATACGATAATAGCAGATTGTGTTTATCTGGCCCTGTTCTCAGGCCAACATCATAATTCTCTGTCAAGATAAGAGACCCCTTGAAAGATCGTTGTAGCGGAAACACATTGCAGACATCGCGAGGCCGAAGCATTCCGTATGACAGTTTGAAGTTCACAATTTATATTTGTTTGCAGTCAGGGCGTGTGCTAGAGTTAAAATCCACGGTGCGATTGGTCGAGGAGATTCCCGAATCTGGCTGAAATTACGAGGGGGTGGGTTTTAATTATTTTCATGGGAAGTTGACCGTGTTCAGGCGTTTGTAATCTGTATTCAGATTTGTATTTATATAAATATTTGTTGTTTGTTAAATCATGTATCCAGATCTGGTTTCAATTTAGTGATAATAAGGCCAATTAAAAACCAAACACGTGCGCGTCGGGCGCGTGTGCTTTAAATCAGAGTGCGCGAAGTGCGTGAGTGTTCCACGGGATACGCGTTTTGGTAATTTACATTTATTTGTATTTCATCCTCGCACCTTTGGCATCAATTGAAAGAGAATAATTTAATTTGCATTAATTAGTGTCTAAAGAGTCAGTAAAGTCCATTGCATTTAGATAACTTTAAATCAAAGTAGTTTTATTTACCTTTGAAGCGAGTATTAAAACTCACTAACGGTTTTCGTATTTTAAAATATTTGATTGGTCAGCGTTCGTAATTAGTAGCTGAGTTCGATAATTTACCAATACAGTGTACTTTAGGAATCATTCTACCCTAGGGGAATTCTCTCAGACAAATTGTAAACCAAACAATTTGAAATATTTTATATATATAGCCTGTATATGTGGGAGGATCAAACTATTGTCTTGGCCGAGAGGTTTGTCGGTTAATTAGAAGCAATTGCCTCGAGACTGAACGGCCATAAACACCCATAGTGTAGTGCCAAAAACAGTCGATCTGGGTCCTTGCGCCTTTTAAATTAATTAGCTAGATAGACGGCGAAAGAGCGACAAACAGAGAGTCCTGAAACAGGCCAGGCATTGGGTAAAAGCACCGCTCTCAAATAACAATTAAATCGCTCGGATGTCGGAGCAGCAGTAGTTCGGCTCACTGCACGCATCCATTAATTAGGCTAACTAGAGATAGGGTTAATCCAACACCTCCCGGTGGGAGTCCGTGAAAAACTGGTGATTGCTACTGATTTACCTGAAGGTTGATCGCTGGTATCACATACTGCGCCCAAAACATCTGATTAGTTCACTAATTAACTCCATTAATTAAGTACACTGTCGTCCCACAGAGACACTTTGTGCGTTGGTTTATTAAATCGAACAAGTCTTTGAATACCAGCAGAGTTACAGACGCTGTACTAAGACTCGAACGCATTTGAACTCAATTAATTATTGATCTAAGTAAGGAGCAGAGTTCTCCAATAAACATCTGTGTAAAACATTGTACCACCAACGGTGTGGATCGGAGGAAAATAGATCGCGCCGATACCCGAAGGTGAAAACTGTTAAACGAATCACACTGTATTTTCTGCAAATCGTAATTTTTGATTAATTGTGTTGATTTTCAACGACAGGGTCTTTTACGCTCAAGTTCTCTGGTTCCATAGAGTCGGAGAGCAGGAGTTTTTTGCCCAAATCTAATTTTTTAAATAAATAATTACTTAAATTTAATTGTTGCGTTTCATTATCAACTTGCCTATTTCCTTGTTAGAAAGCTATTGTATTGCCGCACCAAAACAAAGAACAGCGTAGCGGCGAATTACATCCGACGATTAGGTCGTCGTAGGTAAAGGCTAGTCCGACGTCCTTTAGCAATAAATCTTAATCGGTGCTTCTGTTGACACATTTATTATTTGCTTATCCAAATTTATCGTCTGTTTACTTGTCAGGATTAATTAATAACCAAGCAATTAGTGGGCGCATCACAGTTCCAACTGCTGGAACGTGCCTGCATTTAAATTTGAATTCGAGAAGGCCTTAAAATGGTCACTTTCAAAATTGAACCGAGCCTAATTGATCCAAAACGTTTAATTTCGCACTCTCGAAGTTTCGTCCGTTCTTTACTTCACATTATTCTCTACAATGATTTGTAATGTGTAAGTGATTACGTTCAGTAATTACCACACACTTGTTTCATAAAAAGG
Source organism: Dorcus parallelipipedus (assembly GCA_958336345.1). Taxonomy (NCBI): domain Eukaryota; kingdom Metazoa; phylum Arthropoda; class Insecta; order Coleoptera; family Lucanidae; genus Dorcus; species Dorcus parallelipipedus. Next base: position 1,739,182 of record OY284475.1, read on the forward strand.
ACACATTCAATTAATTTTAGAATATATTTCATCTTTTGCTCCTTGAAAGTATTTTAGATACATTGCGCTTACAACTCTGTTGGCTGAAACTAAGAGACTGATTAAACTTCAATAATTCCTGAAAAATTCAAATTTATATGAACGAACCTAATAAAGAATATCGCGTAAAAAGTCAATTAATAAAAGATCACATCAATCAAATAATTTATAAAATCGATTACTAATTATTTTGGTTGGATGAAATCCATGAAAAACACATGAAACTTTGAAATTAAAACATGAAATAAAACTGACTTTCAAGTATGCCCATCCCTTTGGATGTAACAAAGCTTTTGGAAATTACGTTTGTCTATGTAACTTAAACTATAAATATCGGAGAAGAAAAACTAATGTGAGATGATGTCCAGGTCCTGTAATTCCCGGACGCTGTGTTTACAGCTTTTCCGAGAGATTTATGACGGGCAATTCAATTATTCCAGACACGTGTTTGGGAATGCAGACAAAGCGAAGTTTATTGTTTCAGCTGATAACTATGAGAACGAAATTTATTGTCGTTATAAAAATGTGTGGCGGCGGCAACAAGCTATTCTTATTGGTACTTATAAACATCGTACCTATCACATTCTAAAAATAGTTGTCAGTGATACTCTAACGGTTTCAATTTGGGATTCAAGAGCGTTAAATTTTTGAAATGCTTCTTGTAATTTCGTACTTGCGTACCGTAGTAAATGCACTCCCAACGGGTCGGACACCTATTATGAATCAGGCTGTATATGCGGAAGGTATACTGTAAAAATTTTGAATTATATACAATATAAGTGTGTGCGGACTAATTAATGAAACAAAATTGAAAAAGCCTTATAGTTATTAAGGTAACAAGGGCGTTATAAGGTTTATAACGCCCGAGGTAGGCAGTGTACAACCCAACATAAGTAACTAGCCAGAAGCTTGTAGGAAGCTGAGGGTAGCAGAAGATAAAACACACTCGTCGTCCTTTCATTTGCTCTCACTCTGCAGATATGAGCTTGAAATTACTATCAAAGATTTTATTTAACAAACTTTTGTGTTAAAATGTGAGTCTTCAAATTTCCATAATGTTCGCATTTGTAATCGCAAATAGTACAAAAGAGCGGCTTCTTACTACTGTGCATTAAATTGTGTTTGCGCAAACTTGCCTGAGATTTAAATTTACAGTCACACACACCGCATTTGAATGTTTTTTTATTCGTTGCTTGAGCTCTAGGGACTCGTTGACACCTAAAACAAAGAATCTATTTCAATTTTCGTACATTCACAACTGGAAAGTTAATTCACTACTTCTTATACTTGAAGTAAAAAAGATGCACCGCATTTAAAGCAAAAGGTTGTTACGAACAAATCTCTTACAATAAGCGAGATCTCTATGCTTCCCTCGAATTTCAATCACTCTGTATATGGAATCGGTATTAGAAATTCCTGTACATTCCAAAAATGCAAAAATATACAGGGTGTGTTATATAAATTATTTTACTTAAAGCCGAAGTAGTACATATTGTTTCATGCTGTCAAATAAACTGTTGGTAGGCCTATATTATTTACAATAAACGTCATTTTTCTAAAATTAGCAATAAAAAAGTTACACGGGTGCGTATACCAAACTGAATCACCCGGTATGTGCAATACATAGAATATTATGCAGTAAGGAAAAATAACATCATTTTGAAATACACAATTATGTAAAAAATTATTTTTTCATAGATGTATTAAATTATCCTAATCATTTAGGCCCAGTTTTACAATCGTGGAATAAGGACGGAATAACTGTTCCCTAAATATCCCTTAACATTCCTCTATATCTACGTCACCTTATACGACGATTGTGAAATCGGGCCCCTACTTTTCTCATCCCTTTCTCGTCGGGTCTGCACTTGATTATTCCAATTATAAATTAAAATTATTACAATCGATGGTTTCTTATCAAATTATTTGATTTCTTTACTCATTGAACCAGAGTATTTTATGTTTGTCGCGTATGCCTTAACCTATGTCGTTTCAAATTTACAAGATTTCGACACTTGTAATCGCAAAGATCACAAAGCATCGGCATCTCGCCGGTATGCTTTAATTTGTGTTGTTTCAAATGTACGAGTTGGCGGCATTTATAATCGCAAAGATCACAACCGAACGGCTTCTCGTCGGTGTGCTTTAACCTGTGGCGTTTCAGAGTTTCGAGGCGGCGGCATTTATAATCGCAAAGATCGCAACTGAACGGCTTCTCGTCGGTGTGCTTTAACTTGTGCCGCTTCAGAGTAACGAGGCGCCGGCATTTATAATCGCAAAGGTCACAACTGAACGGCTTCTCGCCGGTGTGCTTTAACTTGTGCCATTTCAGAGTATCGAGGCGTCGGCATTTATAATCGCAAAGATCACAACTGAACGGCTTCTCACCGGTGTGTTTTAACTTGTGATCTCTCAAATTTGTGAGGTTGCGGCATTTATAATCGCAAAGATCACAACTAAATGGCTTCTCACCGGTGTGCTTTAACTTGTGTTCTTTCAAACTTGCGAGGTGACGGCATTTAAAATCGCAAAGATCACAAATGAACGGTTTCTCGCCAGTATGTATCAAGATGTGGGTGCGTAAACTTGCACGACTTGTAAACTTGGTATCACATATCTGGCATACAAATATTTTTTTGATCACAGGTTTGGTTCTAGTAATCTGCTCGCACCTGAAACAAAAATCTGTGTTACATTTTTATAAACACACTTTCGTGTCCGCCAATTGACGATTAACCCACAAAATTTTGTTGGTTCTTTTATATTATTTTTAACGTGTTTTAATTATGTTTAACTAAAGATGCAGCGCATAATGATTTGGCCGGATAACCGGATTCAGGCATGCCGTCCAAGGGGGACAGCCTTCAACTTATTCAACTTACATAAAAAGAACAAATTAGAAACCGTAAAACCCATGTCCCACTGCAAAAATTTTATAAAATATTTTTATACAAAGTTTTTATAAAAACAGTATGATTTCATAATTTTTGTGAAGTACTTTCAAAAGGTGTCCCACTGTAAAATAGTTTTATAAAATTTTTACATAAACAGTCTTATACGCCAGTATTCATAGTCCCGTCTTAAGTTATACCTACGACAAGTTTCACTTAAGTTCAAAGTGTAACTTACTGCTGGGTTCTGTTTCATAAACAGCTTGTCGGTTATTCTCGGTTATTTTCTAGACTGAGACCAGTCTAGTTAAGATAATACCTATTCGAGTTGAAGCGCGCTATTTCGGGAAACTTCGTCGTTAAATTTGCACGTCTGGCGCCTAATGACATTTTCGAATTTTCGATATATTGGCAACTGATTGGCTATTTGACGTTCGTTAGCATTAATTCATTGTGTTTTGTTGATATTGACCGCAAATGGCTACAAAAACCAAAATAGCATACAATGCAAAAGAGAAAATGTTATTAGCCGAATTAGTTGGGCAATATAGCAGTACAATAGAAAATAAAAAAACATGCGGCACCACATGGGCTCAAAAGCAGGTGGCTTGGGAGGTTATTTGCGCCCAGTATAATTCTCAACCAGAAGTTCAAAATCACAGAACGTGTGAACAATTAAAAAAATTATGGGCAAACTTAAAGCAGCTGTAAGTATAAATTGTTCTTTTCTTGGCTCTTAAATCATTGTTTATTTAATTGTTTTTGATTTTCCATAGAAGGCGTAAAGAAATTACAGCCCAAAAACAAGATATGTTCAAAACGGGTGGTGGAGAACTGAAACAAGTTACAACAGAAAAAGAATTGTTGGAGAAGGTTGATGTTGTGGCTCCACATTTAGATTTTGAAATTGATGCCGGTAATTGGGATAGCAACTGTGAGTTATTACAATGATGTTTTGTTTATGGTTTATAATTCTAAAATATATTTATGTTTGCAGCAAGTCCTCTTGAAAATTCATTTGATTTAATGAATGCAGAGGCTACCCAACAAAGTGATGCTACACAACAAAGTGATGCTATACAACAAAGTGATGCTACACAACAAAGTGATGCTATTACACAACAAAACACCCGTAAAACATTGGTCAAACCATATTCTAAAGGTGAGTTAAAAATAATGAATAAATATGGCAAAAACAAATTGAACCTAATATACCTAGCTTGAGGATTTCTAAAAGTTACTCCTATTTAAAATTAACCATAAAACTCTTTATACTTATATTTCTAAACAAGTATTATTTTTTAGTTTCAAAAAGTGGGTACAATCCAAAAGCAAGGTACATAGACAAAGAAAGGCAACTTCGTGTCACAAAATTACAAGATGCTATCAAACAACAAGCAGAACTGCATCACATAAAAATAGAAATGGCACATATGGAAGCTGAATGTATACAAATTAGATTAGAAAGGGAGAAGCTCCTCTTACAAAAAGAAAAAAGTTATTTATTATAATTATTTTATATTTCTGTTTTAGTTTGTTTTCAATGAAAATAATTTTTTCGTTGTTTTATTTTGTGAAGAGTGTTTTTGTTAATGTTTATATTGTTATTATGAAGAATGTTTAAGTTTGTTAAATTGATGTATTTCTTGTTTTATTTAAAATGTTTTTTTCTTAAATTTGTTTCATTTTTGTTTTATTTAAAATTCGTTAATATATTATATTGTATTTATTAATAGTGTGTTTTATGGCAAATACTGAATTTTATATAAAAACTTCAATGTTTAACAGTTTATTTTAAAGAAATAAGTATTTTAGAAATGGATTTGCACAAAATTTCTTCTGAAATCTAATCCATTTCGTTGATCTTGCACATTAAAGTTCTCTTCTACTTCAATTTGTGGAGGTACATCTTCATTTGGGATGTCTTCATTCAGTTCTATGGCTAAATTGTGAAGAACTCCTGTGGCACATATAATTGCTACGCTTATATGAAGGTGAGTTCGCAGAGTCATTTTTAAACATGGAAATCTTTGTTTCCATAACCCAAACAACCGTTCGACAATGTTTCTTGTTGATATATGTGCCCTATTGTAATTTTCTTCTGCTTCTCCATTTGGATGAAGAAATGGTGTTAGAAGAAAAGGACGACAGGCATAGCCATTATCTCCCAACAATAACCCCATTATTTCTCCATTCTGAAGTCTGTGATGAAGTCGGCTGCGTTGAAAAATTGTGTTGTCATGGGCTGATCCCGGATGGCGAACCACAATGTCCAAAATTTCCATGCGTGGACCAGACACCACCTTTACAAGTTAATAAAAATGAATCCAATATTATGCAGTAAAAGATAAAAATTATTTACCTGAACATTTAAAGAAAAATATTGCTTTCTGTTGCGGAATATTTCTGCTATGTCTGTGCCTGGATTTTTGATTCTTATATGAGTGCAGTCAGTGCACCCAGACACAGACGGAAAATGGTTCATTTCATAAAATGAAATAATATTTCTTCGTTGTAATTGCTGGGTAGCTGGGAATTTAATCATTTCTGGCACTCTTTCAGCTAACCCAATTGAAACAGTTTTAATTATTCGGGACACTGTAGCTTGACTATATCCTCGGAGGTCACCATGTACTATCTGCATATAAAAGATTAATTTTAGTATAGATGTTTTTTCAAAGGTATGGTTTCCTCTGTTGGCTGTAGCAATTAATAGTATATCGCACTTCTATAATTATCAAATGCTAATTATAATTCTATAATTCATACAGCCAGTAGTAAGTCAGTGCATCATCAGCACCACCAGCAGCCTGAGGAAACCACACTTTACAATTTTACTATTTAAGAACCTGAAAACTTCCTGTTGCATAAAATCGTAAAGATATTAATACAGCTATTATCGATGGTACTGGCAATCCTCTGTTATTTATTTTTTGGTCTAAATTTGCCATTGGTAAAATCCTGTTCCTTACAATTTCTTTATTAAATCGATATCTTCTTCTAAATTCAATTGGTGCATAAAATTCTAATGGATTTTCTGCATCCCTGATATACCGTTTAGGTAACCTAAAAAATTCTTCAATTTAGACTCTGACAGCAAATATAGAACCAGTAAAGCACACTTTACCTGTTTTCACCTAATTCCTCTTCCTCAACATCAATAAACTCAAACAAATCTTCTAAATCTTCCATTTTCTATGTAATAAAAATTAAAAATATTCTCGAATGGATTTATATCAAACGCTGACACATTTGTTGCTTATCAGCTATCAGGTATCACTTGTTAAGTTTGACTTAAGACATAGATGGAGCCGACTTGGCATAAAGTACAACTTAAGTTGTACTTGATCAACTATGAAACAGGATTTTTGCATTAAGTGAGACTTGACGTTCAAGTTGAACTTAAGATTTGTCTATGAATACAGGCGATAGTAACATAATCTATCTATAATAGAGTGTACTGTTTTAAAAGTTAAAAATGGATAATTCAAGACAAACTGCTGCTTTGTAGCTACTGTGGGGTGTATAATAATTTTAAAAAAACGTATAGAATATTTCCTACCTGATATAAATCAATTAATAAATCTGTTTGCTGTTCTGTCCAGTTGCCAGTAGAGCTGTGCGATAAGAAGATTTTACTATCGAATAAAGATAGTTTTCAAATATCGATAATATCGATATATCGATAAAATTATCGATGTATCGAATATATCGATAATATTTATTTTTCTTATCGGCATTCGATAATAGATTTATATATCGATATTATCGACACATCGATATTTTTGCACAGCCCTACTCACAGGAAAACATGCCGAACAATTAATATTTCTATTTAAAAAAAATTCAATATTTCCAAGAAACCGTAAAAGTCAATCATGTACCGGTTTTCATAAAAATTATAGAAACTGTTGTATTTTATAAAAGCCTTTTACGTGACGTCATAAAAATAGACGAAACGTTAAAATATTTTCATATGACGTCATTTGTATAAAAATGTGGGCCGTCCCACTATAAAAACAGTTTTATAAAAACATTTTATAAAAATATTTTATAAAATTTTTGCAGTGGGACATGGGCTTAAGATACGGTTTTTAAATCTTCTTTTATCATAAGCACTATGCTAGAACCTTTACTAGCCTTTAATATTGTTATGGTATAAATCGAAACAAGGGGCATAGCGTAGCTTAAATATTATATTAAACATAAATTCATACAGACAAACATAATTGTACAAAGTTCAACTTACTCCAACAGCACACTTTAACAAAATAGAACCTACATCATGCTCTGACAACAACTAGTTTAAGATCTTATCATTTTATGCAGATCGTGGGGTTTTTATAGGAAGTGTAACTCGAGCAATTCCGAATTCTATCGAAACCGAAAAGGCACGACAAATTACGAGATAATTCAAATCCGTTCCAACGTGTTCAAGGTTTACCACCTGCATCATGTGTCGAGGTCATATCTGTTGGCGCCGCCGAGATGCATTTTCTCTTATCTCAAGTTTGCTAAATAAATCCAATGCATGAATTTACTTGCATCTTGTCACAATATGTACAATGCCTTCGGAAAGTATCCGTTCACCAAGGATTGAAAGTCTATCGAAAATGAACCTAATGGTAATTTATGATCCTAAGCCGGATTAGTTATAGAAATTGTCCACATTATGGGTCATAGTTGTTGCAGGCTTAACAATTCCATTTGTTCCCAATATAATAAGTAATTGTGAATTAATTTTTACATTATAGGAATATCTTTTATATCCTAATTAGAATTTCTTTTTAAATAGGTAACGAATTACATTTTTTGGTGCTCTAAACGAAACATACTCGTAATACAATCTCGCAGACATTTTTAGAAACGAAAAGTAGATATTTAGTAATTTGTTTATATTCTATTTCTTTCAGTATTCCTTCAACATTCAGATTCTTATTAAGTATGTAGTAAGTAATATTTAATTAATGTCACTACTTTGTTATCGTGTTATAAATATTTCTACGTGAACTATAAAAAGGTTTTACGTAAGAAATATTGCGCGTGTTTAGCGAACAGCAGCTGCTGAGTTGCTGACTCAGCAATCGTTTGTGATTGGCTATTACCTTAATTTGAACCAATCACAAACGATTGCTGAGTAAGCAACTCAGCAGCTGCTGTTCGCTAAACGCGCCCATTGTTTGATGGGTCAACGAAATCAACATTTGATGTTTATTTATTGACAGGTTTTTAAAAGTCAGTATAATTATTTTATTTTAATTTTGCTTATGTATAGACAATTACTTGTCTGTTTTATTTGGTAATGGTTTGGATAAATGGTATTTTATATTTTAACTGATACGGTGTACGGGGTCTCTAACGCTTCTGGAATTTTTTTTAAATCAATTTACAGGAAATTTGAAAGGCATACATTAAACAAAAAGATGCATTTTCCGATATGCTGGTGAATACCGACTGTTGATAAGCGATTGATTAATAAATAAAAATTCTAAAAGTGTGACATATGACGTAGGATATCCATTATAGCTTACAATAAACTGAAATAAAATACGATACCACTATAAAGTAATGAATTTATTCTATATAATATATTATTTATTATATAATTTTTTTGTTAAGGTAAGGACACATGTTTTATGTTGTTGAATCGATGTGTTTTCACGCTATGAATTGTTGACGCAGGAGAGAAAGTTTTAGCTGGGACAGCCTGTAAGATATTTAAAAAAAAATTCGAAGCTTGTGCGAACTCGAAATTATAACAACTTTCCGCTTTTAGCTTCCTTAAAATAAAACAGAAAATCTTATTTAATTACATACAAGAAAACACAGAAAACTATTAAACAATTCAATTGAAGTTTTGTTATTTTTTTAGTAAATACAGAAAATGATGTGTGTAGGTCCATAAATAATAAACATTAAACTTACTAGTTTATACGTACGCAAGGGCGGGTACAGAGCGTTCATAAATGATCGAGAGGCATTTGAACTTAGCGCGCAGTCGCGTTGGTAATCTTAATTGCACGTAATTATTCAATGTATCATCCTTGCGCTTGGACGTAACAAAAAAAAACGCCCCCCTTTTTAACCGTTTTTCCAGAATGCGACGTGTTTTGTAATTTTTAAACTTTATCTCAAAAGGTGTTCAAAGGCAACTAGATCTCTTTTGAAGCGCGCTACAATGTATTTAGCAAACAACGGGGGTCATTTTGAACACGTTTTGAGAAAAGTTTAAGAATTCTGAAAATTACTAAAGACGTCGTATTCTTTTCTTTTTTTTAGTTTGAATTGATTATTAGGTGAACGGATAAAAAATGAAGCATTACGGTGGCACTCTGCAATATTAATAAATCCTTCTGTTTATTTGACAACCGCTGCTGTTATTTCGACATGCAGAAAACAATCGCAGTTAACCGTAGACGTAAGTTTTACATTCACTCAGCAGGTCATAATTATTGATTATTAAAAAAGAAAAAAAAAACAACGTACTAGCTGTCATAAGACATGTTTTTAGTCTCATACGAACCGAGGTCTAAATGCATCGGTTCGGAACTAGACTGTTTTAAGAACCAATCGATCGTGGTCGAAATAAATCAGTCCATAACTAATAGGATCGCTTTCATTTTTTATGTGTAGATATTTTTTCTAAACCGAATTTCAAAAAATGTTACCCGGCAAGCAATAGTTTTTTAAAAGCATATTTTTCACAATTTTTTAAGATTTACTCTGGATTACGCAAAAGTTGAAATCGTACACGAACCGAGGTCTAAATAAATCAGTTCGAAGGTAGATTATTTTAAGAGCTAATGAATGAGTTTTTCTCAACACACGGACCGAGGTCGAAATAAATCAGTCTATAACTAATGGGATCGTTTGTATTTTTTTTGTATATACTTTTTCAAACCGAATTAAAAAAAAATATGTTGCCCGGCAAACAATAGTTTTCTAAAAGTATATTTTTTCACATTTTTTTAACATTTATTACGGATTACGCAGTAGTTGAATACGTACACGTACGGAGGTCTAAATAAATTAGCTTGATGCTAGACTATTTTAAGTTCATAAATGAGTTGTTCTCAACACACGGACCGAGGTTGAAATAAGTCAATTAATAAATAACTAATCGGATCGTTTGTATTTTTTTCTCAAGCCGAATTAAAACAAAATCTTGCCCGGCAAATAAAAAATTACAGTGATAAGTACGACAATATTACAGCGATAAGTATGGTAATATTACAGCGAAAGCTATGTAACAAAAAGTGTTGTAAATATACAAGGTATTTCGGGATAATATCACATTCGGTTTGTGAAAATACATTAAAATGTACTGTATATTTCCTCCCATTACATTAGTAATACATAGTATTAACGTGTAATTTTACAGCGATAATCGCGGGTCATAAAGTTGCCCGCGATTATCGCTGTAACAATTTTTACAGTGCGTGTGCTTTAACATATGTCGTTTCAAATTTGCACGATCTCGACATTTGTAATCGCAAAGACCACAAAGCATCGGTTTCTCGCCGGTGTGCTTTAATTTGTGTTGTTTCAAACTTACGAGTTGCCGGCATTTATAATCACAAAGATTACAACTGAACGGCTTCTCACCGCTGTGTGTTAACTTGTGCCGTTTTAGATCTGCGGAGCGCGAGCATTTGTAATTGCAAAGATCACAACTGAACGGCATCTCACCGGTGTGCTTTAACTCGTGCTGTTTCAGACATCTGATCTGCTGGCATTTAAAATCGCAACGATCACAGCTGAATGGCTTCTCGTTGGTGTGCTTTAACTTGTGCGCCTTCAAATTACCGAGTTGTCGGCATTTATAATCGCAAAGATCACAACTGTAGGGCTTTTCACCGGTGTGCCTTAACATGTGCACCTTCAAATTTTCGGGGTGTCGGCATTTATAATCGCAAAGGTCACAACTGAACGGCTTCTTACTGGTGTGCTTTAACTTGTGCCTTTTCAAAGTACCGAGTTGTCGGCATTTATAATCGCAAACATCACAACTGAATGGTTTCTCACCAGTATGTATCAAGATGTGAGTGCGTAAACGTGCACGACTTGTAAATTTAGAATCACATATTTGGAATACGAATGTTTTTTTATTCACAGGCTTGGTTTTAGTGATCCGCTCACACCTGAAACAAAAATCTGTATTACATTTTTAACAGAATTTATGTGTCGTCTCTGCTCGTTTCTGTACCAACCGTAAGATCTGTAAATCTGTATCTTAATTATGAAATTATAGAATTTTAAGTTCTGTGGAAGATATGATTTCTCCTAGGTTCCTCGTAAGTCTCTGTGGTATTATATTATAGACTTACAAGATCTGTGGTTATCATCTAATTTAAATTTAATTTAAAAATGATTAAATCGCAAAATAGTTCACATTTTTGACTTTATTCTATTTTAATCCTTTGATTATAATATAAAACCATAAATTTTATTTTAAAAAAGTGTAGAAAACGGTTTCAATTTAACTGACTTGATTTATACAGTATGTCCTCTTTTAAGTATCTACATACATATGACTTCCGAACAGATGCGAAGACAATTCAATTGGGGCAAATCGAAAACAATAATCTTCGTTTTTAAAACCGATAAAGCAAAATTTTCAAATAAGGCATATTTTTTACGAATTTATTTTTTCAATCTCCTTTTCAATGACGTCAAGGCAGTTATTACAAAACTTGTACTAAAAAAAATTATTATGGAAAAAGAAGATCTTAAATCTATTTTCTTACTTTCAATTAATTCTCACCGCGTGTGTATCAGTCTTAACAAAAATTTGTGTTTCAGTAATAGAACATTTAATTAACATTTATTTAATACGCAAGACTTAAGTATTGCATTAACGGAATGTCTTCAGAAAGAGAGTTCCTCTCGTTGAATATCCTGTTAGCAAGGAAATTTTGACAGTGTCTTGTGCTGAAGGACTGTTTGTCTAGTTTAAAAGTGTGTCTTCGGAGTCTTGTATGGTCCCTGGATTAAAGAGTAAAGTTGACGGAGGTCGATATCAAAATCAGTGTTGTTAAAGATACATTTCAACAGTAGAATTGAATATCATGCATATGATCGAATTTATTCCCTTAAAAAATAAAGCTGTTAAGCAGTTTAATATTTCTTTTTTATTTATTATGATTTATTATTCTCGATTTGATATTCTCAGAAAGTGAAATCAACATTTAATTTTGAACTAAACTAATTACACATTTAATTTTGAATCAAACTAATCACAGTAAAGTTATAAGTATACAGGGTGTCCAACGAGTGCCGCGGTCTTCTCTACTGTCTACAGTATACAGACTGTCTCAGAAAAACTATTCCTAACTATCTGAAGTAGTAGAGGGCATGTAATTAAGTAATTAACTTTTACTAATAAAGTTGTGGCCGGAAATGTTTCCGCGTCAAGTTAGAACGAAATAAAGTACATACGAACGACTTGTCAAATTCTTGCGCGGATGTAAATGTCCGCTACTCTACCATCGTAATCATAAAAATGGACACTTCCACTTTAAAAAAGTTTAGTTATGTAAGATCAGCTTTGACAGTGTTTGCAGTGTTTGTCAAGTATTTATCAACCTATAAAATATCATCTGTCTAATTCGATTCCAAAGAAATAAATATTCTCTACAATTAGTCAATTCAGTTGCAATTCTCGAATACTGATTCCGTCTTGCAATCGCGTTTGAATTATTGCCTTCTGAATTGCTTTTAATTGGAGTATTTTTATTTGATTTGTCAAAAGAATGGCCGCGTTCAGTCAGAACAGCGCTGAGAGGCGAATTGTTTTTTGCTAAGTTACATGAGTGGCTGAACGACTCTGCTTGACAATTTGACAGATGTAGTATCAAAAACGGCATCGTGTGCTGGCTATGTTTACAAACAAAAGCGACAAAAATATGTTGTCTTTAACAATTTGTAGTTTTGTGATTCTTTTAACAAGATGGAACAAATTATTAATCGCTTAGTACTGGAGATTGTTCAAGATGTAATGGAAATTCATCCAGTAATTCCACTAGCAAAAAACAACGAAGACGTTTTGCAGTTGTTAATTTGAACGCAGGAGACAAAGAGGTCAGCATGGTAGTTTCAGTATCCATAGCTATTGAAAAAATTCGCAATTTCTGGCTTTTGTTTACGACATAGTTTACGATTTCAAAATCGCTACATTCGCTGAGTAATCAAGCGGACGTGCAGCGCAAATAATTTTGCTGAGGAAAATGGCGACCGCTATCACAGCAAAGCCACAGCGCTATAAGTCAGCAACGCGTTCAAAGCGACAGCGCTGTCACGGCTATACTTTTGCACAGCCCTGTATGTTTTACTTATATACAGATATAAATACTGTGCGATTCAAAATTATTTAGACAAGGGGAGGCAATGAAAAATCAAATTAGAGCCTTAGCTTAATTGACACAATTAAACGATTGAGCATCTGTCAAAATTGAAACGTTAAGATATATTTGACGACAGTAGAAACAATCTCCTAAATCTTCTAATTGAATACGTAAAAGTTTATTAAAACTCTTTATTATAATAACGACCAATTTCAAATGCCGCGGAATTGCGAAGGTTCAGTACAGTGTTCGAGAGCATTTAAACAACTTATAGATTTGACAAATGTCAAACTAAAAGTTTTGATTCTCATTTTATTTCTCATAGCCTTATCTAAATAATTATGGGTCGCACAGTATTTAGAGGTTAATAGTTTTGTTATTTTTGATTTATAACAATGTATTTTTTCTGATTATTAACTTATTTAATCTTTTAAATTATTTTATGAATAAATATTGTTTAACTATTTTATTTAAACTATTTAAATGACTTACCTGACTTATCGAAATTCAGAGACACCTACCGAATTTTTTCACAGCTACCTTCTAAAAGTACGCTTAATCGGTTGGCAGCACTGCTGCTATCCATGAATGAGGATAGTCAAGCTCAGCTTTCGTTTTGACGTATCATACTGAGACCTTCAAAATTCCACTTTTTAATAATTGACTTTCAGGCTTACAGATGTCATGGTTGCTACAGATATGAACAGAATCGCTCCATTAATCAAAATGTTTCTTTTACGGTTATAGAATGGGGACGAAACATTCTAGACTAATTAATCTAGTTTGTTTACAGCTTATTTAACCAATTTATTTTAAGCTCTTATTCTAGAATAGCTGTAAAAATTATTTAATCTCTAGCAGATTTGTAAGACTAATGAGTTTGTATATTTTACAGAAGGTTATCAGAGTTTGACGAAGGTGACCGTCCGGCACGGTGAATTGAACACTAACGGTAGATGCATTGAAGTGAGATAGCGAACCAATCATTAGGGCCTAGTTTTTCAACTGCAAGTTAACTTTAAGCCAGACACACACTGAGGCGGTTGCGGTAGCAATTGCGATGGCGGTTGCGATGAAAACCGTTCACATACATACGACCAGATAGATCTGCGAATGAATTTACGTAACTTTACTGTGATCGCTCGCATGTGAACGTTTGTGACCGCCACCGTCATCGCAAACGCTACCGCAATCGCCTCAGTATGTGTCTCGCTTTAACCTTCAGTTTATTGCCATAAGAATACAACTGTTACTATGGAAATAAAGTGAAAGTTATAGGTTAACTCGTCATTGAAAAACCTGGCCTAACTGTCAGGGTTGACAGATAATTAAAGGTTAATATTAGGTGCTTTCCTTTTGCCACAAATCTCACCTCAGATCAGATAAACGTCATTTCCGCTAGCATGAACAAGTGGGTTTGAATTGAGATTTCGACCTCCCACCTTGCCGCTCGAGTATTCCCATTGGTTGCTAGATTGAAATATCCGTTCAAACTTACTTGTTCGTGTTAACGGAAATGACGTTTAAGTGATCTGAGGTGATATTTGTGGCAAAAGGAACGCAGCTATGGTGTAAAAGGAGAAGCGGGTATGCGGTGACGTAACGGTTCTCTATCTCACTTGCAAGAACACTGCCACCGTTAGTACCGAATTCACCGTGGCCATCCGGAATGTTTTAAAAATTTTACACCTTTAGTTTTCTTGTGTTTAATACCCGGGTCGTGTAATTCCCGGAAGATGGAAATCTTATCCTACTTTCCCCGTCCCTTTCTCGTCGTGTCAGCACTTTATTATTACAATTGAAACGGTCGCGAATTTGTATATAAAACAAATAGCATGTTCTGAATGTAACTATAATTTTTACATGAATAATTACAATTATGGTCCTTGTCATGGGAGTCGGGAGGAAGTTGGTTTGGAAATAAATAAATCACAAACAATGTACACTTGTTGGGAATTGTAAACGAAAGCCAGAGACCTACCGGACAATAGGGCGGGCCGTCATAAATTCTTATCGTACTTGAACTCGGTTCAATAGCTTCTCGGACTGACTATCATAAATCTGCCATGCGAACGTCTAATGCACATTTGGTTTTCTTTAAAAGTTGAAATTCGACACGCATTTAAGTTCTGTAAGATAATATGTCTATTTGGAAAGTGATACTTGCAAAAGGCAGGAAATAATAAAAACGTCAGGATAATTTGAAAATTTAGGAGATACAGAATTTAAAAAAAAAACACGTGTGGAACAGTCCGGGTGGGCTCGTGAAGTCGAAAACAGATTCCAGGAAACGGTAGGGCGTGCATTTTTGAATGCTAAACGCTATTTTATTGGCCAAAGCGATTTTGGATTTTGTTTTCCAATCAAAGGGAGGGGCCTTAATTAGGGGCAGTTGAGAAATGAATTTTAAGATTACAGACAGATAGCCACGCGCTTTCAAAACGACCAGTCGTATCTATTTTGCTGGGCAACTCGCTTTTAGTTAATTACTGAATTCTTTGATGGTTTTCACTAGAGGGTAGAAATTAACTAGTCCTGTTCGTATAAAAGATCAGTGTTTTGAGAGCCAATTAAAAATACAATTAAATATCACGGTCGTGACGCGTAATTTAATCGCGAAGTGAATCTAAAATTTTGTGTTGTGCGTGAATTTGGATTCTTATTCCGCGGCACGGAGTTAGGTCATTTGCTTTAATTTGTATCTTATTCGTTACATAATTGGTGGTATTAAATGATTAAATTTCCATAATCTATAAATTTCAGTACTTGCTTGGTTTGTGAAATTTATTCTTAGTCTTAATTTGCATCCGAACCAAAGTTAAAAGTAAATTAGTGGCATCCACTGTAGTGGCGTTGATTGACCATTGTTATATAAATTATTAAACTAGTTTGTTGGGCGTTTCTGTAATTTAGATCGACCAGAGGCAGTCAGCCGACGTTTCCAATTTATCGTGCAATTCATATACAGGGTACTTTTGTAAAATTAGTGAATCCCTTTTCGGTATTCTCTGGCAAGTTGGAAACACGCAAGCAAAGTGTTTTTCGATTTGCGCAGTGAAATCGATTGTTTCATACCACTGGTCTAAGGCAAGTTCAGATCTGCCACTAAACCCCAGTGTGACCAGCACAGATTAATTACCTAAATCAAGGCCAATCAGTTGTATTACTAGGGCAGTAAAATTAAGAGGCCAAACCAATTCTGAATCACGTAATCAGTGCCATCTTCTCAGCCGAGTTTCCATCACACTCTGTGTGTGGACCAAAGTGTAGTCTTTGTCGGGAGATCTGTGGTTAATTAGAAGTAATCCGCTTTGACACCGTCAGACCATAACTACCCATAGTAGAGCGTCGTATAAAACGGTCAAAAACATTTCATTGCGTACAGGTTAGATCATCGTCGAAACAACGCAATCAGAGGTTAATTAATAAAGCGGGCAGGCACTGACCCCCCCACCTCAATAGCGAAAGTAGCGGTCGAGCCAGACTCCCCACTTCGCAGCGTTATTAGGTTATCAAAATCGGGCCATTTGCGTCTCCAAAGGAGAGCTCCCCTGAAAAACGAGCGATTACTATTGATTGTCTCGCAGATTGATCGCCTGGGTTGCATTTTGTATCACATACTTCCCCAGTATCTGATTAATTAAGCAATTACATTCATTAAGGAAGTACACTGTAGGCACAACGCCACCCTGTGCACTGGTTGATATACAGAGCGTGTCTTTGAGTACGATTGAAGTGTCAAACACGAGTACCAAGATAAACATAATTTTGAAAACAAATTAATTGTCCCTTTAAATTGAATAATCAGTCCACAAATATTGTTTGGGACAAGCATAGAACCCACCAGCTGTGTAATTGGAATTAGTTAGTTCGTCACGATATTCGAACGAAAAAGCCGTTAAACGAATTCTACTGTATTTCTTATACGAGCGTAAATTTTTTTGTG
Organism: Dorcus parallelipipedus; assembly: GCA_958336345.1. Classification (NCBI taxonomy): domain Eukaryota; kingdom Metazoa; phylum Arthropoda; class Insecta; order Coleoptera; family Lucanidae; genus Dorcus; species Dorcus parallelipipedus. The sequence goes on from OY284475.1 coordinate 1,756,401, forward strand.
TGTGTTTCCTTTGTATGGTAATTTCAAAAAACAGGGTTTTTTATACTCAGGTTTTCAGGCTGCATAGCGCCTGGAAAACGGAGTTTTTCCCTGATCTGCAATAAATAATTGATTAAATTTTTTTTATTTTTTTTAAGTATCCAATTCCTGTTATCTCATCGTTATAACCGTCTCACCGGGGGTAAGAACCGGGTTATCGACACAAGTAGAATCCGTCCAAATTAACGATCACGAGCCATTTAATTAATTATTGAAAGTTGTTTGTAAATATCACCCCGGGTTAACTCAGGTAAATTCCCGGAAGACCCGCCGCAGGGCGTAGTGTTTGTAGGTCATTAGAGCATCCGTAGCTGCAGGTAGGAAGGCGCCTAAACGCATGACAATAAGAGCAGTAAAACCCGGCTGGCCTTTTCTTGGAACTCTCTAAACGGAGTTACCCTTGGGAAATTACGCATTCATTTCTGCAGACGGTAATCTTTCAGTTGCCAGTAAATTAACTTGCTAATAAATTTAAATTTGTTTATTTGTTTGGATTCATTTATTACGTATTTAGTTGTCCATAAAGGCAACAAACAATAGTAGCACATCGGCGTGTTACACAATTATAAACTAAAATTATTAAAATTAATAGTTTCTTATCAAATTATCAGATTTCTTTACTCACTGAATTAGAGTATTTTATGCTTTCCTCGTATGCTTTAACATACAATGTCGTTTCATATTTACAAGTTTACAACATTTGTAGTCGCGAGGACCACGGTTTCTCGCCGATATGCTTTAACTTGTGAAATTTCAAACTTGCGAGGTACCGGCATGTGTAATCGCAAAGATCACAACTGAACGGCATCTCGCCGGTGTGCTTTAATTTGTGTTGTTTCAAATGAGCGATCCGGCGGCATTTATAATCGCAATGATCACAACTGAACGGCTTATCGCCGGAGTGCTTTAACTTGTGTTGTTTCAAATTTCCGAGGTGTCGGCATGTATAATCGCAAAGATCACAGCTGAACGGTTTCTCGCCGCTGTGCTTTAACTTGTGCCGTTTCAAACCTCCACGCCATTGGGATTTATAATCGCAATGATCACAACTGAACGGCTTCTCGCCGGAGTGCTTTAACTTGTGTTGTTTCAAATTTCCGAGGTATCGGGATGTATAATCGCAACTATCACATCTGAACGGCTTCCCGCCGGTGTGCTTCAACTTGTGATGTTTTAAATTTACGAGTTGGAGGCATTTATAATTGCAAAGATCACAACTGAACGGCTTCTCGCTGGCGTGCTTTAACTTGTGTTGTTTCAAGTTTACGATTTGGCGGCTTTTATAATCGCAAAGATCACAAGTGAATGGTTTCTCACCAGTATGTATCAAGATATGGCTACGTAAAGTTGCGCAACGTGTAAATTTAGATTCACAAATCTTGCATTTGAATGCTTTTTGATTCACGGGTTTGGTTCTAGTGATACGCTCACACCTGAAACAAAAATCTGTGTTACAGTTTTATAAATACGCTTTCGTGTCCGCCATTTTAATTAGGTATAACTAGAGATGCAGATTATAGTGATTTGGGCGGATTATCGGTCATTTTTTCGAAAAAAAAACAGACGTTATTTCCGTTGGCATTTCTTTTATTTATTTTTCACTCCAAACAATTAATCTCTCTTGTATATTGGTTCACCCCTTTATTATTTTTCCCATATTATTATATCTATTTTTATTGTAATATATCTTTGTTACAATATTTTTTTTTCTCCGGGATCTTAACTCACCTGTCGCCCCCAAAAATTTGCTAGTTGCCTGTGCGATTATATTTTTAAAACGCACGCGCCGACATAAAAAAATTAAGCCGATTTTTAATCACGGACCGAAGTTTAAATACAAAAAAAAAAGAAAAACTACAGGCAATTTTTACAAGAATCAAGTTTAACACGGACCGAGATGTTATCGCGACGGACCAGGTAAGCTTTCTTTAGTCTTCCGCACTTGCGACGCGATTGGTCGATGGTGGGCGCGTGTTTAATTTACGTTCAGCGGTAGAGCAAGAAATTAACTTCTTTTACAAAGTCCGGAATAACTTTTTATTGTTTAAATAAGAGAGCGATAATCAAGGTATCCAAGTAAGAATAATTTATTCCAAACACGTTTTAAATAATTACAACCGGTGTTTACAAATACATATAAATACGAGACGGCCAATCAGAGACCTCTTTACCGCGGATCCGCAAAGGGGCGGGGCTTATATCGTCCGCACGTATACACCAGCAAACGTCTGTGGGTCAATTCATATACCAAGTGGTTCAATGCATGTATTTGACCATTTAAAAAAAATATATTTTTCGTCGAGAGTTAATTTTATATGTTGACAGTTCGAAACCACTAGTATTTTATTTCCACTTGCGTTTATTTCAAAATGGCGCGGCGTCCATTTTTATATCTCGGCGCATGCCATTTTCTCTATTTATTAGAGTTAGCGGTAATTTATTATCTTGACTGTGGTAAGTCCTGGGACGAATTTTCAATGCCCTCCGCGCAGACTTCTCCAGGTCAATTATCACGTCGGATTTTGAGAAAATCGGCAGTTAGAGCAACGCACGTTATTTGTATGTAAAAATGTGTTTAATTCCGCACGGCAACAAAAAATTACACGTGATTTTTACAAGAATCAAGTTTAACACGGACCGAGGTTTAAACAGAAATAAAATTATAGACTTTTTTGTACAAGAATCGAGTTTTACGCGGACTGAGGTTTAAAAGGAAAAGATGTTACCACCGTGTCGTGGACGATTGGCTAAGAAGGCCGGTGAGGTGACGGACCGATTGTCCTAGCGATGCGATGGCGTGGATTCCTCGGCGGTTCCGTGTCGTCCGAGACCCGGAATCGGATTCTGGAGTGTCCGGCTAGCTAGATGTTTCTCGGGGTGAGGGACAATAAATGGTGAACACGAAGATAGCAGAAGGGAAAAACACATACATATATTGAATTAATATACAGATGCGCGTCGCGTCGGGTAGAGATTCGATCCGTGTTAATCGCAAGGAATAAGATAGGTAGGTAAGGGAGCGTTGAGGACGGTTTCGATCTGCTTATTCTGTCCGGTAAATGATCCCGGAGGATCCGAGACCGAGTGAACGGATGCGGGCCCTTTTATCTGCCAGACCGAGGGTGTTTCCTGGAACCGGTTCAGTCGGACGTCCGTCATAATCCCCTGAGTCATTAGGGTTGAAAAGTTTAAACAAAGAAAACTTTTATTTCCTCGCCGACCCAGGGTTTTCTTTATGTCATCGGATAGCGCTCTATGCGAGCTTGAATTTGGGGTACCTACTTCCGGTCGCGTAACTATTTTTTTAGCGGTACGATCGGGATGAAATTTGGTACGATTGTCTGGAATACTACTCTAAATATTCTTACAAAGTTACAAAGTGATCTGACGGTACAAACAAAAGTTATTTGAATGTAAATCACAACGTAATGCTGCGAGCGATAAAGTTGAAGGAGTGATGTTATTTATTTGCTTAGCCGTTCCCGTTTAAAATTAATAATAAACTAAATTAAGGAGAAAGTCCGCGGAACGGCGCTGGTAACAAAGAATTTACCAGCGGGTTATGCGTCGCAGAACAGCTTTTTAAACGCTCCCACACACTTTGTTCTTTTCCATCCGTTCGAATCGCTGCGATTCAAAACGACGCGACGTTTCGAATCTTCGAACTATTTTGTTTACATACATCCGTTAGAATCGTCGAACCACAGACCACTCACTATTTTTTACTGTTTTTATTAATGCGTTGCAATCTGTTTCTTTATATTTTTTAAAAGGATTTCATACGCTTGATTTTTTTTGTTTCTATCTCTATATACTGAAGATTTTATGCACCACAGACAAGGAAACTGCCTATATATTTCAATATATTCAATAATGAACTTCTTGGTTAAGCTTATTTGATCCATTTTCAATGAAAAATAGACAACAAAATGAGATCAACTTGTTTATGTTGTTTATTGATACATTCACTACATCCTCCGCTAATGTAAAAAGAATCGACGATTTTAAACGAAACTCCCACAAACTGCCAGTTAAAACGACAACCGATGAACCGTCGCTCTAAAAATCAAGCGCCAGCAGATGTTTTAACCGACAGTTCGACACGACCTCTTTCCACCACACACTTCGGCTTTTGCAGTTTTCGACACGTCGTTTCGAATCGCGGCGATTCGAACGGATGGAAAAGAACGAAGTCTGTGGGGCCCTTAACGGTTTGGGTGTGACACCTACATCTGTATTGGTTCCCCAGACGTATCAAATTTAAAAACTAAAATAATCCTAGTCTTCCAACAAAATAATGAATGGTTTCAAGCAAACAGACTCATTTTAAATACTGAAAAAATCAGGTAATAATTTTTTCGCACAAAGATATGACCACGATTCGCGGAAGGATAGCTTGTACATAATTCTGATAGCTCTTTTTTGGACAATGAAAACTTTGTTGATATTTTAGGAACCACCCCATATAATTATTCCGTATTGGCATACTGAATGAAAATTTGCGAAGTAAACCGTCCTTAAGATGGCTAAACTCGTATGTTGTTTTAATGTTCTGAGACCGAAGCACACAGTAGTTAGTTTCTTCCACAGAGATTGGATACGTGAATTCCAGTCTAGATTTTCATCCACAAGGATTCCCAGGTACTTCCAATTTACAGCCGTTTAAGGAAATATTTTTCGGTGACTCTTCACTGGGTTTAGATGTGAATATTAGGGAGCTAGTTTTCACTTTGTTTAATACCATCCCGTTCGAATTGTCCAGTCCTCTGCCCCCTGCATAACTTCAGCACTAGTTTTCACCACATCCATAAAATTTTGCCCTTTTACCATAAGGCTTGTGTCATCTGCATAGCTACATACAGTGCACGAAACGTTTTCAATGGATAAATCGTTTACATGGATTATAAAGAGTAGTGGTCCGAGAATACTTCCTTGGGGGACTCCTCGCGTGACTTTCAAGAGAGATGATATGTCCGACAGTCAATACATAAACATTGTTTATTTCAATTACTTTGAATCAATACTTAGGTTATGATATCATTCTTTGGGGACAATCCACTCACCTCCAAAGGCTTCTAAAGCAGCAAAAAAGGGTAATTAGAATCATCGCCAATCTAGATATAGGACATAGAGAGAGCTGTCGAGATGCCTTGAAAAATTGCTTATCATGACAGTGGTTAGGATAAGTGAGGTGAATGGCGGCCCCCTAAGGTTTTTGTCCGTTGATTTTCTTTTGTTATTTTATTAATCTCTTATTTTCGAAAATTAAATGTGGCGTTTGATCGAAAATCAGCTGACTGTCTCTTATTTTTTCTTGTTCTATTTTTTTCTGTTCAGCATCATTTGACTTCTTTTGTGTTTTTTTGTTTTGTAGTCGGTTTTCGTTTAGCCTCCGACTGTCTTTTGTTTATCATCAATTAATCCTGTCGATTTACTTTTTGTTGTTGTTTCGTTGTTTTATTAATTTCTTATTTTCGAAAATAAAATCTGACGTTTGACCGAAAATCAGCCGACACTCCTTTGTTTCTTTTTTTTCTGTTCGTCGTCATTTGATGCCTCTCGAATAAAAAAAAAACGAGCTTTCAGAAAAGGATTTAAAATCTTCTTTTGTTTTCTGTTTGTTTGTTTGTTTGTTCTGTAGTCGCTTTTCGTTCGACTTTAGAAAATGCAGCCACTTTCGAAAACGAAATGAAACATTCATCAGTGGAAACCAAGGTTGAGCTGATTTAAATCATTTGATTAAAATCACGTATAAAATCACTGATTTTAATCAAGCGATTTTTATTTCAAAAAGTCATGATTTAAAAAGAAAAATTTTATTAACGTCAGATAACAAAAAGGGCGTTTTTAAAAAGCATCAAAACAGTTCTATTCACCCGGAGGGAATATCGGAAAGAATTTTAACATCTACTTAAAATTTTACTTTATATAAGTATGCCTGAAATACTGAATCGAGTACTAAAAGCAGACAAAATGTTAAACCTTTATTCATAAATTCTGTTTTTAATGCACATCTGTTAGTGTTATGTTTTTTCCTGATACTAACAAATTTAGGCTTAAATAAATCATAACAAGGGTCTTGCTTGACTCACATATCGATAAAATTCTCAATACAAAATACCCATTTACAAAGAAAAACTCTATTACTTGATTTCTAAGGTGCAGTACGCGATTTTATTGCAAGTCACTATACATACAACAATTGTTACAATAAGTTTAAGATTCTAATAATGACCGATTGCATTATCTTAAGCAGAACTTAAATTTAATTGGTGTTTAGACTATGATATCATTTAAGGTTTCACAACATGTTGGTCACATTATAATTCAAATTTAAATGTCAATCAGAACGTATTTGACATTATAATACGTAAAAGTCATATTCTAAACGTAACTTAAATTTAAGCCCTGCTTTGGGTATAAATATAACAAATACACTATTATACGTACAAAACCTTATTACACAAAAATATTTTTCGAAAGAAAATTAAGAGTTGTTCTAACTTGTGCCGTTTCAAAGTTCTAACATCTTAGCATTTATAATCGCCAAGATCATAAGTAAACGGCTTCTCGCTGGTGTGGTTTAACTTATGTTCTTTTAAATTTCCTGCGCGTCGGCATTTATAATCGCAAAGATCACAACTAAACGCTTTCTCGCCGGTGTGCGTTCGCATGTGTGCTTTTAAATTTCCGGCGCGTCGGCATTTATAATCGCAAAGATCACAACTAAACGGCTTCTCGCTGGTGTGTACTAACATGTGACTTTTCAAGTTTCCGACCCATTGGCATTTATAATCACAAAGACCGCAACTGAACGGCAACTCGTAAGTGTGATTTAACTTGTGCTGTTTGAAATCCGAAGAATATAGACATTTATATTCGCAACGATCACAACTAAACGACTTCTCGTTGGTGTGCTTCGACTTGTGATATTTCAAACTTGTGAGGTACCGGCATGTATAATCGCAAAGATCACAACTGAACGGCTTCTCGCCGGAGTGCTTTAACTTGTGTTGTTTCAAATTTCCGAGGAATCGGCATGTATAATCGCAAAGATTACAGCTGAACGGCTTCTCGCCGGTGTGTTTCGACTTATGCCGTTTCAAACTTTCGCGATACAGGCATTTATAATCGCAGAGATCACACCTGATCGGCTTCTCGCCGGTGTGCTTTAACTTGTGTTGTTTCAAATTTCCGGGGTATCGAGATGTATAATCGCAGAGATCACAACTGAACGGCTTCTCGCCGGAGTGCTTTAGCTTGTGTTGTTTCAAATTTCCGAGGTATCGGGATGTATAATCGCAACGATCACATCTGAACGGCTTCCCGCCGGTGTGCTTCAACTTGTGATGTTTTAAATTTACGAGTTGGAGGCATTTATAATCGCAAAGATCACAGCTGAACGGCATCTCGCTGGTGTGCTTTAACTTGTGTTTTTTCAAATTTACGAGATGGCGGCATTTATAATCGCAAAGATCACAAGTGAATGGTTTCTCACCTGTGTGTATCAAGATATGACTGCGTAAAGTTGCGCGACGTGTAAATTTAGATTCACAAATCTTGCATTCGAATGCCTTTTCATTCGCAGGTTTGGTTCTAGTGATACGCTCACACCTGAAACAAAAATCTGTGTTACATTTTTATGAATACACTTTCGTGTCCGCCGTTTGATGATTAACCAAGTTCTTTTACATTATTTTTAACCTGTTTTAATTACGTATGACTAGAGATTAGTGCTTGCAAAAACCGGAAAAAATTGTTACCGGTTAATCGATTTCTTTAAAAACCGGTTTCGGATATAACCGGTTATCCAAATAATGGTTAAGACCGACTATTCGAATATCTAAAAACTCATTATTCGGATATTCGAAAAACCGATTATTCGAATATTCGAAGAACCGATTATTCGAATATTCAAAAACCGACTATTCAAATATCCAAAAACCGATACTCGGATATTGGAAAAATTGAGTTTTAGGTTATCCCAATTAGTTAAAAAAAAAACGCAAATATGCAATTGCATTAATTAATTAATTAATTGAAGAAGGGTGGTCTTCTTGACTTCTAAAAATGAAAGTAGATTTACGCATTGTGTCATTTATTTTTACATGATTTAATTCTTAATTGTCAACGTTTTTGTTAATCAGACAGAGATCGATTTACTATTCTAATATTGTAAAGTACGGCCTGAAGACTTTTTTAAATTCCGCAACTGTATATCAAGATTTAGATGTAAAACAGAAAAATTATAACCGTTTTCCATTTACAATGTATTTGATCAGATTCACTGATCGCATTCCATTTACAGTTATTCAATTGGCGATCAGTGATGAGAAACTCCGCACTCCGTATTGATCAAGCTAGTTTTCTAAGGCCCTGTTTTACAATGCCAGTTTAAATTTAAGCTGAAGCTTAAATCCATAACAACGATTATTTCAACAATTGTCGTTAAGCTTCGGCTTAAATTTAAACTAGCATTGTAAAAGTAGGCCTAAATCAGTTATCAGTTTAATGTGATTTCATACGTATCTTGAAGTTATGTTAATTTTAGTTCTAAAACATAATTCCTTCAAGAGTCTCTCCGTTCATTTTAAAATCAGTTCAGTTCTAAATCAAATCGATTTCATTCTGAGTGAATTTAATGTAAATAGAGGACGGCTAATGTTATCAAAAATAGTACGGAAATAGGACGTGAAAGTCGTTAAACTATGACATTTTTATTGACATTTTGTTGCATAGCAGTTATATTTCTGTCAAGATAAATAAATAAAATTTGTATTAAATGTCAGAATTACTAGTGACAATTTTGTATACGTATTAAACGTCAAAAACATTAAAGTAAGGTTTACATTGTACAAGTGACGTGACTGGATTTTATTGTCCGTTACCAAAAATTAGTGTAATGTAATACATGCGTTAGATTCAGAAAATAGACAAACAGAGCAAGTTCGTAAATTAAACAGAAAATCCAGGGATGACCAGCGTGACGTCACAGATGAATTCGATGTTTGTAATGGTTGCGATGAATTTGCGAACTAATCAATGAAGGCATTTGCTGAAATAAATGTGCATCATTTGAGATTATATGATAAATGATAATAAAGAAAATCTTATGCTTAGTTTGTACTTTATACAGTCACTAACAATTATATTTATTATTATATTATCTTTACTTTCAGAGGTGCTCCTTCTTTATGATGACTTTACGAACGGTTTCATGAAGGTATGAGTACATCGAACTGTCAATCGATGAATTTACGAACTTGCTCTAGAAGACCAATTATAATTCGCGGAGATATATGCATTCGCAAATACGTTATAAATAATAAAACCAATTATCTAAATAAATACATAACTTATTCTCTAATACATAGGTACTGAAGATCAAGGCTTCGAACCGGAGCTGAGCCGAAAACCGAAAAAACAGTTATTTTTGTCGGAACGAAAACCAGAGTTGAACCGAAAAAAAATATCGGTTCATTTCGGTTCGATACATTGTTATAGTTCATTTTTCCTTTCTGTTTCGAATACACCCTGTATATGCGTTGTCACTACTCAGTTTTCATTACTGTTCCGAACACGCCCTGTATAGGCGAAATTAGTCGTGCTGGATGGTTACTTGGAAACCACGTCGTTGTACACATTGAGCTGATTGGCTCTCACAGTTGCTAGGAAAATTCCGCCAATGGTAAAATGGAACGTGTCTCTCTCTCTCTTTGGTAATCGTTCCTTTTCGGTCGAACGAAAAATATTGCGCCATTTTTCAGAACGAAATCCGTCGTCTCCTGGGCCGCACGTTTCTTTTCGTTAAACAATTCGTTTGTGCGTGTCATTACATCAAAGGGATGTTAGTGCATTTTACGGCAAATTGCCGATTCTGAATAGGCCCACGTGTGAGACAGAAAAACACGTGCTTCGTGTTTTGTTTCAGGCTTCGGTAAAGTGCCGAGGTAAGTTTTGTACGGCGCAAATTTTCGAATTGGCCCTTACGTTCGATTTCTTTTTTTTCGCTTATAGACTTTTATTGCGGACTTCTAACTAGAGCTACTTCTATTGGGGACTTTTGTTGCTGACTTTTAACAAGAGTTACTTCTATCGTGAGCTTTTGCAAGAGTTAGATTCATGGGATGACGCTCTTTCGAATCGTGCAGGTGTACGGCGGCTTGCGACTTTGAAAGCTCCCTTCCCGTCTCGCTACGCGACAGTCGGCATTTATCAAAGGGGTTTGCGGCGGCATTGACACACATACGCCGACAAACAAATAGGACGCCGACGGAATAGAGGTGGGAGCGTTACTTTTTTTATATGTAGTTTTGAGCGTTAATTCGCGATTTGTTTATGCCGATTTCTTTCTTTGATTTTGCCGCATTTCAACATGCACCTTATTGTGTACACTCCGGTGTAAATTTAAAACCGTCTTACGTAAATGAATGATGTCACGCACACTCCGGTGATTATAATCTGTTGAATTAGTTACGATTTAAATTTAATGTAAAATAATTACATTTGTTGGTGTTGTCGGTTTAGTATTTATTTAGTTTATGCTTTATTTTTTTTGTTGTTTATGTGTAAATAAACTAACGTGTTCTGGATGTAACGGGTTTTCTTAATTTTCATTTCCCCTTTCAAAAAAAAATTAAGTGGCGCCTATTTTTGGTTTTGGCCTCGCGTTTCGGAATAGAACCCCCCCGTCCCATTGCAGCTGGCTGGCCACATCGGAGAAGTACAACCCGATGTTAAACTACTGCCTATCTTCGCAGGTAGGTAGCAACATGCTCAGACACGCACATTGACATATTCTCATTTGCGGAGTTTCTAGTGTAGTCGTACTTGTCTTAACACGAAAAAGAATTTAAAGCGATAATACATTTTTAATATAAATAAAAATATTAAAAAATTTAAAAATTAATCATTCGGAATGGAACCGAAAACCGGAGAAAACCGCTATTTTTGCCGCAACAAAAACCGGAATCGAACTGATATATGTTTTTTTTATTGAACCGGAACAAAAAAAATTACCCGCTGAAGATCATTAAATCCAAAATTTCTAGTTATTCAGATATCTGAATATCCGTCATCCGTTATTCGAATATCCGATTATCCAAAAAACCGATTATATTCGAATAACTGGACATTCGAATAACCGGTTATCCGGATAATCGGGTTATCCGAATAAACGGTTTTCGGTTTTCTTCAAAACCGCGAATATCCAAAACCGGTTAACGAATTATCCAAAAAAACCGGTTTCGGTTACCAGCACTACTAGAGATGCAGAGTATAGTGATTTGGGCGGATTATCGGATACCGGATACATACAAAGTAGAACCCTTATCAGCCTCTAATATATGTAGAGATGAAACGGAGAAAAAAACTTATTTATGCTTTTGCCGTAGCGTGTAAACTTCCGCGTGTGATTTATGACAGATCATCATTTCTCCTGTTTGCGATTTCATAATATATCATGTTCATTTAATAAAGAATATCGTAGAAAAAATCAATTAATAAAAGATGGATATGGCGAAATCAAAGAATTTATATGCGTTTATCTATTTTATTTTATTTTATAAAAACAGCAAATTATTTATTTTATAAATGCAGCAACATAATATAATATAAAACAGAAAGAGAAGTTCCGCACCATCATCGAAAGACGCCGCCCAGCCTCAAGGAAAAATATACTGGAATCATAACTTCGAGTTACTAGAGGGCGCCAACATAAGAGCTCATATCTCTTTTGTTTTTAAAAATAGAAGAGTTTTTTTTTACAATAGTTGTATTTACATGTAAATGCGGCTGATGATGGAAAAAAACTTCTTGAAGTGCCGTCGTCGATCTAATTATTAATTTTCTTATTAATTTTCGCGTCGTTAGAGGGCACCACCTTACGTCCCTACCTGCCTTGTTAATTTCTAATTTTCTCGCATTGGTCTTACCTCTTTTGTTTTTGAGGTTGATGAAGTTTTCATACAAAAAATTAACGGAAGAACGTCTTGATTTAATAATATTTTTAAAAAATAAATAAAAATTGTTTCGCTGATCGAAAAGTTTTTTTTTTTGTTTAGTTGTATAAAATACTGTAAATTTCAAAAGAAGTTACATTTACAAAATCAAAAATTTTCGACAATTTCTTGAAATGACATCATCGATCTAACCTGATTAATTTTCCCGTTGTTAGAGGGCGCCACCTGATTAATTGTCCCGTTGTTGTAGGGCGCCACCTTACGTTCCAAGCTCTCTTGTTAATTTCTAATATTAGAATGCAGTCAATACTTTAAACACAAGATATTTTATTTTTGTTTTTTTTTATAAACCATCCGTTTTTTTATATTATTTTTAATTTCGTAAACTATTTCCTTTTCCACGCCATCTCCTGGCCGGACACCGGCGGAGGTAACGGAAGCTCCTAAAATTAAATTAAATGAAACAAGAAGAACTAATTACACCAAAATAATTTTTTTTTAAAAGCAGAATGAAAATAGGTGATAAAAAAATGACTAGTGTTTTCATAAAAAAATGAACGATTTTTTTTATAATATTGTTGCTACGGTAATAAACCGGGATTTAAAGTTAACTCGCGTTGAAATATTTCTGTAATAAATTAATTCGTAATTTACTCAACAGATGGCGGTACTGTCTATTAAATTTCTGAATTCCTAATTTAAGTACTTCTGTACTTCTGATTTCTTGTGTACATATAATTTTTTAAGCTTTGCTTTGTAATTGTTTTAAGCTTCACCTGGAAGACGCAGTTTGTTTTCAAGATTCTTTTTTGTTTATAATTCTTTAAGTTTCGTTTGTTCGTAATTACTTAAGCTCTACAAGGTACTTCTGATTTCTTTTGTTTATAGTTCTTCAAGCTTTCTTTTGCAATTATTTCAAGCTTTCTTTTGCAATTGTTTCAAGCTTCACTGCCAGATGGAGTTTGTTTTAAGATTCCTTCCTTTTGTAATAATTGTTTTAAGCTTCACCTGCAAGATGGAGTTTGATTTCAAGGTTTCTTTTGTTTATAATTCTTAAACTTAATTTGTTTGTAATTATTTAAGCTCTACAAGATGAAGTCTGTACGTCTGATTTCTTTCGTTCGTTTATAACACGTTTTGTTTGTAATTGTTTAAGCTTCACCTGTAAAGTGGAGAAGCTTCGTGTGTTTGTAACTGTTTAAGCTTCACTCACCAAGATGGAATCTGCTTTAAGATTCCTTTTGTTTACAATATTCTTTAAGCTTCGTTTGTTTGTAATTATTTACGCTCTACAAGACGGAGTCTGTACTTCTGATTTCTCTTGTTTATAACACGTTTTGTTTGTAATTGTTTTAAGCTTCATCTGCAGGATGGAGTTTGTTTTCAAGATTTTTTTTGGTTTATAATTCTTCACGCTTCGTTTCTTTGTAATTATCTAAGTTCTACAAGGTACTTTTGATTTCTTGTATTTATAATTCTTGAAGCTTTGTTTTGCAATTGTTTTTTTCTGTTATTATGTAGAGGTACATCGACGAAATTGATAGCGTCGATGTGGTGGTTCATTTTATTAAAATTATGCTTTTTATAAGAAAATCACATACTGAAACATAAAGTAAAACTGACTTTTAAGTATGGATGTAATATTTGCTTTTGAAAATTCCATTTGTAACTTAAATTATAAATGTAACTTAAATTATAAATATCGGACGCTGGGAACTTTATCCTACTTTTTCCGTCCTCTTCTCGTCAGGTTTGCACATGACCACAAATTATTACACTTTCTTTCCAAATTGTCTGATTTCTTTACTCATTGAATTAGAGTATTTTACGTTTTGCTCGCGTGCTTCAACATATGTCGTTTCATACTTGTAAGATCTCGACATTTGTAATCGCAAAGACCACAAAGCCTCGGTTTCTCGCCGGTATGCTTTAATCTGTGTTGTTTCAAACTTACGAATTGCCGGCACTTATAATCGCAAAGATCACAACTGAACGGCTTCTCACCGGTGTGTTTTAACCTGTGCCGTCTCAGATCTGCGGAACGCGAGCATTTATAATTGCAAAGATCACAACCGAACGGCTTTTCACCGGTGTGCTTTAACTTGTGGACCTTCAAACTTTCGAGGCGCGAGCTTTTATAATCGCAAAGATCACAACTGAATGGCTTCTCACCGGTGTGCTTCAACTTGTGCCGCTTTAAACTTTCGAGGTGCCGACATTTAAAATCGCAAAGTTCACAAATGAACGGTTTCTCACCGGTGTGTATCAAGGTGTGAGTGCGTAAACGTGAACGAAATGTAAATTTAGAATCACATATCTGGCAAGCGAATGTTCTTCTGTTCACAGGCTCGGTTTTGGTGATCCGTTCACACCTGAAACAAAAATCTGTATTACATTTTTAACAGGATTAATCAAAATGTTTCTTTTACGGTTATAGAATGGGGACGAAATATTCTTGACTAATAAATCTAATTTGTTTGCAGCTTATTTAATCTATTTATTTTGTGATACAAGTTTCATCGGACAAGAACCAACTTTAAATATTTATTTTAAGTTCCTATTGTAGATTATCTGTAAAAATTATTTCATCTTTAGATTGTAAGACTAATAAGTTTGTATATTTTACAGAAAGTTATCAAGAGTCTGACGAAGGTGAATTGAATACCAACGGTAGCAGCATTGAAGTGAGATCATCGCATAGCCTCTTCTCTCGCTAACACATTAATTGTCAACCAATCATTAACTCTCAGGGTTGACAGTTAATTAAAGGTTAATATTGTGTAAAAGGAGAAGCGGGTATGCGGTGACGTAACGGTTCGCTATCTCACTTGCAAGAACACTGCCACCGTTAGTATTGAATTCACCGTGACCGTCCGGAATGTTTTAAAAATTTTACACATTTAGTTTTCTGGTATTTAATGTAAACTTTTATTTAAATTTATCAAATAAGGTTTTTTTTAAGTAAATTTAATATGTTTATGATACAATTTATTTATTTTAATAAATTTACGTATGTATGATAAATAAGTGTTATAATTTGGCGCCCAACTCTCCACAATTTACATTCTTCAAAGTAAAGGTTTACTTTGGCTTAAGTCTAAGATTTGTCTGTGCATACGGGCATAAATGTTAGTGTGAAACCGATGCCTTAACCTAAATTGTAATGCCTGTGATTGATTTTGTGGAATTGTCTTCTAGAGCGCCATCTTTTGCCAGAAACTGATAGCTTCTGATGTGGAGATATACCTAAGATTTTTGGGTTCTCATAAATACTAATTTTACAGAACGAAACAAAAGAAAGTCGACTGGAAGACGTGAAAACAGATGCATTAACTTGAATTGTGATATCTCTGATGGATTTTGTAAAATAGTTTTCTAGCGCGCCATCTCTTGCCAAAAACTAGTAGTTTCTGAATCGGAGGTGTAGTTAAGGTTTTTAGGCTTCTCCCAAACATTAATTTTACAGAACAAAACAAAAGAAAGTCGACTGGAAGACGGGAAAACAGACTTAAATTGTGACATCTCTGGTTGATTTCTATAAAATTGTCTTCTACAGCGCCATCTCTTGCTCAAAACTGGTAGTTTCTGACAGGGATATATACCTAAGGTTCCACAGGGTTCTCCTAAACTCATTTTGTAGAACAAAACAAAAGAATTCAACGGGAAAATACGAAAACTCGTGCCTTGATCTGATTTGTGTCCACCTCGGATTGATTTTGTAAAATTAACTTCTAGATCTAGAGCGTCATCTTTTGCCCAAAACTGGTAGTTTCTGATTCGGAAATATGGTTAAGGTTTTCGGGCTTCCCCTAAACGTTAATCTTGCAGAACAAAACAAAAGGTAGTCGATGAGAAGACACGAAAATCAATGTCTTAACCTAAATTGTAGAAGTTTCAATTTCAAATGCGTGCCAAAATCAACCACTCTTCATTGGGTGGAAATTATTGCTTCAACGAATTCAGGGCGACATCTGTTGACCAGATCGCTTCTACTTTTCGTAAAATACACAACCTTTGTCACATAACGATTATTTACGATAGCTTTTCAACAGGAGCGCCAACTATGGGATAACTGCTGCTCACTAAAGCTGTAGTTTATAAGTCAAAACCGAAGGAACTTTCTTGTCCATTACAACCACAAGTGATCAGAAAATACATATATAATTACTACAAACGATGAGACACTTATTAAAGTTGAATAAAATTTCAACATTTCGCTATACGTTTCGGTTTGGCAGCTTCTTTAGAATAAGTTGTAATAATATAAACACGTATGATTATAATAATTTTATAGTTTCAATATATACGTCTAGTATAAACCATGTATAAACGTTGCGCGTACCATATAAAATATACATTTTGTGTAAACGTTATATTTATCCCATAAAAAGACGTTAGTTAGACTGTCACTCATATGTATAAATACTAGTCTATAATATTCTACATTTAGACTAAATTCAAAACGTGCTTTAGACATATTCTATACTTTTTCTACTTTGCGTTCACAATGGATTCATTGTGACACCAAAAACAGTTTCACAATGAAGCTCATTGTGACACTGTTTTTGGGGAAATTTTAGTCATTTTTAATTGAAAATATTTAATAGATTTTACAAAATAACTCAATAACTTATTTGTTACTTAACAATATACTCACAATGAAGCTGGATAAGAAAAATTAATAACTTGTTAATGTGACTATTGATTAAAACGAAAGGTTTTCAGTGTTGCCACGCATTACAACTAGAATTCCCCATATACTAAGAAGATCCAATATTTTTCATATTTTTGTTCAATAAGTGACGCAAAGTAGAAAAAATAGTATATTATACACGTTTCACAAGAGGCATTGTAACACTCGTTCCGTTGGGCCACTCCTAGCTCGCTACGCTTCGCTAGTCGTGCCCCAACCCCACTCGTGTTACAATAAGCCTTCTTGTGAAACTTGTATAATAATATACTATTGTGTGTTGCGTGGGATGGCGAAATCAAAAAATTTATATGCGTTTATTTACTTTATTTAATTTAATTTTATACAAACAGCAAAACATTTAATTTATAAATGCAGCAACTTATACAGGGTGATTTATTAGCTCACCGACAAGCTTTGCCATATGAAAGCTCATGTAATTTTAATTAAAATTAATTAAAATTAACACACGACCACAGTTGTGATGTTGAAACAAAATTGACTTTTAAATATGCCCTTAACATTTGCTTTGGAACTTCCATTTGTCTATGTACCTTAAATTATAAATATCGGACAAGAATAACTAATGTAAGACGATGTCAGGGAAATTCTATCCTATTATCCTCGTCCCCTTCTCGTCAGGTGTGCTTTAACTTGTGCCGCTTCAAACTTACGAGGTGCCGGCATTTATAATCGCAAAGATCACAACTGAATGGCTTCTCGCCGGTGTGCTTTAACTTGTGCTGTTTCAAATTTCCGAGGTACCAGCTTTTATAACCGCAAAGATCGCAAAGAAACGGCTTCTGGTCGGTGTGCGTTAACTTGTGTTGTTTCAGATTTCCGAGGTACTGGCTTTTATAATCGCAAAGATCACAACTGAACGGCTTCTCGCCGGAGTGCTTTAACTGGTGTTTTTTCAAACTTACGAGATCCCAGCACTTATAACTGCAAAAATCGCAACTGAACGATTTCTCACCGGTGTGACTTAACTTGTGCCGCTTCAGAGTTTCGAGACGCTGGCATTTATAATCGCAAAGATCACAACTGAACGGCTTCTCGCCGGTGTGCTTTAAGTTGTGCCGTTTCAGAACTTCGAGGTGGGAGCATTTATAATCGCAAAGATCACAACTGAATGGCTTCTCGCCGGTGTGCTTTAACTTGTGCCGCTTCAAGCTTTCGAGGTATCGGCATTTATAATCGCAAAGATTACAACTGAACGGTTTCTTATCGGTGTGCTTTAACTTGTGCCGTTTCAGATCTTCGAGGCGCGAGCATTTATAATCGCAAAGGTCACAACTGAACGGCTTCTCACCGATGTGCTTTAACTTGTGTTCTTTCAAACTTCTGAGGTGCCGGCATTTATAATCGCAAAGCTCACAAATGAATGGCTTCTCACCAGTATGTATCAAGGTATGATTGTGTAAACTTGCACGACATGTAAATTTTGAATCGCACACGTGGCATTCGAATGCTTTTTTATTCACAGGGTTGGTTATAGTGATCCACTCACACCTGAAACAAAAAACTGTGTTACATATTTATAAACAAACTTTCGTGCCTACCATTTGACGATTAACCCACCACTTGTTCGTTATTTTACATTATTTTTAACGTGTTTTAACTAAAGATTCAGCGTAAAGTGATTTGGCCGAATAACCGGATATCCGTTCAAGTTCATTGAACTCACAGATAGAGAACAAATTAAAAATTATATATGTTTCTGATTTTTACATTGGCATTTTTAATATGTACTATCACGGCCTTAAAATTTCGCACGATTCAATGTCCCGCTGCAAATATGGCTTCGTTCTTTAACAGCCTCTCAAAAATAATCATTTTAAACGTCGGATTTCAAATGTAATGCTAAAGTTAGATCTCGTCCTTTCCAAAAGAGAGAAGGGTTTTGCAATCGCAAAATTAGTGGCTACTTTTATTCTCTTATTTTTTCAGTTCTAATACTATTACAGTATTTATTTATGTAACATGAAATAAGGGTCGTAGCTTAGTATAACAAAACATTTATTTACATTCGAATACTATTACAATTACTTACATGGCCTTTTTGGTCACTTACACAACAACTCTGACTAGATGACAGACACTCTGACTAGCGATCACACACTAACGATCTCATATTCAGCTCGTCGATTATTTAAAGGGATTTCGTCCGAGGACGCTTTTCCCGGGGGTGTTATGAAATTTATGCCTTGACATTTGAATCGTCCGGAACTGCAAGCGTGACTCGGAATTTGCGAACGATTCATTCTTATCTGATTATTTACGAAAAGCTTTGGCCGACCGATTTTTGCAGCTCCGAATTTTTGCGTCGGTGGCGTTATCCTTGTCCTTCTTACAATACTTTACTTTCTTGCTGTTCTTATAATAAAATCAAAGAATCTGACTTTTGGTTAAAGGTGTCGGGGCTCATTTACTTTACATTTATTGCATTACAAAATGGTGTTTACATTAGAACGGAAAACATCAAATTTGTGATGCATATTGCCGTGAGATTACCTGAATCACTATATGGTTCCGGTATATTTTTAATGAAGAGAAGAAAGGGCAGCAAATAAATCCATTTTTACTAAATTCCAAATCATAAAATGTTACGGTATAAATCGAAACAAGGGGCATAGCGTAGCTTAAATATTATATTAAACATCAATAAATACAGACAAACATAATTGTATAAAGTTCAACTTACCCTAACAGCACACTTTAACAAAATAGAGTCTACATCATGCTCTGATAGCAACTAGTTTAAGATCTTATCTCTTTATGCAGATCGCGGGGTTTTTATACAAAGTGCAACTCGAGCAATTCCGAGTTGTTACGAGACCGGAAAGATTCGACAGAATACGAGATACTTTAAATCCGTTTTAACTTGTTCAAGGTTTACCACCTGCATCGGACGTCGAGGTCATTTCCGTTGGCGCCGCTGAGATGCATTTTCTCTTATCTCCAGTTCCCTAAATGAATCTAATATTTTAATTTACTTTCGCCTTGTCACAATATCATTCCATAAAGAAAGAATTCAATAATACAAACACCAAAAATAGGAATATATTATGAGAGTCATACAAAGTAAAATTCAAAGTTGCAAATCTAAAAAGACTACTAGAATAAAGTTCAGAGAGCAAAGTTAGATAAAAGTATAAATAAACATTTCATGAAGATTATAGTATTCATTCACGATTCGCCTCTCATATTGACATCTCAGAATCTTGAACTTTAATCATCAACATCAATAATAACACTACAATGTCAACAATTGACGCGCGATCATGGTGAACTAAACATGGGCTAGTTCCCGTTTAATAATTTTTCTCGAAGTGTACATTATCTTTAAATAGTAAAGTCTTTGAAACCTAAAAATAACTAGACTATATGACACTCTGAAGAGATTTGTTCTAATTCTCCACTAGCATTCGCTCTATCGGCTTTTTATAGGGGTTTTGTTTCCGGGGTGTGACGTCAATTGTTGCCTTGACATTTTGTATACGCGATTCCACGCAGATCTGTGCCTGCAGATGAGTCATTGCACGGCCCGTACGAGTGCAGCTGCATCGGGGGTGAGTCATACGTTACATAATTGCGACGGAGGCATTTTTTGTTTATGTTATCGTTTTTATGTGACGCTTGACTGCATCTCAGCTGTACATCTTTGCTGGTGCTCTTATCCTAGTTACAATAAGACACAACTAAGCTATAGCTTTATTTTACATATAAGTATTATTGTTTCTCTTGCATGGGGCAATAAACTATTATTATTTAATTTAAATGAAACGAGTATTTTTCGTCCACAAAACAAAAGTGTGATTGAATCGCTGCACTAGATCCACCCCGTAACAAGTGGTTAGCTCGAGGAAGAGGGTGTATTCCGTACCCCCTTCTTAATTTAACCTTCCTCGTAGACGATCACAAAACAACTGAAAAAGGTAAAGTTGAAAAGCTCATTTTCCATTGTGTGAAAGTTTCAAAATACAAATAAGCCATCGTTAACCCACTTTACTGAAGTACAACATCAGATGTCCAGAGACTTTAGATTTTATTTTTTCTGTATGAAAAGACTCGGTAACAGAGACTTATACATGAGGGCGTAAAGCTTCAGTAATGAAAAATAGGAATTATTTTAACAGCAACATATTCAATTACTTTGAACCAAAAATAAAACATATTCATTGATTTATCAGCAAATCAAAACAGAAGAACCAGACAGAAAGGTTAAATAACGTCAATATTGAAAGGGTTCTGCATATGAGCTAAATAGGTCTCCTACTAGCGTGTTACAAGGTGCAACACCTTCGAGTATATGGCATGGTCATAATGATTTGACCAAACTCACAATTTTTGGTTGTCGTGTGTGGTGCATCACTCAACCAAAAGAACCAAAAGGTAATAAGTTAGATCCCCGAGCGGAAAAGGGCGTAATGATCGGATATTGTGGTGGCGGCTACAGAATTTGGATGCCAGATATCGAAAAGGTCATTCGATCACGTCATATAAAATTTGATGAACAAATTATGGAGTACCAAACGAAAACAAAAACTCCTATTGAAGATGTAGAAAATATAATTTATTAAGAACGTCATAAAGAAAATATTGGTAATGAATTTACAGAACTTGATGAAAATATAGATGAACAAATTGAAGATTCGAAGAAAGCAGACAAGAATACTTCTTCTGGAAGAGTGACAAAGATAGAATACGAGTTATATTCAGCCTATTGTCTATTAACTTCTAGGGATGACGACCCTTCAATGTACACAGAAGCAGTAAAAATGAGGCTATTAAAACAGAGTTGAATGCATTAGAAAAATTGTCAACTTGGTCACCAGCTGTACTTCCAGAAGGAAAATCATTCATAGATACACGTTGGGTGTTTAGAACCAAGAATGATGGAACTCCAAAAGCACGTTTAGTAGCAAGAGGATTCCTACAAATCCACATATGCTCCCGTACGTAGAATGTCAACAGTAACAAACGATTGGACTTTAAAACAAATTGATGTTCCCAGTGCATTCCTTAATGGAAAATTGGATAGTGAAGTATTTATAAGAACTCCTGAAGGCGTGAAGAGTGATCATAAGTTTTTTAAAACTAAAGAGCGCTCTGTACGGTCTACGAAAATCACCCAATTGTTGGAACGAAACATTTAATCAAGTAATGGAAAAATAGGAGTTCAAGCGTTCCACTTTCGACCACTGTTTATATTCTGGTGATGGTATATACCTGGATGATGCACTTATAACTGGAGAGAGTAAGAAAATTGAAAAGTTGATACGTTGTTGCATTGAATGATGAATTTAACGCTAAAAATCTCGGAGATGCATCTGTATTTTTAGATATGAAATTGACACGGTCATCTGACAATATAAAAGTGGTGCAAACAAAAATCATCACTAAACTGGCAGAAGAATTTAACATGGAGGACTCCAAAGGAATTTCTACGCCAATGGAGGTCAACTTTCAGATTGCAGATGAAATTTCTAATAACAAGTTACCATATCGACATCTTCTAGTTTGACTAGACCAGATATTGCCTTCTCAGTTTCACTTCTAAGTAGAGTTCTAGATAAGCCAACACAACAAACATGGCACGCTGCTAAGTGTATATTGCGTTATGTTTATGACACAAAAGACTTATGGACTTATTTTTTCTAAAAGTGATCTTCAACTAAATGGTTACTCAGACAGTGATTGGGGTGGTGACAAATCTACTCGAAGAAGTGTTAGTGGGATTATTTCATTTCATGGTTTTCAAAGAAGTAGCAATGTGTGGCCCTCTCTTCAATGGAAGCCGAGTTTCTTGCTGCAAGTGCTGCATCTCAGGAACTTGTAAATATCCAAGGTCTAGTGAGGGATAAGTGTAGTGAAAGACCAGAAACTAAGTTAAAAATGGACAGTAAATGGACAGTGCTAGTGCAATTTCTTTCATCACAAATTTTGAAAACTCAAAACGTGCTAAACATATTGATATAAGACGACACTTTGTTAAAGATCTTGTAAGGAGCAAGGATCTGAAAATTGAATATGTACGATCAGATTCAAATATTGCTGATATTTTAACGAAATCTCTAAGCAAAGAAAAATATGTCAAATTGCGAAATATGGTTTTGAATGTTAATGCATCATATTTGTAAATGTTTATAAATGTCATATTGCGATTGATAGTGTCATTGTGTCAATATGCTATCAATCGAGTGGGTGTGTCACATCTAGAAATTGGCAATAGTTAGGTTGGCAGTAACAGTGGTAATATGGGAATCACCCATCATACTGCTCAGGTGTTAAAATTATTCTAACAATGTAGTTACGGTCACAAAATTAACTTTTAACGTGATTGCCTCAACCTTACCTTGACCAGATGACAAGCTGCGCTGTATCTTTCACCAGCTTTCCCCTCGGCTAGCTACAGCGAGAAGGGGTGGATAAATTACGATGTTACAAAAATAAGGGCGCTAGGACGGACAATAAACCCAGCTGGTTGATGAAGACCTCGTCGGCGTCTCCGAACTGACTTGGTCGTGCAGAAGGCCAAGACAAAAATCGAGGCTTGACTCACTGGTACGTGAAGGTGAGTAACACAAACACACAAATAAAGTTGACTAATTCAAGTTTTATTGAATAACAAATTAACGAGGAAATGCGAGAAACGAGGTAGAACTGTGATTATTCAAGACAAAGTTTATTCAAAGACGCAGATTTCGATAAATCCATGGTTATTAGTTTTATTTACACTAACGATTTAAATCTGTAAATGCGACACTGCATTTAGCCGAAATTCGCTCTCCCAAAAAGGTCATGCATAATCCGGTCAAAGATTTGAAGTTCAAAATAAAACAAACAGGTAACTCACGGAATTACCGTCAAAGCACGGTCGAGATCGCCTGTCAACTTGAGCAATGGTGTGAAGTTGGCAGCCACAACGCCATTTGTTGGTTGTCTTCAACGCCGCGCCGGTGAGCTGGATCAAACCGGATTTCTAGGGCGGTTCTACTTTTCGTTAGGAGTCCGAAAGTCCAAGTCCCTCGGAAGCTCGAAATAGCGCGAAACGCTTGCAGAAGAATGAAGAACGACTCGTACTGACAATGAGTCGAAAATTCGCAAACTTCAATTAGAACTCGAACTAGAACTAAGACTAGAAGCCTGGAGGGAAAGAAAGAAAGTTCGTTAGCGTCCAAAATGGCGTCAGACAATTCGCTTATTTTACCTAGGGTCTTTGCAGTCTCCCAAGCTTGGTATGGTTTTTTTTATGTGCAAAATTCAATCGATGTATGATGAATCACGAACTAAATTACAATTAACACATCAAATCATGAATACAAATGATATTGTTACAACAATTTTTAAACTCCAAAACTAAAATAACATAGCATAATCCCCTAAAATGATAAACACATATAATTTTAAATGTCTTGTAGTCCAGGATAACTAAATACAGAGAAATACAAATACATACGAATTTAAATGTCTTGTAGTCCATGGTAATTACGTAAAGCAATCACATGAAATTTGCCTCTTACCCTGCTACTGTCTACTAAAGTTTCTAGCTCGTATGTAACCTGATTGAAGGTTGTAAGGTCTGTAAGGTCCTTCGTACGCTAGGATGAGTTCGGCACAGAGATCCTTCTCCCTCCTTCCTAGTCGGTACCACGAGGTTTCCAATCCTGAATGACTTCCTCTTCTCCTTTTCTATGTACTTACTTCATGTCTCTTCGTAACAACTTTAGCTTGCATCCCCACCTTGTCCTTGTCCAGGTCCTTGTCCTGTTCCTCAGCATCCCTCCAGGGTCGTCTTAGTTTCATCTCCTTGAATATGGTGAGTGATACCTCTTCAAAACTACAACTTTTGCACCACAACCACTTTATTTTTAATTCAATTATTACAATTAGTTGAACAATAATTTTTTAATGTGCACTCAAGTCTACGTAAAATTTCGGCAGGTTTAACGCTTTCATTGACAAGAAACTGAATAATAATGCGCTGCGTCAAAGTACAGTACACTGACAGTGTTATCTGCCATGTTTAACAACAAATGAACGACTACTGTAACAACAAGAGTATTTGATTATTTGTTTAGAATAAAGTACATTCAAAATCGCACATAATAGAAAATTCCGGTTTTGGCGTGAACCCCCCTCGTATTACCTTACGCTCAGTATATATTATGTGGGTTAGTTAAATTATGCTTTTTATAAGACAAACACGTGGAATTTTGATGTTGAAACATAAATTCTCCATCCTCTTCTCGTCAGGTCTACTCGCCGGTGTGCTTTAACTTGTGTTGCTTCAAATTTCCGAGGTACCGTCCTTTATAATCGCAAAGATCACAACTGAACGGCTTCTCACCGGTGTGCTTTAACTTGTGCCGCTTCAAACTGGCGAGATCCCAGCATTTATAACCGCAAAGATCACAAAGCATCGGCTTCTGGCCGGTGTGCTTCAACTTGTGTTCCTTCAAATTTCCGAGGTACCGGCTTTTATAATCGCAAAGATCACAACTGAACGGCTTCTCACCGGTGTGCTTTAACTTGTGCCGCTTCAAACCTACGAGATCCCAGCATTTATAACCGCAGAAATCACAACTGAACGACTTCTCGCCGGTGTGATTTAACTTGTGCCGTTTCAGAGTTTCGACGCGCCGGCATTTATAATCGCAAACGTCACAACCGAACGGCTTTTCACCGGAGTGCTTTAACTTGTGTTCTTTCAAATTTGCGAGGTGCCGGAATTTACGATCGCAAAGATCACAACCGAACGGCTTCTCACCGGTGTGCTTTAACTTGTGCTGCTTCAAACTTGCGAGGTACCGGCATTTATAATCGCAAAGATCACAACTGAACGGCTTCGCGTCGGTGTGCTTCAACTTGTGTCGTTCTAGGTCTTTGAGGCGCGAGCTCTTATAATCGCAAAGATCACAACTGAATGGCTTCTCACCGGTGTGCTTTAACTTGTGTTCTTTCAGACTTCTAAGGTGGCGGCATTTATAATCGCAAAGATCACAAACGAATGGCTTCTCGCCGGTATGCTTTAGCTTGTGTTGTTTCAAACTTGCGAGCTGCCGGCATTTATAGTCGCAAAGCTCACAACTGAGTGGCTTCTCGTCGGTGTGCTTTAGCTTGTGTTGCTTCAAATTTACGAGGTAGCGGCTTGTATAATGACAAAGATCACAACTGAAAGGCTTCTCGCCCGTGTGCTTTAACTTGTGATGCTTCAGATTTACGAGCTGGCGGCATTTATAATCGCAGAGATCACAACTGAACGGCTTCTCATCGGTGTGCATCATCATGTGCCGCTTCAGAGCTTCGAGGTGCCGGCATTTATAATCGCAAAGCTCGCAACTCAACGGCTTCTCACCAGTGTGCTTTAACTTGTGCCGTTTCAGATCTTTGAGGTACCGGCACTTATAATCGCAAAGATCACAGATGAATGGTTTCTCGCCAGTATGTATCAAGGTATGAGTTTGTAAACTCGTACGACATGTAAATTGAGAATCACATGTCAGGCACACGAATGCTTTTTTATTCACAGGTTTGGTTCTAGTGATCTGGTCACACCTGAAACAAAAGTCTGTGTTACATTTTTATAAACACTTTCTCGTCCGCCACTTGACGATTAACCCACAAAATTTAACATGTTTTAATTATGTTTAACTAAAGATGCAGCGTATGTTAGTTTGGTCGTATAACCGGATACCAGATATCCGGCATGCATCCTGGCCGGGTAGTCAGATATCCGGCCGAGTTTATTCAACTTATATAAAGAGAACAAATTAGAAATTGTGATAATATGTAATAGGGAAGACATCGAGTGTCCGGGTACCGGAATACTACCCGTATAATTGTTACCCGTGTGTCATTTTTTTATTCCTTTATTACCCGTGTAATTTGTCAGTGCAGAATCTCCTAAAAACATAATTATACTTATCTGTCATATACAAGGAGTATCGACCGTTGGGAATCGAAGTAAAATTCAAAATTATCGGGTATTCCGTCAAAAGATCAAATTTAAAAACCTTTTTTCAGTGCTAAGCTTTGTCACATTTTAAATGACATGGTGAGAATTCGGAAAATGTGCACTTTTGGAGCCAGTGATATTTTATGTGCATCTGGTTAATATACCATTAAATTAGGATTTCTTTAAAATAGTTGCTTACCTTGTTAAACTGTCCTAAGTTAGGATTTTTGTCATTGCGCGTTTTCGCACTTAATGGTTGATTATAAACATGAATGAGAGTAGACATAGATAGGTGGCCGCCTGTTTATTTGAGCGTAGCTAATTTCAGACGTATTATTGCGACGAGTTTACTTAAAATTTTTAATGTTATCTGTTGTTTATCTTTCTCTATTTTGATTTCGTCTTTTACTACCTTATTAATATTGTGCGCAAATTAAAACTAATTATTCATCAATTCAATCATCTGTTTATTATCTTTCACATCGAATTATACTTTTGGCAATACTGATTTATTGGACCGCAATTTTAGCTCTTCCTAAAAACCGCCTCGCTTTTCTGAATTTAGCCTTTCAAACCTGATTGGTTCGATTAGAAGAAATGGGAGGATTGGTCAAAATTTCGGGGGCAGTTGTCGTTCGAACTCAAGCTGAAATGGAGTATTAGAGCAATAATTATTTTAACAGTTATGTAATTATAATATTCTCGGTCATCTGTACTGTTTCTTTAATAAATATTGTGTTTAATGTCCCCATAAATATATAGAGGTAAGATATCTTCAATATTTTCTTTGTATTTTGCTAGAAAATTGTTTTCAAATCGGAAGCTCGTGGCACAGTCCTAATTTATTTTTCTTAGGAAAAACCGAGGGAGGTCTTACTTTTCCCGAATGTAAATTAATTCATCCGAGATCGTCCATAGGCCACGTGCTGAAATATTTCAATTGTTCGAGTCACCAACATGAAATAGTGAAGAAATTGTACCTCGCTACCGTCACCTCTAGGACGCAAGCCCGGTCGCCCTCTGATCCTTGGTGGGGTGGGCTAAAAAAAAAAAAAAAAAAAAAAAAAACAACATGAAACAATAAGGGAATTTCCACGTAAGGAGGAATCGACATTTAGCAGGTTACAGTCTTCCTTTTCTTTCATTATTTTTCATATATATATTTTCGCTTTTGATAACAAAAAAAAAATATTCCTATAAAAATAATTTATTTAATTTTATAATCTTTTATATAATAAGGGAAATTTACATGTTACCGATGTGAAACGACGTTGAATTCAATATCGTGCAAATTAATTACTTGTCACTTTCAAACACATTCAGTCATTTACATTATCAAATATTAATATAGTTAAATATCTGTTACCTTAAAAATTGGATGCACATTACTACCTGTGATTATTGTTTACAACTTTTATTAAACATATACATATATTATTGGAAAGATCACTCTTTTCTATTTAATTCATTTCAATTTAAAATTTGTATTTTGTTTCCATTTTTTTTTGGGTTTCCAAATTTTCTGATTTTGTCTTTACGTAAATCCCATTAAAAAAGTTTGGTGGCGCTCATATTTTTTTTATTATAAAAAAGTTTTGTCCAATTGCATTTTCAAAATTTCTATTCCATTGAATCCACAACCCACTGCTCTTCCATAAAAGGCTGAGTGAAGTTCGCGCAGTAGGTAAAACCCTTTCAGGATTTGGTTATATTATTTTTTTAGAAAAATCAAAAAGGGGGTTATAGCTTTCGCTAAAATTTATTAGCTTCATCAGAGCGTTCTGTAACAATGAATATTTAACAGTAAATTGTTTTAAGTTAAGTAAATAAAAATAATTATTTACGGAATAGTTTCAAGAGTGATAATTTAGCACATATTAAAAGTTGCATACAACACCAGTCCTTACATCACAGAAAAGTTATTAGTGACCATATAAATTGCAACACAAAATGGCGACAAGAACTGAAACAGTGAAAATTTGTTAAAGCGCATGTGTGAAACAACTAAAAGAGCGCATGTGTGAATTAACATAAAGGAGGCAAATTTGAAATGTTATCATTCAAGTCTGATTTCGAAAATTGTATTAAAAATTCGTAAGACGAGTTTAAATTCTGAGTGTCAGACCTAAAATTCATTGAATTAGAATGTCTTTTTATATGATACATTTCTTAAAACAGACGTGAACGATAATTGGATTCTTTATCTAAAATTTTGACATTGTTGAAATCAATCTTATGATCATTAATTTGTGAATGTTGGGCCAAAGCATTAATATTCGACACTTTGTTTAAGAAATTCTTGCAATCAGATTTGTGTTTGGAGATTCTAGTTTTTAACCAAGTTGAAGTTTGACCAATGTAGACTTGATTGCATTCAGAACAAGGTATGGAATAAACTACGTTGGAAAGTAAATTAATGGGAGTTTTATCTTTTAGATTACTAAAAAACAATTTAACGGGCAAGACGTTAAATTTGGCTACTTTTATATTCAAATTATTGATGCATTTTGTGATCTGAGAAGTAAAGTTTGGAATGTGAGGTAATCTTTCGTAAATAATTTCAGAAGCAATGTTGTTATTTGTGAAGTTGTTGCTGGAATTAGAACTAGAAAATAAGATTTTGTTGACCAAAGGAGGTGGGTAACCATTATTACAGAACGTAGTCTTGAGTTTTTGAGAAAAGAAGGTTGTGAGATGAACGTAACTCTCTTTTTTTGAGCACGTAAAATGTTAATTTTTTGATTAATAGGGTGCGCAGAGTGATAATTGATAAACCTACCAGAGTGTGTCGGTTTTTGGTACCAGTCTAATATGATTGAATTATCTTGTAATCTGACAACTTTAGTGTCAAGAAAGGGGACAGATGATTCATTTTCAACCTCAACAGTAAAGTTTAAGTTGGTATGAAAACCATTAAAGGTGTTTAAGGTAGTTTCAATCATATCAGAGGGAATGGAACAGATGATGTCATCAACGTATTTTTTGATAAAAGCAAATGTGAAAGGTAATTTAGGCATTACGTTATCTACTAAATGATCCATGACTATTTGGGCCAATATAGGGCTAAGAGGAGAACCCATAGGAACTCCTGCAGTTTGTTTATAAAAAGTATTTTGAAATGAAAAGTAACTATAATTAAGTAAGAAATTTAAAATCTTAAGAAATTCAATTTGGTTTGCACTGCAAAAAGGTTGAATGGAATCCCAATCATTACCAACAATATCAATCACCAGATCAATAGGAATGTTGGTGAACAGAGAAACTACGTCAAGAGATATAATTATGAAATTATCAGGAAGCTTGAAATTTTGAAATTGTTGTATAAAATTGAAAGAATTTTTAATGTTATTACGATCTTTGTAAGCATTGGTAAGTATGTCAGATGCAAACTTGGCTAAAAAGTAACCAGGTGAATTGACAGAAGAGACAATAGGTCGTAAGGGAACATCCTCTTTGTGAATTTTTGGCAAACAGTACAGTTTTGGGGACACAGAATTATACGTTGTTAGTCTTCTAGACGTTTCTTCATTTATGAAACCTGATGATTTGAGAGATTTGACAATCTCGTTGGATTTGGATTGGATAGGTTCAGTAGGATCTCTATCTAACTTTTTATATGTGGTTTCATCTTCTAAAAGAGAATGTGTCTTGGAGATGTAATCTGTTTTGTCCATAACAACAGTGGTGGAACCCTTATCAGCCTTTAAAACCAAAAGATTAGTGTTATCTAGCAAGAATTTTTTGCATCGGTCATACTGGAGGTTTAATGCAGAACCTAGAGTAGGTTTTTGTAAAAAATTAGTGGTAATATTGATAAAACGTAATCTGGTTAAGTTTCTTTGTTCATTAGGGACAGAATCTAGTAAGTTTTCTAAATTGGACAATAATTTGCCAAGATGGATTTTGTTGGTTACAACAGGTACACTGTATACAACAAGTTCTGTGATGTAAGGACTAGTGTTGTATGCAACTTTTAATATGTGCTAAATTATCACTCTTGAAACTATTTCGTAAGTGCTTATTTTTATTTACTTAACTTAAAACAATTTACTGTTAAATATTCATTGTTACAGAACGCTCTGATGAAGCTAATAAATTTTAGCGAAAGCTTAGCACTGAAAAAAGGTTTTTAATCTTTTGACCATACCCGATAATTTTGAATTTTACTTATCTGTTATGACCAATGAGAGGAAAGTCGGAGTTTTTACGGTTTACTGTTGTTACGAAGCGTTGAGATGTTATAAATAGATTGTCTCACGACTCGACGTATTTGCCGCCGCTGCGCTACTTGCTATAGTGACAATCAGCGAGCCAAAGAAATAGTGCACTCATCCAATCGAAGTGATTCACAGTATTGTAGTGATTGAATGCATGCTCCGAACAATGCGCGGTAACGAATTTGTGCTTCCAGCAGCGCAATGTGACTGACTTTAAATACATTATCGGGAAGAATATTTAATTGAGGTCCGATTTTTCACTTTCAATTAACTTTTTGTGACGATTTATTCCCATCGTTTACAATTGTGATCTCAATCGTTACCGTGGGAATTAATCGCCAGATAAAGTTGACTGGAGGTGAAAAAACCGGGCCTCAAATTAACTAAATTATTGTTTCGAAATTCAAGAAAGAGCAATTATATCTCAGTTTATACTCTAGACAATATTAGACTGATTAATTAACATTTACGTAGAAGCGGGTAACGTCTAGGAGTCTCGCCTGATCGTCGCAATCTCAAATTGGATGAAACCGGAAGAACCTTGCAGGTCCTCCCACTGGTTATTACACAATAAAAAATTGATTATTTTTAACATTCGGCCACTCACAAAAACTTTTTGTCTGCGAGTCGGTTGGATTGCAATGTGGCCCCGAGCATATTCTGTATAGCTATTGTTACGGTATAAATCGAAACAAGGGGCATAGCGTAGCTTAAATATTATATTAAACATAAATAAATACAGACAAACATAATTGTACAAAGTTCAACTTACCCTAACAGCACACTTTAACAAAATAGAGCCTACATCATGCTCTGATAGCAACTAGTTTAAGATCTTCTTACTTTATGCAGATCGCGGTGTTTTTATACAAAGTGCAACTCGAGCAATTCCGAATTCTAACGAAACCGGAAAGGTACGATAGATTACGAGATACTTTAAATCCGTTTTAACTTGTTCAAGGTTCTGCACTTGCAGAGGGCACATGTCGAGGTCGCGCTAGATGCAATTCTCTTATCTCAAACTCGCTAAATGAATCTAATATTTTAATTTACTTTCGCCTTGTCACACTATTTCGGCCCTATTTGGGGCCTCATTAGCAGAACAGTAGCGGAAGGATGAAGCTGATGATGGTCAGAACGAGAGGAAACGTTTTAAGTAAAATCTAATGATGTCATCGTAAAGAGCTCAAAAAAGAATGTATTAATTTTGTCATGATGTTAATAATAGTTGAGGAGCAGATAATTCAAGAGTATTATATAAAACATCTGAGTAGCGCATTCACCGGGAGTCTAATCGGCATCAGGAAGTTTATTCTAGAGATCAGTAAAATTGGCTTTGCAAAAATTAAATTTAACCTGAGGAGCGGGAAAGGCAAAGACATCTGAAGGCAAGCACCTTAATAAATAGTAAGATTAAGAGCAGGATGGTAAGAATCCTCTGCAACAAGTGATATTTTTTCGTGTGTAATTATTAATTCACAAGTGAGATTTGCCAGGACTAGATCCAACAATCTGTTATCATTATTACTATTACGAACGTTATTATACCGACTTAAGGAATCAGAGGAACTTGAATTTTCAAGTTAAAAGAATTAAAGTTGTCTGATTCTCCAACGTATCAATACGCCCAGTAATTATTTTAAACTCATTCTGAATAATTTCCTTCCTCTCGTTTTTAACTTCGGATTTAAATAAATAAAACTGTTGTTTGATGACTGCCTCAGTACAATATATAGACAGCTGCTCTTTGTTGGATGAGGAAGAGACACATTTTTAATCACAACCGGGGCTTCTTAAATTGAATGAGATTAGTTAACACAGTATCAGGCAGAGATACACATTTAATGTGGGCATATCCTTCACATAATCCCGAGCATTTAATGGAGGGTAAAGTAGGAGTGACAGGACTTTCACAACATAAACAATTATATGGCATTTCGAATTGACGAATTTATTGGCAACGGTAACCCAGAATGTTGATAAAGAATAGCAAAGTATTCAATGAAATCTAACACTAAACAAGGGTCTATAAATTATTCCATTATTATACAGTGTGTCCCAAAAAGTTTTATACAAATGGAGGAAAAGTTGATCTTACATTTCACAAAAAAAAACTATTCTTTATAAAAAGCTCTGCATGACTTGTAGATCCATAATCAGGTACAAAATTTTTAAACAATTGGCTGGAATACAGAGAAAATAAAAAATAATGATTTGGACGGAGAGCAAAATACGTTCAAACTGTAGTGGAGAGCAAAATGTTCATTGAAATTATGATTAAATAGCAAAAAATTATGGACACTTGTAGATGATTGATATTCCCAGATAAAAATTGATAAAGAAGGTTATCAATGTTTTATAAAAATAAATTATCTAACAATTGCTGAAGTGTTTATTTTTAAATTTTTATCTGGGAATATCAATAATCTACAAGTGTGCATAATTTTTTGCTATTTAATCACAATTTCATTGAACATTTTGCTCTCCACTACAGTTTGAACGTATTTTGCTCTCCGTCCAAATCATTATTTTTTATTTTCCCTGTATTTCAGATAATTTTTTAAAAATTTTATACCTGATTATGGATCTACAAGTCATGCAGAGCTTTTTATAAACAATAGTTTTTTTTTGTGAAATGTAAGATAAACTTTTTTCCATTTGTATAAAACTTTTTGGGACACACTGTATATATATAATAATTATTATTATTAATCTATGTAAGTAGATTATTCACAGTATTCATTGTAATTTTCCGACCGAGATTAAAGTGAAACATGATTATTACTAATTAATTGAATGTAACTGAAGAATTAAACTGATAAAAGATTGTGACAGTTTTAACCGAAATTTCGATTATAATTATCCGAACCAGGTTCGGTCCCTCATACTTCCGTAGTTAATCGTCTATCTCTATTGTATCTGATTTCTTTACTCACTGAATTAGATTATTTTATGAGTTTCCCGTGTGCTTTAACATATGTCGTTTCAAAGTTACAAGTGCTCGACATTTGTAATCGCAGAGACCACAAAGCATCGGCTTCTCATCGGTGTGCTTTAACTTGTGTCGTTCTAGGTCTTTGAGGCGCGGGGTTTTATAATCGCAAAGATCACAGCTGAATGGCTTCTCACCGGTGTGCTTTAACTTATGCTGCTTCAAACTTACGAGGTACCGGCATTTATAATCGCAAAGATCACAACTGAATGGCTTCTTACTGGTGTGCTTTAACTTGTGCCTTTTCAAAGCACTGAGATGTCGGCATTTATAATCGCAAACATCACAACTGAATGGTTTCTCACCAGTATGTATCAAGATATGAGTACGTAATGTTGCACGACTTATAAGTTTTGAATCACATATCTGGCATTCGAATCCTTTTCTATCCACAGGTTTGGTTTTAGTGATCCGCTCACACCTGAAACAAAAGTCTCTGTTATATTTTCTACATATTCCAGTGTGTGACAGATAAAAATAATAATAATATAATTTGATTGGTACGAAATTACAATATGTGTATGTAGTAGAAAACAGAAAAATAATAAAAATAGTAATAATAAATATCGTACCAAAAAGAGAGTCATCAGTTTAGTTGCAAAAGCAACCAACTGCCTCTACCTGACTCCCTTAAGGAAACTAAAACTAAAAGAAAAAAAAAAGTAGTAGTATCACATATCACATATGAACAGTTCACCCACCAAGCAAGTTGCTTTTTAATTTTCTCTTAAATTATGTCGGCGGTAACTTTTTTAGATCCATATCTATAGAATTTAAACAGTGAGCAGCAATGTAGGTAAAAGATCTTTTAAACAACGCAGTATGGTGTACAGTAATATCTATAAGATCTTTACGACGAATAGTAATACCATTGTTTATGTATTAATAGTTAGTCAACCTATTCTTCTGAATGTGCTGCCATCTAATAACCGTTGATTAAAACAAAACACACGAACGGCATGTATTTATGAAGTTTGAAACTAGGCTGAAATAAAAATTATTTTATCTACTGTCACTGAAATCTGGTTCATAATCGATTTGATGAATATGAACGAAATTGTCCTCGCTTTATAAATACATATCCTATCTACAGGAAAAGGAGAGCCTGCGTTTAATTACTTTGGATTTGGAACACTTGAGACTTTTGTTTTATTTGTTATCAGTTATCACACTAAAATTTACAAAAATGTCGTACGTACAGTCGCGGACAAAAAAGTTGACTTTTTCAAGCCAATTTTATAATATAAAATTTTTGCTAGGTTGTTGTAATTATAAGCTGATACTTACGAATGACAAACAATAAATATTACTGATTGTAATCTGTAAGTTTTTACCGTTTTAGATTTATTCAAATAAAAATTAATTACAGGATCCCTATTTTGTTTTTTTATTTCTTTCTTTGGAAAAATTTTTAGTTACATTTTCTTATTTCTTCGTCACAAACTATTTGTAAGAGTGTGTATAAATATATCGAGAGTCCCTCGACATGGGGTGACAATCAATAGCGTTCGTATATTTGCATGGTTTGTTTATTGATTGAGTTTTCTATAAGTTTTTCATATCGAAATTAGTACGTATTTTTGAAGGTCGCTCAATCATTCTCGATCGCATTCACAGAAAACCGAAAAAACAGAAATTTCAAAGGGTGTTTTGCCCACTTAAAGCTTTTTAGGGTGAACTACTATCGCACAAAGTTCCAATTTTTTTTTTTTTAATTTTCGGGTTGGGAACTTTCCCTTGTTAGCAGCAATGTTCATTAACCTGAATTTATAATCCACTTTTTACAACGTACGTCGTCATGAATGGGAAACATAAATTTTCTAAGTCCAGGGTTCTTTCTCAGGCTCTTTCCGCACAAAAAAAAATAACTACATTTGTTCCCTGACATCTTAAAAAATTCGTCGAGAAATTTGAACAAATTGTGACTAGGTACTATGTTCACTATGTTCACAACTACAACGAATCTCGGTGAAATACAGCAACACAGCGCAAACAAATCAAGACGGCATTTATTGGAAACAGTTTATGAGTGGAGATTCAAACCTGCTAGCGTCCGATGGAGTGCTACACTTCTAGTCCATCGCCCCCTGTCAATCTTGGTCCAGAACTAAAATTAATTTCCGTCGGTTGACTAACTCGACATTGTATAAGCAATGGTAATACTATGAATGCCAGTACGATATCTGATTTTAACAAAAAGATACGGAGGAGTTTAAAAAAACAAATTTGTGACAAAAACACTTCATCTGAAGCCAACCAGCAGCAGTCAATTTATGTGAAATGTGTTCGCTTCTTGGAATACCATAGACAAATCTTAAGCAAAAATTTTGCACAACTTGAATGCGTCTAGAATCATTAAAATCCAAGCAGGAGCCATATAATCACATCACAATAAGACTAAGGTATCACAAAGGGCTATTTTTGCTTCAGATGAAAGTATGTGTCTGCTAGAAAATGACATTTTTAAGGTGCTGAAAGCTTTGCCAATACATGAAGTAACGTTCTCTAAAACGCAATTCAGTGTCTATGATGAAACCTAAATTTTTAAAGCAGTTACGGTGAGATAATGGAGTGTCATTCGACAAAAATTTTAATCAACGGCAAGGCAATATTTAGGTCATTCATTTTTCCTAATAAGGAAAAGAACGATTTGTTAGGATTAATTTTTAAGCAATGTTTGGACAATATATTAAAAAGTTCAGTTAAATCATTGTTAACCCTATTAACGGTAATTTGCAAATGTGATCGCAGGCTGTTACGGTTATTTTTTTTAAAATTATTTATCGTACTTTATTTCGCTGGGAGCCCCGTTTGTTTTTACGCGAATCACGTGTGTCGGCTTTCTGTCCACTTACCTTGGTTGCTTTCTAGTTATTTCCGGTTATTTTCTGCGTGCGTTTGTTTACATTTTGTTTTGACAGCGCAAGACTTGGCAGGGTTGCCAACTATCGATTTACCGACGTGCGTGTTCGACATGTCGTATTCTTTTTCTCGCACGAAGTACGGAGTTTCCTCGTTAAAATTTAATTTTATTGCATTCCCCCTTTCTCACCTAGGAAAGGATTTTCTATCGATTTACCTTGTAGAGAGTTTTGTTATGTTGTTTGATTTTCGGTTGGTTTCCTGAGTCATTATCGTGCCGCGTGTGTTCACCTCCGTCGGACGTCCCTTTTGGAGATTTGAGAATTTTGCTTGCGCATGGGGACTGGTTAGAGGATTGTGTCCACGGATGTTGATGGGCCGCTAATAGTTTTACAAGCCCCTCGCTTATGCGGATTTGTTTTCTTTGAACACCGAATTTTTTATGGCACACCGAAGTCGGGCTTCTTTATCGTTGTTCCCTCGGCTCGTATTTTATACGGGGTAAGTTGTTGTTGCTTATTTTATTTTGTGGGATTCGTATTTCGGTAATTTGTGTTTGCGTTTACTATTGCGATGTTTTTTTTTGCTTTATATAGCAAGTGGTACGAGGCCGCCATTTCACAAAACACGTGGTTGACTACAGAATTTTTAAATCGTCACGCGGACCTCTTTCGGGCCTTGAACGACTTGTAGCTTCTGACCCCCCTTTCGTACGTGTCCCATCGCTAGAATCGGACCGATTTTTGGAGTTGGATAGCCACGCTCGACCACCCCCCTGTTGGCGCCGTATCCGATCTGTCGACCACCTGACCGAAGGGAGAAAAGGGATTGTTTGGTATCGTTAACACAATTATTATTTCTTCCTCTTGGTCGTTGTCGCTTCGCCGTCTGCGACTTAGGGGCGACGAAACTTCTTACAGACCTGGCGATCCGCAGTGCGTGTGTGCTTCGCTACCGGTCGCTCTAATTTTCTTTTTCTGTTCGCGATTGATATTACTTTTGTTTTGTAATTATTTTCTTTATTTAGTTAATATATTATTTGTTAACTTTTACGCTGGGGTTTTCTTTCACCTTGGTGGGGTTTCGAGTTGTATTCATTCTGCTTTGCCCTTCTGGCTAGCCATTTGGCGTTGGAGCTCTACCCAGTGTTTATATTGTGGACCCTCTCCTAGCGTCGGTTCATGACCTCGAGGATCGCTGCATTTCAGCTAGGTGGCGCCCTAATAAATTGTAATATCGGGACCGTTCCCCCTTTGTACGGGCTGACACTTGTGCCTCTTAATTATCGCACTGCACGGCCGTCTTCGCTGAGCTACTGGGACGGCAGCGAATCCCTCCAAAAGAGAGCCACATAGGTAGGTCCGACCGGCTCGACCGAATTCCTCTTACAAATTGCCTATTGTTTTTTCTTTCACCCACTTTTGCCCCAAGCTCAGAGCTTGTCGGGGAGGGGTGGTTGCTTTGACTGACTTATGCCCGATTTCTTCATCGCCTTATCTTGAGGATAAATTTATCTGTCAGTTAGAAGGTGACACATAGTTTGTGTATGGCCAACTGTACGTTACATTCTAACTGTTAGATAAATTAACTTTATCTTGAGGATAAATTTATCTGTCAGTTAGAAGGTGACACATAGTTTGTGTACGGCCAACTGTACGTCACATTCCAACTGTTAGATAAATTAACCTTAGGTTAAAACATGGTGAAGAAATCGGCCACTACTTAGATGTTAATTTCTCCTTCGGCATTCGTCTTACAAGCTGGAGAAAGTTCGAAGGAGTCGGTATCAATCCGAAAAACAATCCGACACATAAGTACTCTATCTCTCACATAATGCCCATATGCACCAGGAGGGGATTCGAACCCACACCTAATAGTTGCCCGGCCAAGCGTCAACCCCGCTGCCAGCGGACTCAACCACTCTGCTAACAACTAATTTTAATAATCCGAAATATGTACAAATAAACCAATTGCTTCTAACAAATAACACACGTAGAAAACGCACGAAGAAATAAAGAAATGTTTTTTAAGAATCTCGATAAGATGTTAGTAACCAGTACGTAATGAAAAGTAACAACTTTGTTACTGTAAGTAAAGATCCAAGTCAGCTAGTAAAAAGGTTTTGTTCATTACACTAAACGACCGGTTTCGCCCATTCGGGCATTATCAAGTGACGGCCTAGAACCTAGAAAGAAGAAAAGATGACTTTAACAAATACAGATTAAAATTAATAAAAGGACATACTACTTTTGACGTTCCATTGGCGTGTTTATTTAGTTCATCTTCTCTATTGAGATTGATATGATGGTAAGGATCCTTGTTGATTTCCTTTGCGTCCAAACCCTTATTTGTTTAAATTTTTATTATTTTCCAAATACTACCTCAAGAAAAAAATAATTTTATGCAAAATTTTTATTGACTTTTATTGATACTCAAGACGACGCAAAACACAAATGACTTTTACAACGGTCAGCTTTGACACCTACAAACTTGACACTAAATAACACTACATTACTTCAAAATCTAAGTTGATAAAGGTTTCTTTTATTCATGAAAGCTGATCAGGATTGCCGAAACGTTTAAATGATGCTAGAAGTATTCTCTTCGACGTGCTTCGCCTTATGTCTTTTTAAAGACGAATTTGTCGTATACCTGCCATCGCAAAGATTACATTGATAAGGTTTTTCACCGGTATGTACTACCATATGGGGCTTCAAATCCTTAGGACGAACCACCTTATGATCACAGAGGTTGCACTTGATGAGTTCCCTACCCGTGTGCCTCCACTTGACGTGGTTCTTCAAGGTTTTGAATTTGTGCGCCTTAAAAGCGCAAATCGCGCACTTGAACGGCTGATCGCCGGCGTGCGTCAGCACGTGCTCCTTCAACAACCTAGATTCGGCAGTTTTAAAATCACACTTCTTACACTTAAACCGCCCGCCGTGTGTTAACATGTGCTGCTTCAAGTGCACGGGCTCGGCGAATTTCGCGTCGCAAACCCCACACTTAAACAGCTCTCCGCTGGTGTGTTTCAAGAGGTGCTTCTTTAAGTAAGAGGATGTTTTACACTTGTAGTCGCAGATTTCGCACTGGAACGGCGTTTCGGTGGTGTGCCTTAACATGTGCGATTTCAAGCGCGCCGCGTCCTTACATCTAAACTCGCACGTGCCGCATTGAAAGGGTTTCTCGTCGGAGTGTGTCATCATGTGTTTCCTGAGCGTCGCAGATTCGGTGGCTTTGTAATCGCACATCCCGCACTTGAAAGGCTTTTCGCCGGCGTGTCGCTTCAAGTGCACACCTAAATTCGAACGGAATCTGCTCTTATAATCGCACAAGTTACAAGCGTAAGGTTTTTCGGCTGCATGTTTTATTAAGTGCAGTTTAAAATGGTCGGTCGTGGTCGTTCTAAAATTGCAGGAATCGCAGTTGTACGCCTTGTCTTTGGACCGGAGTGACGTGGGCAGTTCCTGGAGGGGTGATTCTGGTTTTACTTCGGGGATTTCCTCGTTACCTTCCACGTGAGCGAAGTGGAAAGGCGTGTACTTTCTGAAACAAATTTTTTCCGCAATAATTAAAAGTTTTCTATTACTACTATTATTTATTAGAAACAACGAATAGGGCATGGGACGTAACATCCTGTGGTTCACTCTCTATATTTTTGAAAGAAGGAAACATATATTTTTTTTATTTCATAAACACATAAGTATTTATACAATGTACGCAATAATTGTGAAATAATTATCTGGGCGATTGTATCTTATACGCGTGAGCGTGGGGAGATTATGTATAAAGTTGCGCACGGCTGTAAGTTCTTCAAAAGAACATTCTTCCCAAATCCAATAGCAATTACTACTTTAATAAATTCATCACAAAAAAATCATGTTCTACTTCGGTGCCGATCAGATGATGAAAAAAAATTAACCAATTTTATTGTTACCATGACAACGCATGTGCCTGTTCAAGCTAGACTTTTGCGTAAAATTTTTCGCGCACACCGTACAACTGTACGGCCTGCAACCGGTGTGAATCCGTTCGTGATCAACCAAATTCCCCTTCAGCCTGAAGGTCTTCCCGCAATAGCTGCACTTGTGCGGCTTATGGTCGGTGTGCGTCAGCTCGTGCGAGTTCAGCTGCTTATAGCTTTTGCCGCAAATCTTGCAGATGTGGTCCGACCGTTCGTGGCGCAGCTTGTGCGTCCTGAGGTTCTTAAAACCGGTGAAGGTCTCCGAACAAACCGAACACTTGTACTGCCTCTCCGGCTTGTGCTGCTTGGTCCTGTGTATGGTGAGGTAGTGCGAGTACATGAAAGGCGTCCCGCAGATTTCGCAGACGAACGGTTTTTCGCCGGTGTGAAAGTTCTTGTGCTCCTCGTAGTGGGTTAGCACCGTGAAGCCCTTCTTGCAGCCCTCGACGGGGCACTCGTACTTCTTGAAGAAGTTGTGCGTTGCAATGTGAGGCCTAACTCTACGTCGGCTTGACATGGTGTAGTCACATATCGGACACCTGTAAAGCTTATCGTCACTGTGGGCTTGTATGTGGTACGTGTAATCCAGTATCTTTTTGAACCCCCTCTGGCAGATCTTGCACTTGTATTGGTCCTCGTGTTCTTCTATGTGATCCTCTAGGGCTTCGGCGGAGGGTAGGTTCTCCAAGCAAATGTCACACACGAACATCCTGTTCGGTTTCTCGTGCGACTTCTTACCCCTGTGAGTTCTATAGTGGGCATTCATTTCTCTCTTCGTCATCCTCGCGCTCACAGAACATATTGTGCAGGTATAAGTTTTCATTGCGTCTTGCTTCTTCCGTTTGATTTTGCCCTTTCTGGGCAAATTCGAATTGGCCGCCTCCTTATCGGCTTCGACTTTTATGATCACTTCCAGGGGCAAGTTGATGCCGTCGCCTTCGCTTTTGCTTTTCGGTCGCTTTTTGCTGCTTTTTTTAAATCTGAAAACGAAAGGCGTTAGTAACACGTTTGGGCAACTTGGATGGCGCAAGCGAACTATTCAGAAAAATTAGAAATTAGAAAGCGAAACTAACTTAAATTAAAATAAGAAACGAATCGTCTCTAAATCGTCTCTTTCTAAATGGCAACCCCCAAGTTTGAGTTGATATTTCGATAGCTCCCGTGACGATACTATAAAACGATACTATAAAAATGTTGTCCTCTTTCATAAGAAAATTTATGGAAAAATGAAAAACGAGTTTAAATTTTAACGTTCTTAAATGCATTCCAAATTTCAATTAAAAAATAAATAAAGTTAGAGATTATAAAACAACGTACAGGAATAAAATTATCTTAGATTAAATATTCAAAACGTCTGCCACCAACTTGGTAATATACCAATCTAGCTTGAATCTCTTGCAGAACATTGCGAATAGTTTCGGGTTGTACAGCTTCTAATTCGATTTCTTAATTGATTGATCTAAATTATTGGGTTTCTCTTTGTACACCTGACTTTTAATAAATCCCCAGAGGAAAAAATCTAAAGGTTGTATACAGATCGAGATCATTTCACTGCACCTCGTCTTCCAATCTACTGATTAGGAGAGTACTCATTTATAATAATAATAATTTATTAGTTCTGTTATTCGGCAAGGCCGGAGTAGAACACGTCTTCGTGGTTACACAAAATACATAAAGATACACACATACATAAAGATATAAAATGTATATATATAATGTAAGACAATTACAATTTGTAATAGAATCTCCAAAAGTTTCTATAGTGATGTAGCAAAGCGACATTGATTTGCTTCCAAGCTATTGCCTCAAAACTGTAAAAACAGTTTTTAATCAAGTAAATTTTTAATTCTTTTTTATAGATTGCGTCACTAATTATTTCTTTCAAGTAATTTGACTGTGCATTAAAGGCTAAAATTGCACGATAATAAGGACCTCGTTCGAAAAGTGCAGAAGTGTGATATGGAATAATTAAATTATTCGAATGTCTAGTTGTCATTTGCATTTGATATATCAAAATTTCTGGTGAATAAGTGTTTATTTTTCCTTTGAAATAATAACAGTCTATAAATATAAATACTGGGAACCGTTGACAATTTGAGACTCCTAAAATGTTCTTGACATTATAATCTTATAATTCTTTTTTGGTTAAGAAATACTCTATTTGCCAAAGAACTTATTGACTAGAACAAGATACTGTATGATATATAAGACTGAACGTAGTCACAATAAATTGCCAACAATGCTTCAATATTTACACTATTATTGTAAATTAGATAAAACGATTTGTTTAGTTGTTTGCAGAGTATATTTATTTGTTCTTCGAACTTAAGAGTATCGTCAATATTCACACCTAAAAATTTTATAGAATTCTGTTGAGGTAACGATTTATTGGAAAAGTTTACATATAAGGATTCAAATTTTGATTTATTAGTAAACATGATCATTTTAGTTTTCTTGCTGTTTAAAATCAGGGAGTTCCAGCTACACCAATCTGCCATAGCTTTAACTATATTTGTAGTTGTGGAAGATAATATATTTATGTTACTCTGAGATATAATACATGATGTGTTATCAGCAAACTGATACAGAGATTGCGTCTTCAGATAAAGATTCAAGTCATTAACATATATCAAAAATAGCAAGGGACATAATATTGATCCTTGGGGCATTCCTTGTGTGACTGGTTCGGCCGATGAATATATATTTTCGCGACTTCCATTTTTAACAGCTGTAAGGCAGACTTCTATGTGATAAATATGATTTTATAAGTGACAATGCCTTCCCCCTTACTCCATATTTGTCTAGTTTGTCTAATAATATTTGATGGTGCGCTGTATCAAATGCCTCTGATAAATCAAAATATATTCCAGCTACTTTATGACTATTGTCAAGGTTTTCTAAAATAGAAGTCTTGTTCACACGATTTACGATGCTGTATATCCCAAGTTTACTTACTTTTTAATTAAAATGAATTTAAGAACGTTTTCACTTTTCATTATTAATTTTCTCAAAAATTTTCTTATGAAAGAGGTCAACATTTTAGTAGCATCGTTTTGACAGTCACGAGGGCTATCGAAATATCAACTCAAACTTGAGGATCGTCATGTAAAAAAATCGGTGACGTCTGTAACACTCTGTACATTCACGTG
The DNA here is from genome assembly GCA_958336345.1 of Dorcus parallelipipedus. NCBI lineage: Eukaryota > Metazoa > Arthropoda > Insecta > Coleoptera > Lucanidae > Dorcus > Dorcus parallelipipedus. The sequence continues at coordinate 1,800,235 of OY284475.1, forward strand.
GAATGCTAAAGAATACGCAATTTAAATAAAAAATTGACCTGCTTTTGGAATTTTCTTAAAAGTACGCTTTATTCCAAGCTTTATAACTCTCGGCGCATATCCAATAACTACACATCTTTTTCAAAAAAAAAAGGGGGGAGGAAAATAGAATCTCATTAAAATCTGTATAAATTACTCTATTTAAAAAAAAAAAACTAGTTTTAAAGTGCTGCATCTCGCTTTAATTTTTAAGGTAAACATTTCCCAGGCGATACCAAAAATAACGTCCAAAAATAACGTCCCCCGACAATGAAGAATAATGATTTGCTACCTACCTGAAGGCTGCAAATTATGGGAGGGCAAACTAGGGCCGCCCCAATGGCCGGCTATTTCAATGAGATGGCTCGAGGTCAGACGTAACATCCAAGGGTAAAAGGGGGCAGTAAATAAAAATAAATAAATAGTCATCAATTATTGTGATACACTTAATTGTCGTCTGACGCTTTTGTTTCTTCTTTGTCATAAAACGAGCGTTTTGTGTATTTTTTTAATTACATTTAAGTAAACAAAGCTTTTTGTTGTGATAACACCCTGCGGCAAATTCTAAATTCTCTAAAAATTTATTATAACGTCGATACATTTACGATTTTAATTATTTTTCTAATGCAAGGTTTTCATTTAGTTACAGGGGGTGTCCGTCAAATAAACCCTACTCATATTTTGAAATTAATTTTTAACCGTTTCAACGGCGGACACACCTACATTAAATGAAGTCTAATGACGGTTAGTTCTGCGCATTGGGATTTGTAGGGTTTGTATGCGTATACATATGCCTTTTCAGGTGGCCCACAGAAATGCACTGATACCTACAGAAGTCGCACTTAAAAAGTTTCATGCCACTATGCATCCACGTGTGTTCCTGTAATCTACTGTATGTTGCACACTTGTACATGCAGATTCCACATTGGAACGGTTTCTCTACGACGTGCGTTTGGTTGTGCTTGCTTAGCTCTTCGGGCGAGATGCATTTGAAATCGCATGCGCTGCATGCGTAGATAGTTTCGTTCGCATGCGTATTCATATGTTTCCTCAGAGTATCACGTAGAACACTACGGTAATCACAGAATGTACATTTGTAAGGCTTCTGGCCCGGATGTACTTCGGAGTAATGCTTTTTGAATTCTTGCGTTGTCCTGCCAATGTAACTGCAATGTTTGCAGTTTAAAGACGTGCCGCGTACTTTCGGCGGAATTTCGTCGGGATGGTACTTGAGCATGTGCCCTTTCAACCCGCTGGAATGGGCGCTGCAGTAATTACAAAGCGTGCATTTATACGGTTTTTCGCCTGTGTGTCTACGGATGTGCACTTTCAGACCCTCGGGGCTGCAAAAATCGTGCTGGCAAACGCTGCATCTGTAAACCTTTTCGGCGGCAGCGTGGACGGTCTTGATGTGTTCGCTCAGTTCCGCCAGGGAACTAAATCTAAAATCGCAACGATTGCATTGGTGCGGTTTTTCTCCGGTGCGCGTGCACACGTGCTCCTTCAAGCTGGCCGAAGAGAAGAAGACCCGTTTGCAGTTTTTGCACCGGAGCGTTTCAGATTCCAAATCCGCCTCTGCTTTCACTTTGAGGTGGAGATCGTACGGTACGTCGGTTACTGAATCGGGGCTTTGTGTTTCCACTTCTTTTTTTATAAAATCCCAGCACCAAGAGAGGGCATTTAATGTCCTGAAACAAAAAATTAGTAGGAATTAGTCGTTGCGTTTACGTACATCTTCTTACTTGCACGTACACCTACCGGTAAAATTTTCTAAACCTAAAACTTTTACAAGCGACATCTCTTGGCCCATTTTTGACCGAAAATTGCAACGAAATTCCTAATACTTTTAACATCAGAATGAATGTGAGATGTAATTAGCTTAGAACACTTAAAGTTATTGACCAATTCTTAAACTCAACGTTCCAAACATACACAGACACAGTGAGGTCGAAAAGTAAGGAATTTTTTTTTTAATTTCGACCAGAAGTCGGCCATATTTAATTCGAGAATGCCGACGATATTGTAACTAGGATAAGAGAACCAGCAACGGTGTATAGCTGAGAATCAGTCAAGCGTAACATAAACATAAAACGATGACATAAACATAAGAATGATTCCTTCGCAATTATGTAACGTATGACACACCCGCGGTGCAGAAGACCACCTGCACCATTACAGCGGGCCGTGCGCATAATCTAATGACTCATCTGCAGGCACAGATCTAGCGCGGAGTCGCATACACAAATGTCAAGGCAACAATTGACATCACACCCCGGAAACGAAACCCCTATAAAAAAGCCACAAAGCCAAAGCTAGAGGAGAATTAGAACAAATCTCTTCAGAGTGTCGTGTAGTCTAGTTGTCCGTTAGTGCCCCGAAAAACCACAATGTAAGTAAATTGTAATGATTGTAATTAGTTAATAATAAATCTGTTGTTACATTAAGCTATGTCCCTAATTTCATGTTACTTCAATTATTACCGTAACAATATCTATGACATTCGCTTTGTCCTATCGAGACCTTTCACTAGATGGGTCACATGACGTGCTTTCCTCTCTCGCAAACATTTTCGATTTTTTTTTTAATCTAAAAGTTGAACGTTTTAAAAAACATTTGATTTGTAATAATATTTAGTCCATCGGATTTAGATAACTTTATAACAATGAACTTTGGCCGTTTTTAAAAATAAAACTTTACCCTTCGGCGACTAACTCAATCCCCTTTTATGCGCTCCAGTGTCCGGCCCTCTGTTTCGCCCAATGCTCTTCGACAATGGTAGGGCGAGAACGCCTATTGAGTCATCTGCTCACGCTCCACCACGTAGGCTGTTTCTTGGAAGGTGAACACGCAGCGCTTGTTTCTCAGAACCGTAGACAAAGAAAGCTTGGACTACATCCGAAGCCTGTTTCCCGAAGTCCCCGAAGTCGACCTCCCGGAAATCCTGAGATTCATCAAACAAACTCTGAAATCTGAAAGGAAAACGTGCCAAAGCCGCGGTTCAATCGAAGCCGAAAAACGACCCCCCAGTCCGAAATGGAGATTCAAGACGCCGACAGCAGTCCCACATCCGACAATGATAGTTTTAACGAGCCAAGGAAGTCACAAAAGAGACGACGACTGTCCGCCACGGAGGAACCAGCCATGGAAACCTCCAACAGCTTCGAGGTTTTAAAAACCCCGAAAGTAAAACCGAGGATCCGGCCCATTGTAACACAAAACAAAAAAAACATTGCTTCAACTACGATCCGATTCGTGGAAAACATCATCAGTATACTACGCGTCACAAACTAAACAGATGGAATTATTGAAAATTCATACGACGTAATCGGTTTATCAGAAACCTGGTTATTATCTCTTATTACCAAAAGACGGACATTTGTATGACTGTTCACGGTCACTTCGCCTCGAGGACTCAACGCGCACGTAAAGTAGCAAGTTCATGAGCGGCGGGCAGAAGCCGGGTCAATATATTAATATATTACTTTCAAAAAAGTGATTAATATGCTATAATAAACATAAAGTTATAATCCGTAAATTATAATTTCTTATTTTGAAAGGATTACTATATTTATTTAGAATTTAAACTGTAGTGATGCGAATACCAAATTTTACGCTCGGGATATTAAGACGACCAGTTACCGCGCAGGGCGTGCCGCTTATGCGAACGACATTGAATTCCATCATTCCGTCCGTTGTCTGCTTATTACTGATGACTGTGTGGTACTCGGCCCGGTTGTATAAAGCCTTTGTCAACTTTAACAACGAATTAAGTTAATGTCAAATACGGCTGCCATTGTCAAGTGTTGCATAAAAAACATTTACCAGAATTTAACGCATTGTTAGTTGACTTTATGTCAAACGCATGCTAATTAAATATTTGTGTTGTATAAAACCAATGTTAAAGTTAACTCTGAGTTAAACGCCTTATAAGTCTTCGATCACAGACCAACCTTCAATTAATGTATTGTTAAGTGTTTGCATGAGCTAACAAAAGAACATATTTTTTCTGGTTTTCGTATTAATTGATCGGTAGAAGCATACAAGTGCCAATTAAAAGCTAGGTAAGTAGAAAAAATTATAAAACTTGATTTTAGTATGTTATAGAAAATGTCTATCTCGAGCTTATCTTCTTTAAGTGATGCTAGTGATCTTGAAGAAGTTTTAGTAGCAGCAGCAGTAGTTCGTCGGCCAAGACTTTTTCGTCGACCAAGGCGTTTTCTCACCCGACGAGACCCCTTTGACATATATGACGATGAAGAATTTAAATCAAGATTCAGGATCAATAAAATTACCTTCGATGAATTATATTTATTAATTGGTGTTCAGTTAGAGCCACTTACACAAAGAAATCAATCCATTTCAGCTAAATTGCAGCTTTTGATTATCCTGCGTTTTCTAGCAACAGGATCCTTTCAGCAAGTACTTGCAGATAACATCGGCATACATAAACCTTCTGTAAGTAGAATCATTGCTAAGGTGTGTTATCAAATGGCAGCACTGAAACCTCGTTACATATACAATACAATACATACAAAGGTTTAGACATAAAATTACAAACAACACTACATGTTATCATTGCCTGTGCAGTGTTACACAATATATGCACCCTGAAAAATGATGAAATTAATGACAATGGTCTACGTGAAGTTGTATACGAAGAAGAACCTGAACTGCAAATTGCAAACAATATTGAAAATACTGCAGTTCGCACAGCATTAATTACTACAGTTTTTGCAATTAATTAAATACAACAGCTCAATTTTAATAATGTTTAATGTTTAATTTAAATTTGATAGGGTAAGAGTGACACTGCTTTGCGTACAGTGGTTGGCATAAAGTTTGAAAATTTTGATTTTAAATTTTCTAAAGTGTTTACGACAGTAGTGAATTTAATTGCAAGAATTGATACTATCAAAACTTCTGATAATGAAATTCACTACTACCATAAACACTTAATTTTCAAATTTTCAAAACTCTATGCCAATCACTCCAATAGTGGGTAGCACTGTCACTCTTACTCTAACTGTTTTTTCTTAATTCTAACTTCTAGATTATGTATTGCTTTTTTGATTTTAATTCGAAACAAGCTATTTCATACTTTTTCTTGAAATACAGTTTCTTATAATCTAGAGGTTTTTTCTTTTGACTTGCTTCTTTGAAGACGAGTGAGGCTGAAGATCAGGTCCCTGTCGTTCGAATGCAGACTCTGCTTCAAATTCTAGTGGAGGTTCTGGTTGAAGCTCAAGTACAGGCCCTGTTACACGGTCGACTGCAGGTTCTGTATCAAACTCAATAGGCACTAAAATAAACAAAAATAAATATTAAAAAAAAAATTAAAACGGAATATTACCATCAGCAAAATAGATTGCTGCATCATCAAATGCATTTGTGAGGGGTTGCATTTGATCGCCTAATATTTGAGCTCCCTGTTACGTTTTAAATTTAGCGCTAAAATGTAGCGACTAATAATTTCGTTTTCGCGCCGTGGCAACCCTGGTACCCCTCCTTTACAGCGCTATGGGGGAAAGCCTGCACGCTGCGATCATTGATTTCTGATAGGTTCTGGCGGTCCATGTGACTTTCAGACCGCCTACCATTGGTAATTCCCTTGCCTCAAGGCGATCTGCGTAATCGAGCGGCTTGGTCGTCCTCTCTTGTTGTTCGTGCATTGTGCCGTAAGGACGTATCTTTTCGCGTGTGTTAAAATTGTCGGATTCCTTGCTCTTTTGGAGAAGAAATCAATCGCAGCTTAGCTGGAAATTCATTCGACACTGCCGAACACCGAGCGGAGATAATTTTAATCTCCGTACCAAGCCTGAAGCTCCTGTTCGCTCAGGTAATATGTAACGACGCATATCACCATCAAAATGGCCGCTAACGCATATCGTTTTTCCACGTAGGCTTTTTAGTTCGGGCTTGTTCCTTTTCTGCTTGGCTTTTCGCAAGTTACAGCGCAGGCCCTGGTCATCCCCGCAAGCGTATACGCGAGGGATTTCCCAGTACATCGCGTGTTGGTGCCCCGACAATTCTTGTTGCCCGTCTGTCGTTCCCCCGTCGTGTGAGTACGCCATTGTGAAGTCATCGACCCTGACAAGACCACTAGATGGCGTAGTGACAGCCAACTTCAGACGGTATATGACATCGGTCGCGAGGTAACCTTTTCTGTGTTTGTTGCGCATGCATTCTTTTCGTGCGAATTTAATTTAAAGCAATTGCAACGGTACGCTAGAAATTAAACGCACTAGTGTAACTGTTTGTTTTATTTCTATAGTTGTATAATAAATTGTATTAACTTGAGTACGATTTTAATTTTAACTACTTTCATACACACAGTGAGTAATAAGTCTAGTCTCTATTTAGTAGTTTCCTTTCTGCACGACTTGGCCGATTGGAGACGTCGGCCAGTCGAATTTCGATTAGTTGTTTTTAAATTGTCTTCGTTATAACTTACCATCGTTGAGATAACCTGCCCCCATTTTCCACTGTTGCTAGCTGGGGCACAGCTGATTTAGAATCGGCAGACTTGTCATCCAGGAGTCGTGGTAAGTAGAGACAAGTAGATTTAATTTAAACTTGGGTGACATCCCATATCGTCTAATTGGGGTTTATAACTTCCTCCACCAGTTTTGTTTATTTGCTGTCTATCTTCTTCGTCAGTGATCCTGGCTTTCAAGTACTGATCTTTCTATTAATTAACAATACATATATCAAAATCAGTGTATAACAATTTAAAATTATCTTACATGCTCTTCTGCAACATCTTTTCTGGTTTTCCTTTTTAGATTAGCATACAGAAGCCGTAAATGTTTCACTGTTCTAGCTACTTCCACCTCAGAATTAAACCCTGCAGCTATTTTCTCCCATGCTTCGGTTTTTTTGTTATTATTGTTTGTTGAGGTACCTTTACTTTCCACAGTTTCCTTGTACCTAAACAGGAAATATTAAACGTCAACCATATCTCATTAAACCAGAATTTTCAGACAATTCTTTAGCAAGAGTTTCTAATTTTGTGTTTAAATTAAAAGTATCCATACTTACCTTGCAACAATATCCACCAACAAATGTTTTTCCTTTATTGTGAAATTTGGTGTTCTTTTTTGATCCATTTTTTATGACAAATAACTATAAATTATTAATTCAAACAGCAAGCACAAGCAAACATAAATCACCAAATTATAGGTTATAGATTCAAATATGATTCAAAGAGCGGCAGTTGATGGACCAATCATACCAACTGCTAATCGGTATACGAAAAAGTTGCTAAACTCATGTGTCAAATCGTTGTCAGCTAACATAGGATTTATAACGGTTTTTAAACAGCTTCAATTTAATTCAATGTTAACTTATTGTTAGAATTAACGTATTGTTAGCTGATATAGAACTTAACATGGCTTTATACAACCGGGCCTAGGATATCAACTTTTTCGAAATGATCGCAGTACTAGGGGAGGGGGAGTAGCAATATATGTGAAGGAAATATTCAGATGTGATTTAATAAAACTTGAAGTCACACAACTACATTTAGAACAATTATAGATTTCTTTAGTTATTGAAGGTAAGAAAATAGCTTTTGGTGTAATTTTTAGGCCACCAAACTTCCAAATTAAGTAATGCTATAGATGAACTGGAGAACGCTCTCTCTCTATTATGCTACCTGCATATGACGAATTTTTCTTTGAAGGTGATATTAATATTGATTTATTAATTATCAATGACTAAAAGCGTTGTAACTTTCAATGAATTTTTACAAGCGTATAATTTTAAGCAGTTAGTTAATACAATACAATAACGTTTGTTTAATATTCAACAGACATTCCGGCAACTTTGCATCAGTATTTTAATCTTTGCTTTTGCTTAATAATGATTGTCCCTCCAGGAAATATATCGGTCTCATATTTAACGTTAAAGTGACGACACCGTGTTCCATGTATTTCCGAATCTCTGGCTCACGTAAACATCGTTGTTCTGAGAAGCACACTCAGTTCTCACGCACCCCAATTTGTATTTACCTCACCCTGACCACCCTTAGATTTTAAGAAGTAGCGTTAGATCAGTTGTAGATGAGACGTTGAATAAATAAGTTCGTTATTATTTTGACTCTCATTCAATACACTCAATACATGAACCATCAGCAGAAACGTCGTAAAGGTGCTGAACAATCAGATAACAGCCCGAGACGTCACCAACGTTTATTAACCATTAATACAATATCCGTGTTATATGTACAGATATAATACAGTAACACAGAGTAATGCTTATGGCATGTCAATGACATGTAATGAACCTACACGCATTACAAAATCCACGCAGACATTGTTGGATGTCATTGTTACTTCTACTCCTAATAGTGTAACTAATGTTGATGTTATTGCATTACACGAGGTATCTGATCATCATCTGGTGAAATGTAATTTAATTTATAGTAAACCCAAAAAGGAGTCTCGGATTCACACATGCAGAAATTTTAAACATTTTTGCTATGAATACTTTAAAGCTGATACAACGAGTATCGATTGGGATGAAATTTATAGATTTACTGATGTAGATGACGTGGTGAATTATTTTAACTACAACACTCAACAATTATTTGATAGACATGCTCCGTACAGAACAATAAAGATAACTAAAGTATTTGCTCTCTGGCTTACTGATGCTGCAATAAAAATTATGATTCGGATTAGGAATAATGCGCTGGTGAAATTTAAGAGGACTAAAAGGGAAACTGATTGGATGTACTATAAAGAAATGCGTAATTATGTTATGGCATCTATAAGATGTGAAAAGAAAGCTTATATACAGCACCAAATGCGACTTAAGAACTCCAGTAATTTTTGGAACACGTTGCACCATTTCAACATTCATAATAGTAAGTGCAGTCATCTCCATATAAATTTTATCGAAGCAAATGAACCGAATGATTATTTCGTGCATTCCAAATAGTAACGCGACTATGAATGCAGAAATGTTATGTAAATATGATAAGACGTGTACAGATGATAATTTTTCATTCAAGTTCGCTTCTATTGAAACTGTAGAAAACATTTTTCGCGGCATAAAATCTAAATCAGTTGGCCAAGATAAAATCTCCCTAAAATGGTGGATTTAATGCTACCATTTGTGATTCATCAAATTACGTACATAATGAACTTTGCTATAGCTACTTCTAAATTCCCAACTAGTTGGAAAATTGCTCACGTATCTCCTCTAGCGAAAGTGCCTAGTCCAACAAATGTATCGCATTTAAGACCAATCAGTATTCTCCCACTGTTATCTAAAATTTTAGAAAAAATTGTAGCTTCTCAAATCAAGGTATCTGCTCTACTTAAAGTCACGATGACATAATATACGCTAAGGACGTGGTGAAGCTGACGGTTCTTACAATGCTTGATTACAGTAAAGCTTTGATACGTTGCGACACGAAATATTACTTAGGAAACTCAAGTTCTTCGGTTTTGATATCACATCGACAAATTTTATAGCTAGTTTCTTAAATGATAGTTGCATTAAACAATATTTCGTCTAATCCATTAACTCTGAAACAGGGTGTTCCATAAGGATTCATATTGGGACCCTTGCTATTTTTACTATACACTTCTGATTTTAATGGTTTCATTAAAAAACTGCAATTTTCATCAATACACAGACGACACCCAGTTATATAAAGCTTTCTATTTGCCCAAAATAATTGAAGAAGTTGAAAAAATCAATGCGGATATCCTACAGCTTATTAAAGTGTCAGAGGTTCATGGTTTACATCTTAATTCTAAAAAAATCGTTTGTAATGCTGTTTGGTCCCGAGAAAATTAGACAGTTGGCATTAAATTACATAAGAATTAATATTAATGGCAGCACTCTGTCTATAGTAAATGATTGTATAGAAATCTGGGACTCATAATATTTAGATTCTCTAATAGATCTTAGGTTTAGAAAGCATATAACTTCGTTAATTCAAAACTCGTATAGGATTTTAAAAAACCTTTACGCTAATAAAGACATTTTAGATACACCATTGAAACTATTACTAACAGACAGTTTAATACTTTCCAAAATATCTTACTGTGACATTGCTTTAACTGCACGCGATGCTACACAATCGCAGGTAACTCAAAACAATTGTATCCGCTTGGCTTATGGTCTTAGACGATGGGATCACGTATCTCTTAAAACACATGAAGCTGGTTAGTTAAAGTTAAACGTGCATACCTTTCATACAAGGAACACGGATATGTTATTATTGCCAAAACATCACTCTTCCTTCTTCGAAAGACTTTTCACATATAATGCATCCAAATTATACAATTCATTGCCATCTTCTTTTAAATTGTTGAGTCTTGAACATTTCAAAGTCCAGGTCAAACTTTTTCTAATAAGAGATAATTTGAACGCAACTTAAGGTTGTACTTGTTTATATAATTAGCTAGTTATAACTTTAGTATTAGGTCAGAGGTTAAGTGGAAGAGCAGCTTTAGCTGAACTTCGCCTCCATATAGTTATTTTCGGTTGAAATTGTTGTTGATTTACAAATTTTGCTAATAAAGATCCTATTATTATTATATAACCGTAAACGATACTCGTTCCAAGTACAAACTGTGATTTCCGACAACTGTTACTTCTGATACCGTGAAACTGTGATACTGTAAAACAGTGATATTGATATCACGATATCGCCCATCAGTACTTGTGATGTCCACTACGAACTACATATATCTTGCGATTTTTCTAATTTCGCTTTGCTTTGTGGTAATAAAAATGGAGAAGGTAAGGATTAATCAAAAGTCTACTGTAACTGATTCCTTTATTCACTGAATTAGAGTATTCTATGTCTTTCCCGTGTGCTTCAACATATGTCGTTTCAAATGTACACGTTGTCGACATCTGTAATCGCAAAGACCACAAAGCAACGGCTTCTCACCGGTGTGGTTTAACTTGTGTTGTTTCAAAGATGTCCTATGTGCGCATTTATAATCGCAAAGATCACAACTGAATGGCTTCTCGCCGGTGTGCTTTAACTTGTGTTGTTTCAAACTATTGACATACCTGTATTTAAAATCGCAAAGATCACAACTGAACGGCTTCTCACCGGTGTGCTTTAACTTGTGTTGTTTCAAATTTGCGAGCTGTCGGCTTTTATAATCGCAAAGATCACAACTAAATGGCCTCTCACCGGTGTGCTTTAACTTATGTTGTTTCAAACTTACGAGGTGCCGGAATTTATAATCGCAAATGTCACAACTGAACGGTTTCTCACCAGTATGTATTAAGATATGAGTGCGTAAACGTGCACGACTTGTAAATTTAGAATCACATATCTGGCATACGAATGTTGTTTTATTCACAGGTTTGGTTTTAGTGATCCGCTCACACCTGAAACAAAAGTCAGTGTTACATTTTTATAAACACCGCCATTTGGCGATTAACCCACAAAATTTTGTTCGTTCTTTCACGTTATTTTTAACGTGTTTTAATCATGTTTAAAGATGCAGCGTATAACGATTTGGTTATTATATTATTCTATTGAATGACAATAGTTTGATTTACACTCTGAAACCATTCAACAACATAAACACCATCATCTGAAAATAAAAATATATTACAAAAATCATACATGGTAAATTTCAAAATTGAAAATTAAAAAGGAGTAATAAAGTAAAATTCATAGGGCAAATTTAGTTTAAAATTTTTTAAAATTTAAGTCAAATTCCTTTGAAGAACGGTACCGGACAAGGTTCAAGAAAAATGAGACATCCATTGACGGCGAGTAACTGACCAGTGAGACCTCACAGGAGCGGTAGAAAGGGACGAATCGTGCACTTGAAGAACGAAGGACAAGCATGAATCAAAAGGTCAAAAGTAGGAACCAGAGAAAGCATCTTCTTGAAAAACATTTAAAATTATAAACGTCAAATTGTCGAAAGCTGTTGGATGTATTGTTATCAAAATTTGAATATTGGTATGTAAAATTGTGTTAAAAAATATTTATTATTCTTACAAAACGTTTAGATTATAAGAAAACAATTATATCGTAACCAAATTTAGATAAAAGGATATACGTGTCGAAAGTTAAAGTTAAAATTATGACATTTGACAAAAAAAAACGGTAACATGATGGTTGCCATATTATGGATGATCGCTGACATGGTGAATAATATTTATCCGAGTTGTAAGTAAACCTTTTGCAAAGAGAAAATTCATGACACATTTGCCTTTCATAACGAAAACATCTACATATATCCTTTCTTCATATAATAACTTTGACTTTTACTAAAACTAAAACTAAAACGACATCCAGTGATCACTTTCTGAAACAGTGCTGTACAGAGACTGCTCAAGGATTCCTGTGCAATCAAAACCGACTTGTTTAACATTCTAGAAGTAATAGTTGCCCATTCTTCCATGATTTTATCTCTCAACTCATTCCAATCGCGGAAAGGAGTCTGATTGAGATGTAGAATCGGCAACTCTTACTTCTAGAATGTTAACCAATGTTCGTAGAAGCTTTTAAGACAGGTTGGCCGCAAACGGCAAATTATTTGAACATTTTCTGTAATACCTATTAACTTATAAATAAATATTTTTCAAAACGAACTATGTTTGAAGTCTATTTTTTCTTACAAAATTTTACACCTTTCTTTTTTTAATTTTGAAAGATCATGTATTTGAAAAACATATTAAAAGTAGTCTTGGCTAATGCATAATACAAAGCTACGTACTATGCCGTTTATTGCTTTATGATATATATATTTGATAGGAGCAGGAATTTACAATTAAAAAATATTGCATTGAAATCCTTATAGTGCGTAATAATCAAAGTGGACACCCGGTATGTACATGTAGGTATATTTCTTTCTTTTATGTTATTAACTTTCTCTTGGTTAAATGGTAAATAAACATTAGGCGTTTACGAAAATTAACCCGGTGGATATACCGTACTCTATTTTTCTCACTCTTACATGTACTAAGTCTCTTAATGTTCTCTCTCGCACTTCTAACCCGGTTATCAATCGGGGCGAATTTTCGTAAAAGCCTATTGTGTTCCAGTCTATCTATTTAAAAGTCTATTATTTGCAGATGTGTAATTTAAATCTAAAAAAATCGACGGTAGCTACTTTCGTCGCCAAAAAAAGTGGACATTGTTTTTGACGTAAATTTAATTACGCTAAGAATTTTGCTGGGTGGTTGTATTATGAACTGACACTTACGGATGAGAGACAATAATAATAAACGTCAGTCATTATTTTTAATTTTGAAAAATTTTGGCTCATATTAGCCATAAAGATAAGGCAAAAATGGAAAATGAATTTATCTTTAAAAAAGTTAATTTGTTTATCATTCGTAAATGACAGTTCATAATTACAGCTACGCAGCAAAAGTTTTAGTATTGTTAAATTTACGTCAAGTAAAGTGTCAAGTTTTTTTTTTGGCGGTGACAGTATAAGCTAAAAATGACAAGAAAGCATAATAATAAAAAAACGTATACTTGAATCCTTATACATTTTCCTTTTCTCCCTTTTGGCGCCCGTGAAGGGGGCTTGAGCCCCGACCCTAGACTTTGAAAAATGCTCCCTCCTCCGCCATTATGTTAATTAATAAATAAACTGTTGATTATATTTTATGTAAATGTCCATATTAGTTAAAATTTACTTAATTTTTTTAATTGGAATTTAATTATTATATCAGTCCAATTATTTAGCTATGGCCTGTCAGCCCCCCCCCCCCCCTCCCCCTGGAAGTTGCCACATGGGCGCCCATGATGGAAATTCCCAAGAACCCCTCCCAGAAGAAATTTCTGGCTGCGCCACTGCTATCCCTGGTAACCGTTTCTTGCGGTTTTAGAATGAGGAAATATAGAGAAGTAGATTTACCTGAAGCTTTATATGCATTTCTGGGACACGCAGTATACAAAATTGGCTACTTGCGAGGGGACACCATTACCACATTTGTAATATCAAAGACCACAAAGCATCGGTTTCTCACCGATGTGCTTTAACTTCTTTCTCATCGTTGTGTTTTAACTTGTGCCGTTTCAAAGATACGCGTTGTCGGCTCTTATAATCGCAACGATCACAACTGAACGGCTTCTCATCTGTGTGGCTTAATTTGTGCCGCTTCAAATTTGAGCGGTACAAGCATTTATAGTCGCAAAGATGACAACGGAACGGCTTCTCGCTGGTGTGCTTTAACTTGTGTTGTTTCAGAACATCGAGACGCGTGCATTTATAATAGCAAAGGTCACAATTGAACGGCTTCTCGCCGATGTGCTTTAACTTGTGATGTTTCAAACTACTGAGATGCCTGTATTTATAGTCGCAAAGATGACAACTGAACGGCTTCTCGCCGGTGTGCGTTAACTTGTGTCGTTTCAAATTTCCGAGTAGTCGGCATCTATAATCGCAAAGATTGCAACTGTACGGCTTCTCACCGGTATGTATCAGTATGTGTCTCCGCAACTCCATGCGACATTGAAATTTAGAATCACATATCCGGCATTCGACCGTTTTTTTACCAACAGTTTTAGCTTTAGATCTCCGCCGACTCCTGAAACAAAGAGACCCATTAAATTTGAAAACATTTTTGAAATTAAATATTTATCAGATTGCGGAATATTCACCATAACTTTAGGCTCTAAGTACTAAAGTCATGTGGCCAACCCTACTAGAATTTAGCCGAATCTAGGGGAACAAAAATCAAGTTACGTTGTTGGTTGCTAATGTGATGCAAATGAACAGGTTGGGTTCCTAGGTTTTAGGGCGCAAAAGGCATGTATTAAGATATGAGTGCGTAAACGTGCATGACATGTAAATTTAGAATTTTTTTTTTAGAATTAGAAATTTTTTTATAAAATCGTTTAAATCCACCTTAAAACTTTGAAAAAATAAATGGCACGATTCGTTCTCAACAGGGTTGGGACGTAGATAATGAGACGTATAAATACCCATTAATTACGCGTAGATTTTGTAATTATCTACGTCGCAAAAAATGAATTAACTACTGTAAAAACTACGTTGTTTTCAATTTCTTCAGGTTATAATTAATATTATTTATACACAATATAATATCTATTGTTGAAGTTCATTTTTCATTTCTGTTCTGAATACACCTTGTATATGCATTGCCACCGTCCAGTTTTCATTTCTGTTCTGAACACGCCCTGTATATGCGTAATTCGACGCGCCGGATTATTTCTTGGACCGCGTCGTTGTACACATTGCAGTCAGTGTAGGAATACCCGTATTTCGCCGGCGTAATTTTCTTAAAATTTCGTTCTAGCATATTTCCATTAACAGGACCTTCATTTAATTAAACAAATTCATTTTATATAAGCAATCCATCCTTATTTAGGGGCAAAATCGCGCGCATGTGTGTAGTTAGATAAACTTTTAACGAAGGTCTACTTCTGGACGCGTATTATTCGTGATCTTTGCCCTTTAGGCCGATTGGTTCTCACTGTTACTAAGAAAATTCCGCCAATGGTAAAATCGAATGTATCTCTCTCGTTAGTCTTCTTTTCTTTTCCGCCGATCGAGAAGTACGCCGCCGTTTCATTAAAGTTTCAATCGTCTCTTGGATCGCACGTCCTTTTGTTAATTGTTTGGTTGTGTGCCCGTTTCGCCGAAGAGGGTGAAAGTGCATGTGAACGGCTATCTGCCGAATCTGTTTGATCCAGTTAGAGATGAGAAAGCCGCATCCATTTTGCGACTTGTGGCAGTCCGGGTGATAATCCTGGGTAAGTCAATACGAACTGCGTTTCTCGATTTGGCCCTTACGTTCGTTTTTCTTTTTCGCTTATAGGCTTTTATCCTGGGCTTTTAGCAAGAGTTAGTTTAGCAAGAGCTGCTTTTATCAAGAGTTATTTTCGTTGGGAATTAGTTTTTACCAAGAGTTTGCGGAAGTTGAGTCCGATCCGATTTTGCAGGTGCATTGTAAACTACGACGCTGGAAGTTCCCTCCCTCGCCCGTCTACGCGGAGGTCGGCACATTACAAAGTGACGCCGCGGCATCCCCGCAAAGACACCGACAAACGAATCGGGCATCAAAGGAAATACAGTGTTACGTTTTAAATTTAGCGCTAAAATGTAGCGACTAATAATTTCGTTTTCACGCCGTGGCAACCCTGGTACCCCTCCTTTACAGCGCCATGGGGGAAAGCCTGCACGCTGCGATCATTGATTTCTGATAGGTTCTGGGGGTCCATGTGACTTTCAGGCCGCCTACCATTGGTAATTTCCTTGCCTCAAGGCGATCTGCGTAATCGAGCGGCTTGGTCGTTCTCTCTTGTTCGTGCATTGTGCCGTAAGGACGTATCTTTTCGCGTGTGATAAAATTGTCGGATTCCTTGCTCTTTTGGAGAAGAAATCAATCGCAGCTTGGCTGGAAATTCATTCGACACTGCCGAACACCGAGCGGAGGTAATTCTAATCTCCGTACCAAGCCTGAGGCCCCTGTTCGCTCAGGTAATATGTAACGACGCATATCACCATCAAAATGGCCGCTAACGCATATCGTTTTTCCACGTAGGCTTTTTAGTTCGGGCTTGTTCCTTTTCTGCTTGGCTTTTCGCAAGTTACAGCGCAGGCCCAGGTCATCCCCGCAAGCGTATACGCGAGGGATTTCCCAGATCATCGTGTGTTGGTGCCCCGACAATTTTTGTTGCCCGTCTGTTGTTCTCCGTCGTGTGAGTACGCCATTGTGAAGTCATCGACTCTGACAAGACCACTAGATGGCGTAGTGACAGCCAACTTCAGACGGTATATGACATCGGTCGCGAGGTAACCTTTTCTGTGTTTGTTGCGCATGCATTCTTTTCGTGCGAATTTAATTTAAAGCAATTGCAACGGTACGCTAGAAATTAAACGCACTAGTGTAACTGTTTGTTTTATTTCTATAGTTGTATAATAAATTGTATTAACTTGAGTACGATTTTAATTTTAACTACTTTCATACACACAGTGAGTAATAAGTCTAGTCTATTTAGTAGTTTCCTTTCTGCACGACTTGGTCGATTGGAGACGTCGGCCAGTCGAATTTCGATTAGTTGTTTTTAAATTGTCTTCTGGCGCCCGTTATAACTTACCATCGTTGAGATAACCTGCCCCCTTTTCCACTGTTGCTAGCTGGGGCACAGCTGATTTAGAATCGGCAGACTTGTCACCAGGAGTCGTGGTAAGTAGAGACAAGTAGATTTAATTTAAACTTGGGTGACAACAGGTCGGAGCGTTATAATTTTATTTTTGAGCGTTAATTCGTGAATTTAATTTCCGATTCATTTCTTTGAAGTTGCCGCAACTAAGCATGCAACTTATTGCGTACACTCCTCCGTAAATTAAAGATGATTGTTCGTTCTTCGGCAAAGAGGATATAAGTAGACGAACGTTGTCGCGTGTAATTAACCGGAGATATTATTTTCTTTTTTTGTATTATTTACGTGTTTGGTTAATTTTAATATAGATTAATGCGAAGTTCGGATCCGACAAAACATGAGTATTTTGTAAAATAATCTTGTTTTTTTTTGTTGTCCATTTATTACTTTTTTGTTTATGTTCTTGTGATTGATTAAATTAACGTGTTTTGGACGTAACGGGTTTTCTTAATTTTTCACTTTTTCCCCTTTCAAAAAAATTAAGTGGCGCCTATTTTTGGTTATGGCCTTCGCGTTTTGGAATTGAACCCCCCCGTCCCACTGCAGTTGGCTGGCAGCACCGGAATATTCCGCTCCGGTGTTACAAAACTTCTGCCTATTCGTTCAGGTAGGTAGCACTATTTTAATGTGAAATGGATAAAATTGTATACAAGCATTAAAAAACATCAAAAAGGCAATATTTATTACGTCAAATAATCAAATACGTCAAATGAACGTTCAACTTTGAGCCCATCCGCACTTGTGATGTCCACTAAGAACTACATATATCTTGCGATTTTTCTAATTTCGCTTTGCTTTGTGGTAACAAAAATGGAGAAGGTAAGGATTAATCAAAAGTCTACTGTAACTGATTCCTGTCTTGATTTTATGTCTTTCCCGTGTGCTTTAACATATGTCGTTTCAAATGTACATGTTGTCGACATCTGTAATCGCAAAGACCACAAAGCAACGGCTTCTCACCAGTGTGGTTTAACTTGTGTCGTTTCAAAGATGCCCTATGTCGGCATTTATAATCGCAAAGATCACAACTGAACGGCTTCTCGCCGGTGTGCTTTAACTTGTGTTGTTTCAAAGCACTGAGATCCTTGCATTTATAATCGCAAAGATCACAACTGAACTGCTTCTCGCCGGTGTGCGTTAACTTATGTTGTTTCAAATTTGCGGATTGTCGGCATTTATAACCGCAAAGATCACAACTGAACGGTTTCTCATCGGTGTGTTTTAACTTGTGCCGTTTCAAAGATACGTATTGTCGGCTCTTATAATCGCAACGATCACAACTGAACGGCTTCTCATCTGTGTGTCTTAATTTGTGCCGCTTGAAATCTCCGAGGTGCCAGCATTTATAATCGCAAAGATCACAACTGAACCGCTTCTCGCCGGTGTGCTTTAACTTGTGATCTTTCAAACCACTGAGATGCCTGCATTTAAAATCGCAAAAATCACAAGTGAACGGCTTCTCGCCGGTGTGCTTTAACTTGTGTTGTTTCAAAGCACTGAGATCCTTGCATTTATAATCGCAAAGATCACAACTGAACTGCTTCTCGCCGATGTGCGTTAACTTGTGTCGTTTCAAATTTCCGAGTGATCGGCATCTATAATCGCAAAGATTACAATTGTACGGCTTCTCGCCGGTGTGTTTTAACTTGTGTTGTTTCAAAGCACTGAGATGCCTGCTTTTAAAATCGCAAAGATCACAACTGAACGGTTTCTCATCCGAGTGTTTTAATTTGTGCCGCTTCAAACCCACAGGGTGCCAGCATTTATAATCGCAAAGATCACAAGTGAACTGCTTCTCGCCGGTGTGCGTTAACTTGTGTCGTTTCAAATCTCCGAGTAGTCGGCATCTGTAATCGCAAAGATTACAACCGTACGGCTTCTCGCCGGTGTGCTTTAAGTTGTGATGTTTCAAAGCACTGAGATGCCTGCATTTATAATCACAAAGATCGCAACTGAACTGCTTCGGTGCTCCGGTGTGCGTTAACTTGTGTCGTTTCAAATTTGAGAGTAGTCGGCATCTATAATCGCAAAGATTACAACTGTACGGCTTCTCACCGGTATGTATCAGTATGTGTCTCCGCAAGTCCATGCGACATTGAAATTTAGAATCACATATCCGGCATTCGACCGTTTTTTTACCAACAGTTTTAGCTTTAGATCTCCGCCGACTCCTGAAACAAAGAGGCCCATTTAATTTGAAAACATTTTTGAAATTAAATATTTAACAGATTGCGGAATATTCACCATAACTTTAGGCTCTAAGTACTAAGGTCATGTGACCAATAGGGTTGGCAAAAAATATAAATATATCGATATAATAATCATATGATATATCGAAACCTTTATATCGATACAAGCGATATATCGAAATAAATATATCGATAAGTGAATCGATGAGAATAAAAAGGCAAGTCCTAATGACCGAAACTGAAGAAGAAAGGTTTTTAAAAGCTGGTATTTATTTAATGTACAAAAACATAAATACGAAAACTTACAAGTGTAATTTGAATAATTAGTCACTTTAATTAACAATAAACAAAGACTAGTTTGTTGTAACCACAACTTCACTAAACGTTTAAACTACTTATTATTTAATGCTGATCACACCATTCACACTTTTTCGTTCACAAACTGAACATCATTTTATAAAAACTGCGAAGACTGTTGCTAAACATACCCGCAACCTGTTCGTTATAAAGTTTGAAAGGTAATTCCCCGAGAAAAAATTGAAGAGAACCCATTTTCTTTCAAGTAATTTAAGGGAATTCCGAAAATCTGCATTATCGGTAACTAAGCTACGTCAGCTCCTCAACGCTAGATGTCACTAAGCACATAACATTAGCCAGGATATTGTCTAAACTCTAGGGGCCATGCTCATAATCTTATACTAAATATCGCAACTAAGAGTTACTTATTAAAATATGTTAGTGTAACACTAACTTCCTCTATGCTCATAATCTTTCAACTACGGCGTTTTAGTTAGTAGCGTAACATATTTGGCATCACTGTGGAACGACGTGCAAGAGAGAGCATCATATGCAATCTTATAATGTAAAAAACGAGATAGAAGTGCATAGTAAATACCGCCAAGTTTCCGCTTTCTTGTTTAAGAGCAATCTTACGAAATAACTCCATATACGAAAACCATTAAAACGGGCGAATTCATAGAGACTTTATTTCTGAATATAATTAATTCATTTTTTTTCCTATATACCTGACAACTAGCACTACAAAGTGACCATAGGAAATTTCTCTATCATCATCTGGTAATTAAGAAAAAAAAATTAACATTGAAAAATTGTAGTTGAACTTTACAGCGATAGTAAAAATACTTCCAGATGGAATTTTGAAAAACGCGTTGGTCACTTTGTAGATTGAAGTTTTGTTAACAAATCAGTGAAAACAGCTTTTAAAAATATGTAACCATAATTAAGTTATGAAGTCGCCCGATTTGTATGTTTTTAGTGAATTATTTCTATAAGGCGTGAATATATTCTCCCCACCTTAAGAGCTGGGGGCGGTAACAAAATAGACAATCACGTGATCTTTTTTCACGGCCTGAGAATATATTTTGCGTTCCGATTTTTAGGGGTTATTGCGCATGATCTCAAATACGATTAAGGCGGGTAATTTAAACATATTTAAGTTTGTGCACTGCTTTCTCCAGTACGTTTCTGGTATTTTAATGTTTATTTATACATGCACTGAGGTCTAGCAACAAGTACATTTCTTGTTAGTCAAGAAAAGATCAACTTCACTATCTCTAAATAGTATTCAAAGGTACGGCTTTTTCCACGGTTGAAGAAAAAGGTATTTTTAGCCGGCTAAATTACATCACTAGGAAAATTACATTTTTATAGAATTATCGTTTTGCCTATTCTGACGTACAACTTTGCGTCCTGGCATTCTTCGTTGATTAAACCTAAAAGAAAAATTTTGAGACGCATTTCACTTCGAAAACATTATTTTGTGTAACTAACTTTTGCATGAACTCCTTTTTCTCGTTATTAATTTAAATGCACTCCTTAAAATTTGAAGTGGAACACTTACATTTTTTTCTTTTTTTTTGTAAATTTGTGTTTGACTCAACTTATGTGTATTAGAAGCGAAATAGTAAAAATATAAAAATGTACATTTAAATAGAGTTCAAAAAAAGTTCAAATGAAGTTAGCAACAACTTTCAGCAATAATAAAAATTCTAAAACTATACCAAAACAGTTTCAGTATTTATATATTAGTATAGAAATCTACTAATTAAGTAATGTTCAATAACTTAAAATGAATATTTTTAGAAATTGATTCAAAATTGACCTATCAAGTAATTTTGCGTTAGGCGTACTCAACTTCTTCAAAAATGATAGCGTTGTCTTATTTTTAAATCACATATTTTTAGACGAATATAATCTATTAATAACGGGCTTTCGATAGTGTAAAAACAAAAAGGGACATATTTTTTGTTTGGCCACAATTAAATCTTAAACTTTAGCTCCGCGTACAGTAGGACTCTCGCTTCGTTTTCCTCAAAAATGACAGCGTTGTCTTATTTTTAAATCAAATGTTTTTAGTTGAAAATAATCTATTATTATTAATAGATAGGCTTTCGATATTAATCTATTTAATCTGGGCAACAGTAATGTTAAAATTTTTTTATCGCTGATTGATTCATACGGTTTTTCACAGATTGTTGATGAGTCGACTCGGATAACTAGCTATAGTAGTACTTTGTTAGATGTCATACTAATTACTGATCCTAATCTTGTAATTGACAAGGGCGTAACTGATGTGCATCTTTCAGATCACAGACTGGTTTATTGTATTTTGAACTATAATACCTCTTCTCCACGTGCACGCTTGCATACGTACCGAGACTTACGAAATTTAGATTTTCAAAGATTTTATGATAGTCTACGTTCTATTCCTTGGAACAACATATTTGACATTGCGGATATTAATGGTAAAGTTGAATTTTTAAACAATAATATATTAGCTTTATTTAACACATATGCTCCTCTAAAAACTATAAGAATAACTAAGGCACCAGCCCCTTGGCTTACTAATGTTGTGCGAGAAATGATAAAATTACGCACTAATGCGCTTAACAAATTTAGGCATTCCAGAAGAACTGTCGATTGGAATTATTACAAATTGTTACGTAATACTGTCACCACGGCTATACGTCAAGAGAAAAAAGCTTATCTGGAATATATATGTAAACAAAAAAACCAAAAACTGACGTGGAAAACCTTAAAGACATTAAATGTGACTACTAATCAATCTCAGGATCTTTTACCGAATGCTTTCAGTAACCCTTTTTTCTTTCTCAACACTGTGAATCAGTTAAGTAATCCGGCTGATGTTGACACGTTGTCATATTATTTAAACAATCGTTTTAACAATAATGAAATTTTATTCTCCTTTCATACTGTCTCTGAAGGCACGATAGAAAAAGTAATTAATTCCATCAAATCAAATGCACGTGGATATGACGGTATCTCTTTACACATGATGAAATTATGTTTACCTTGGCTTAGTATTTACATTGCGCATATTATAAATTTTTGTTTAAATTATGGTGAATTTCCAGATGCTTGGAAGAACGCTCTAGTTATGCCCGTAGCCAAAGTTAAGCATATTGAGTCTTTCAACGATTTAAGACCTATTTCTTTGCTACCCGTCTTGTCTAAAGTACTAGAAAGAGTTGCTGTTAATCAGTTTATGACATATATAGATGCAAACAACATATTGCCTCCGATACAATCTGGGTTCAGAGCGGGACATAGCACAGGCACGGCTTTACTTAAAGTCACAGAAGATATTTTGAAAGCCACGGACAGAGGAGATTTGACCGTTCTTGTGCTGACTGACTACTCTAAGGCCTTCGATACAATTAACCACGATTTATTGTGCACAAAATTGCATTATTTCGGCTGTAGTGATCTTGTAGTAAGCTTTATACGATCTTATTTAAACAATAGGACACAGGCTGTTTTTATAAATAACACCATATCGTCTTTTCAAGCTGTAAAGTCGGGAGCCCCACAGGGATCAATTTTTGGGCCTCTTTTGTATTCTCTGTACACATCTGATTTTTATACACATATTAAATCTTGCTCGACTCACTGCTATGCTGATGATACTCAAATTTACTTGAGTTTTAAGCCTTCCGATTTAGGTTTATCTTCCATCTTAATCAATGAAGACATTCAACGTTTAATTAATATCTCCAACAAACATTCGTTACGTATAAATCCTCATAAATCATCGGCAATGATTTTTGGCAGGGCTAAAGATCGGCAGGGGGCCCTAGACAGTATGAGTATAAATATTAATAATACTAAAATTTCGTTTGTTGAAATAGTTAAAAGCTTTGGTGTAATTTTGGATACCAATTTAAGATTTACAAAACATGTAAACAAATTAATACAAAAATCTTATTCGATATTAAAACGCCTATATATGAACCGGCAATGTCTTCCTACAATGTTAAGAATTCAACTGTGTGACTCTTTAGTATTATCTCTTTTCAATTACTGTGATACTGTCTATGGCCCCTGCTTAGATACAATAACTAGTCTCAGGATACAGAGAATGCAAAATTCCTGTATTCGCTTTATCTATGGCTTGAGGAGGAGAGATCATGTGTCACTTAAAATAAAAGACGCTAATTGGCTTAATATGACCAACAGAAGATTACTCCATATGGCATGTTTAATTCACAAAGTGTATAATACCTCGTCTCCGTCTTATCTTGTTTCATTGCTATCCCCTAGATTTCTACTCCACGAAAGGCATTTACGACGCACGAGTGGGTTGCATATTCCGTCCCATCGAACTTCACTTTTTGAAAGATCATTTTCTTTTTGGTCAGTAAAAATGTATAATACATTGTCACATGAGATTAGGTCTTTGTCACTTGCGTCTTTCAAAAAGAAATATCGGGATCAGCTCTTTTCGATGCAGCGATGACCGTACATTCACATTCATTTTCATTCTCATTTATATTCATTCATTTTTAGTACATTTATTCATTTTTAGCACATACAATAGTACAATAGTATATATACATATATATCGAAATATTATAATATTTACTAATTTTGTCATAGCTTTGTAGTTGGTTGAGTGGAAGAGCAGCTTAGCTGAACTCCGCCAAGTAAATAAAGGCATTTATTATTATTATTATTATTATTATAAAAAGGACACATTCAACTAATTTAAAACAATATTTCATTTCTTGTTCTTTGAAAGTATATACTAAAAACAAAGTATTTTAGATACTTTAGATAGAAATTCCATTTGTCTACCTAACTTAAATTATAAATATTGGATAAGAAAAACTAATCTGAGATGATGTCAGGGTCCTGTATTTCACGGACGCTGGATATTTTATTCTACTTTCCCCGTCCCTTTTTCGTCGGGTCAGTACTAGGGTTTCTGGCCCGGGAATTCTCGATCTCGATTTCCCGGGAAATTTGCTAAATTTGATGCCGGGAAAAGACTGTCGAGAAATCGAGAAATTTCCGAATTCTGCGCCTCCGCTTTCCGCTCAAGACAACTGTCCGCTGCTCCGCTCATCTTATTATTTATTTATACAGATTGAAGACTTTCACTTTAGCCAATAGTAGTTTCATGAAAAGCAACTATGCGCATGCGACTCGCATATACATATACAACCGTGCGCAGCTTAAAGTGTTACAATTTGACAATTCTATGAGATTTGTACTACAAGGTTTTAAGGGTGAGGGCGGTGCATTTTAGATGCGCATGTCTATACAGCCCTTTCTTTCTTAACGTGAGTATTGGGACTAGGCAAAACGTAGTGGAGATTACGTGTTACGGTGAAAACTGCAAATATACGAATAGTAATCAGTGGATTGTAATATTTTCAAAAGCAACAAATAAATTAATTGTTGCTTGTACAGAATTCTATCTAATATCATTTAAGAACTTACATCTTTCCAATGATATTCATCTGTGGCTTAGATGCAACTAGATTAATGTTAATGCATTTGTGTAATCTGATCAGCGCCTTCCCACCTACATAGAAGAAAACACGCTACGCACACTATATCCATCTCTTTCAACCAGTCGTATACACATGCTCTTTGTACTATTCTTGAAATCACTTTTGGCTAAAGTGAAAGTCTTCAAATGGTATATATAATATTGTTTCCAAAGTCAGAAATCAATTGGCTGATTAAAGCATTAACTATTATTTTAAGAAACTTAAAAATTTGTTGCAAGTCGGTTTTGATTAGAATGAAATTTTGACCACGCGTTATCTCGAACTAAACTGTTACTATTTTAAGAATATTTAATTTTATTTTGTGCATTAGCCACTGTTTTTCAGAAGAGATTTGTTTTTATTTTATAAAAGAGAGGAATTTTTGCTTTTTTTAATTACTGTTGTTAGTTTTCTAATGTTTATTATTAGAATTATTGTCTCGTTGAATTACCAAAAATGTTTCTACTTAAAAGATAAAAAACCAAGAGGTTTTTAAAAGTAAATTTTATGCTAACCCATGCCCTAAGCCAAAGACAAAGAGAGTGTTACGTATCAATAATACCAGGCTGATTTCTGTATACTTGAAGGTCGAATTCTAAATGTTAAAGTTGATTTAAATGATATTTTTGCGTACTAATTAATTATTTACCCTTAATCAACGATTTATAATTTATTTTATATTTGTGGGTGGCTGTATTATGAACTGACACTTACGGATGACAGACAATAATAATAATAATAATAATAATATTCATTTATTGATCTACCAGATAAGAAAAATAGTAAAAAGAATTTACATGTATACACAGTGTATCTTAGACGTAGATCAATCAGGTATAGATTCAGGCCTTCGGCAAACCGAACTTCTGATCTTCCATCTATACCTTTCCACCCTACAGTTAAATAAAATAGAGCAAGAACAAATGCAACAAAATGTAATAACATACTTGTATGAAAATTAATAGCAAATTCGAAATTAATAAATGAGAATATAATTATACATGTGGTTGAAACACATTACTGTTCACTCTTCTTCAATGCAATCAGTAGTCGTTTAAAACACATTTGAGAAAGATTGTTCTTCTTTAAATCCAGAGGTAAACTGTTCCATAGTTTGGCTATGTTGTACGAAAAAGATCGTTTAAAGAACATAGTAAAATGCCGGGGAATCATAATAACATTTTTAAATCTGATGTTAATGTTGTGCACATCAGTACGCTAAGAAATTCTCTGAAATAAATAAGGGGGCGTCTTATAAAGAAGAATACTACGAAAAATACAAGCGGTATGAATATATCTTCTGTTTGCCATGTTCAACTAGCCAGACATTTTCAGTGCATGGGAAATGCGTTGAAATTTTCTAATACCATAGATGAATCGCAGACAGGAATTCTGCACTTTCTGGATACGGGCTCTGTCTGTTGCATCAATACAAGGATCGTAGACACAATCACAGTAATTAAATAACGACAGAACAAGGGAATCGCAGAGTAATAATTTTAATTTTTGATTGAGAAGATGCCTATTGCAGTATAATAATTTCAATACAGAATAAGATTTACGAATAAGGGAATTAGTATATGCCTTAAAACGTAATTTACTGTCTATTAAGAGTCCAAGGTTTTTAATGCAATCAGACAGATTTAGCATTTCATTGCCCATCTTAATGCCAACATCATTAACAATTATGTCGGTAAGTTGCTGTGAACCAAAAACTAAGACCGAGGATTTGGAAGGATTGATTTTAAGACCATGATTTGAAGATAAAGTTAGAATATGCTCTAATTCACGATTAACACTGGCGATAACATCATGGAGGAAAAGAGAAAATTAACTGCAGGTCATCCGCGTATGCATATAATTTACAATTTGGAGTAATAGATTTAAAACAACACGTATACAAAATGTACAACAAAGGGCCGCAAATACTACCCTGAGGAACTCCACTTTGCAATGCAACAGGTACCGAAAACAGATCTTTAAGTTTAACTGTTTGTGTGCGACCATAAAGATAATGACGAAAAAATGCAATTACACCTTCGCTCATGCCAACATATTGTAAAATGGCTAAAAGTATATCGTGATCGAGAGTATTAAAGGCTTTAGAAAAGTCTAACGTTACCATAAGGCAAGACTGTTTTTTATCAATGGAGTTGATGACATCATCAATTACACCCAATAGCGTGGTACAGCAACTAAAACCTGGTCGAAAACCAGATTGATTGGAAGGTAGCACATTATGTTGATCTAAAAACTGTCTTAGTTGTCTATCAACAATCTTTTCTAAAACTTTCGAGAGAAAAGGCAAGATACTAATTGGCCGTAGATCTTTAAATTCGGTAGGCTTAGAAATTTTGGCAAGCGGGATCACTAGTGCTGCCTTCCAACAAGCCGGAAAAACGTTGAATTCTAAACAAAAATTAATTATGTGAGTAATATAAGGCGAAATGAAGGGACGGCACAAAGTGATAAGTTTGTTGCTTAAACCATCAGAACCTATTGCGTTGCTGCTCATTTGGTCTAGAATTTTATCAACATCGACCACTGTGACAAGCTGAAACTGAAATTCGCCAGCTACGGTTGGATGGCGAGTATTCAGATAAGAATTTATAATAGTATTTTTGTCGGGTTATTAGCAATCTCTACATTCGCAAAGAAATCATTTAAACTATTAGGATTGTCAAAGAATTCAGGCAAAGAAGTAGAAGTTTTATTAATGACTAGGTTGTTTAAATATTTCCATAAGTCTTTGGAATTGGAGGCATTAAATTGATATGCTTTTTGTTCCTCCCTAATTGCGAAAGTAGCATAATTTCTAAGGGTCTTGTAATATTCTAAGTGGGCTAGGTTACCTGAATTTTTGAAACGTTTGAATGCCTGGTCACGCAGATTCATTATATCACGGAGAGTATTAGTTAGCCACGGAGGGGAAGACTTCCTAAAAGTAGAAGTGCGTATAGGGGCATATATATTGAATAAGAGAAGCAGATTATCATTAAAGAATTTCAACTTATCATCAATATTAGTTAACCTTAACATAATATGCCAAGGGATATTTTCCAAATCCAGTAGGAAAGCATTACGATCGAAATACCTGAAACTGCGATATGTTATCTGCTCAGTCATTATTTCATTTTGAAACACTTTGGCTCATATTAGCCATAAAGATAAGGCAAAAATGGAAAATGAATTTATCTTTAAAAAAGTTAATTTGTTTATCATTCGTAAATGACAGTTCATAATTACAGCTACGCAGCGAAAGTTTTAGTATTGTTAAACTTACGTCAAGTGTCAACTTTTTTTTGGCGGTGCCAGTATAAGCTAAAAATGACAAGAAAGCATAATAATAAAAAAACGTATACTTGAATCCTTATACATTTTCCTTTTCTCCCTTTTGGCGCCTATGAACGGGGCTTGAGCCCCGACCCTAGACTTTGAAAAATGCTCCCTCCTCCACCATTATGCTAATTAATAATTAAACTGTTGATTATATTTTATGTAAATGTCCATATTAGTTAAAATTTACTTAATTTATTTAATTGGAATTTAATTATTATATCAGTCCAATTATTTAGCTATGGCCTGTCAGCCCAGCCCCCCCTGGAAGAATGTCAAAGACCACAAAGTATCGGTTTCTCACCGATGTGTTTTAACTTGTGCCGTTTCAAAGATACGTGTTCTCGGCATTTATAATCGCAAATATCACAACTAAACGGCTTCTCGCCGGTGTGCTTTAACTTGTGTACTTTCAAATTACCGAGATGCCTGCATTTATAATCGCAAAGATCACAACTGAACGGCTTTTTGTCGGTGTGCTTTAACTTGTGTTGTTTCAACTGGTCGGGACGCCCGCATTTATAATCGCAACGATCACAACTGAACGGCTTCTCATCTGTGTGTCTTAATTTGTGCCGCTTCAAATTTGCGTGGTGCCAGCATTTATAGTCGCAAAGATCACAACTGAACGGCTTCTCGCCGGTGTGCTTTAACTTGTGATGTTTCAAACCACTGAGATTCCTGCATTTAAAATCGCAAAAATCACAAGCGAACGGCTTCTCGCCGGTGTGATTTAACTTGTGTTGTTTCAGAACATCGAGACGCGTGCATTTATAATAGCAAAGGTCACAATTGAACTTCTTCTCGCCGGTGTGCTTTAACTTGTGTTGCTTCAAATTTCCGTGTAGTCGGCATTTAAAATCGCAAAAATCACAAGTGAACGGCTTCTCGCCGGTGTGCTTTAACTTGTGATGTTTCAAACCACTGAGATGCCTGCATTTATAGTCGCAAAGTTGACAACTGAACGGCTTCTCGCCGGTGTGCTTTAACTTGTGATGTTTCAAACCACTGAGATGCCTGCATTTAAAATCGCAAAAATCACAAGTGAACGGCTTCTCGCCGGTGTGCTTTAACTTGTGTTGTTTCAGAACATCGGGACGCGTGCATTTATAATAGCAAAGGTCACAATTGAACTTCTTCTCGCCGGTGTGCTTTAACTTGTGTTGCTTCAAATTTACGAGTAGCCGGCATTTATAATCGCAAAGATTACAACTGAATGGCTTCTCGCCGGTGTGCTTTAAAACGTGATGTTTCAAACCACTGAGATGCCTGCATTTATAGTCGCAAAGATGACAACTGAACGGTTTTTCGCCGGTGTGCGTTAACTTGTGTCGTTTCAAATTTCCGAGTAGTCGGCATCTATAATCGCAAAGATTACAACTGTACGGCTTCTCACCGGTATGTATCAGTATGTGTCTCCGCAAGTCCATGCGACATTGAAATTTAGAATCACATATCCGGCATTCGACTGTTTTTTTACCAACAATTTTAGCTTTAGATCTCCGCCGACTCCTGAAACAAAGAGAATCATTAAATTTGAAAACATTTTTGAAATTAAATATTTATCAGCATGACACTTAGGCCCGGTTGTATAAAGCCTTTGTCAACTTTAACAACGAATTAAGTTAATGTTAAATACGGCTGCCATTGTCAAGTGTTGCATAGAAAACATTTACCAGAATTTAACGCATTGTTAATTGACTTTATGTCAAACGCTTGCTAATTAAATATTTGTGTTGTATAAAACCAATGTTAAAGTTAACTCTGAGTTAAACGCCTTATAAGTCTTCGATTTGCTAATCAAAGACCAACCTTCAATTAATGTATTGTTAAGTGTTTGCATGAGCTAACAAAAGAACATATTTTTTCTGGTTCTCCTATTAATTGATCGGTGGAAGCATACAAGTGCCAATTAAAAGGTAGGTAAGTAGAAAAAATTATAAAACTTGCATTTTAATGTTTTTTCTTTTTAGATTAGCATACAGAAGCCGTAAATGTTTCACTGTTCTAGCTACTTCCACCTCAGAATTAAACTCTGCAGCTATTTTCTCCCATGCTTCGGTTTTTTTTGTTATTAATGTTTGTTGAGGTACCTTTATTTTCCACAGTTTCCTTGTACCTAAACAAGAAATATTAAACGTCATCATAAAACCAGAAGTTTCAGATAATTCTTTAGCAAGAGTTTCTAATTTTGTGTTTAAATTAAAAGTATCCATACTTACCTTGCAACAAATGTTTTTCCTTTATTGTGAAATTTGGTGTTCTTTTTTGATCCATTTTTTATGACAAATAACTATAAATTATTAATTCAAACAGCAAGCACAAGCAAACATAAATCACCAAATTATAGGTTATAGATTCAAATATGATTCAAAGAGCGGCAGTTGATGGACCAATCATACCAACTGCTAATCGGTATACGAAAAGTTGCTAAACTCATGTGTCAAATCGTTGTCAGACGCATGTCAGCTAACATAGGATTTATAACGGTTTATAAAACAGCTTAAAATTTAATTCAATGTTAACTTATTGTTAGAATTAACGTATTGTTAGCTGATATAGAACTTAACATGGCTTTATACAACCGGGCCTTAATATACGAGTTAGTTTTTTTTCCTTTTCCTTTAATGGACAAGGTATCAGATTGCGGAATATTCACTATACCTTCAGGCTCTAAGTTCCAAGGTCATATGGCCAACCCTACTAGAATTTAGCCGAATCTAGGGGAACAAAAATCAAGTTACGTTGTTGGTTGCTAATGTGGTGCAAATAAACACGTTGGTTTCCTAGGTTTTAGGGCGCTAAAGGCCGCTATTTACGCCCGCAAAGTATTGTAAAAATGACTTCATTTTGATAAGATTTCTGGCTTTCTTAATTAAGAAAAAACAAAGAATCTTCTACATATGATAAGCCTGAGAAAAATATTTTAATAAAAATTCAAAATTTATTGAAGAGGAATTTATTTATCATATAATTGTAAAATAATTATACCGGGCGTCCCAGAAATGCATATAAAGCTTCAGGTGTTTCCTTTCTGCATTCCATAAGGGTCTCAAAAATGAAAAAATTTATTCTCAGGATCTGTTAGTTTCAGCACACGAGATAAAACACGAGGCCAAAAAAAATTGGTAAACTTGGCAACGTTACTTATATACGCAGTTAATTCGAATTACAGAAGGGCTTCAGACTAAATCAATTTCAAGATGTATAAGTAGCAAATGCAACGCCTTAATTAAATATTTATTTTACTGTTCTCTGCGCTGCTGTTTTTAACAGTAACCCAAAAAGCAGTCGTAGGTGGGTGAAGTACGTTTTAATTATTTTCAGTTAATGATTTAATAATATTTTCCGTTCCATTTTCAGCCGTTTACTTCGCAGTTTTCTGTTAAAAGTGCTCTATTTTGAGGATTCGTACAAGAAAGGTACACTACCCTGCCAGTGGCGCAGCGAGCCCCCCCCCCCCTCCCCAGAAGGGTTATGTAATTTTTTTGCAAATGAATTGAGGCATAGTCATCTTAATTTTTTTTACATAATCTATCGTGGAAAACATTCCACATACTCTTCATATAAAAATAGAAAACTAATTTTGTGTATTGAGAGGACTGTTTAAGTATATACCGGGTGTCCACTTTGATTATGCACCATAGGGACTTCAATGCAATCTTTTTAAATTGTAAATTCCTGTTCTCCTATCGAATATATCATGCGTCCAACAATTATTGTAGTCCTGGGTGGCTGTGGCATCACACAATAATTGTTGGACACCCGTTATCATAAAGCACTAAACGACATAAAACATAGCTTTGTGTTATGCATTAAGTAAAACTACTTTTACTATGTTTTTCGAATAAATGGGCTTTCAAAATTAAAAAAGGAAAAATTAAACAAGCAGATATTTAGATATTTTTGTATTCCACAGTTTTGATCAAGCAGGCAAACTTCTAATTGACAGCTTTTATTGATTTTTAAAATTTTGTAATGAAAAATAGAGAGTTCAAACATAATTAGTATTAAAAAATATTTATTTATAAATTAATAGGTAGTACATGAAATCATTCGCCATTTGCGGCCAACCTGTCCTAGAAGCTTCTGCGAACATTGTCTAACATTCTAGAAGTAATAGTTGCCCATTCTTCCATGATTTTACCTCTCAACTCATTCCAATCGCGGAAAGGAGTCTGATTTTAAATAAGGCGACAAGAAGAAATCGTTTGCTATTAAATCCGGCGATCATGCAGACTATCGTGAATCAACAAGTCTGCATTCAGTATGGTGCTTTTTTTAGCAGTAGCTTCAAAAGGGAAGCAGGACTTTAAAATTATAAAAACTGCATTGAAATTCCTAAGGTGCGTAATCAACCGGGGGTGTCCACTTCTTGTGGCCTTTAAAATCAAATATGTATCACACTCCTTGCCGCGATTTGAATGAATTGAGATGTAGAATCGGCAACTATTACTTCTAGAATGTTAACCAATGTTCGTAGAAGCTTTTAAGATAGGTTGGCCGCAAACGGCAAATTATTTGAACATTTTCTGTAATACCTATTAACTTATAAATAAATATTTTTTAAAACGAACTATGTTTGAAGTCTATTTTTTCTTACAAAATTTTACACCTTTCTTTTTTAATTTTGAAAGATCATGTATTTGAAAAACATATTAAAAGTAGTCTTGGCTAATGCATAATACAAAGCTACGTACTATGCCGTTTATTGCTTTATGATATATATATTTGATAGGAGCAGGAATTTACAATTAAAAAATATTGCATTGAAATCCTTATAGTGCGTAATAATCAAAGTGGACACCCGGTATGTACATGTAGGCATATTTTTTTCTTTTATGTTATTAACTTTCTCTTGGTTAAATGGTAAATAAACATTAGGCGTTTACGAAAATTAACCCGGTGGATATACCGTACTCTATTTTTCTCACTCTTACATGTACTAAGTCTCTTAATGTTCTCTCTCGCACTTCTAACCCGGTTATCAGTCGGGGCGAGTTTTCGTAAACGCCTATTGTGTTCCAGTTTATCTATTTAAAAGTCTATTATTTGCAGATTCGACTTTCTGTGTAATCTAAATCTAAAAAAAAACGACGGTAGCTACTGTCGTCGCCAAAAAAAGTGGACATTGTTTTTGACGTAAATTTAATTACGCTAAGAATTTTTCTGGGTGGCTGTATTATGAACAGCAAATATACGAATAGTAATCAGTGGATTGTAATATTTTCAAAAGCAACAAATAAATTAATTGTTGCTTGTACAGAATTCTATCTAATATCATTTTCAATGATATTCATCTGTGGCTTAGATGCAACTAGATTAATGTTAATGCATTTGTGTAATCTGATCAGCGTCTTCCCACCTACGTAGAAGAAAACACGCTACGCGCACTATATCCATCTCTTTCAACCAGTCGTATACACATGCTCTTTGTACTATTCTTGAAATCACTTTTGACTAAAGTGAAAGTTTTCAAATGGTATATATAATATTGTTTCCAAAGTCAGAAATCAATTGGCTGATAAAGCATGAACTATTATTTTAAGAAACTTAAAAATTTGTTGCAAGTCGGTTTTGATTACAATGAAAATTGATTACAATGAAATTTTGACCACGCGTTATCTCGAACTAAACTTTTACTATTTTAAGAATATTTAATTTTATTTTGTGCATTAGCCACTGTTTTTCAGAAGAGATTTGTTTTTATTTTATAAAAGAGAGGGATTTTTGTTTTTTTTTTAATTACTCTTGTTAGTTTTCTAATGTTTATTATTAGAATTATTGTTTCGTTGAATTACCAAAAATGTTTCTACTTAAAAGATAAAAAACCAAGAGGTTTTTAAAAGTAAATTTTATGCTAACCCATGCCCTAAGCCAAAGACAAAGTGAGTGTTACGTATCAATAATACCAGGCTGATTTCTGTATACTTGAAGGTCGAATTCTAAATATTAAAGTTGATTTAAATGATATTTTTGTGTACTAATTAATTATTTACCCTTAATCAACGATTTATAATTTTTTTTATATTTGTGGGTGGTTGTATTATGAACTGACACTTACGGATGACAGACAATAATAATAAACGTCAGTCACTATTTCATTTTGAAACACTTTGGCTCATATTAGCCATAAAGATAAGGCAAAAATGGAAAATGAATTTATCTTTAAAAAAGTTAATTTGTTTATCATTCGTAAATGAGAGTTCATAATTACAGCTACGCAGCAAAAGTTTTAGTATTGTTAAATTTACGTCAAGTAAAGTGTCAACTTTTTTTTGGCGATGCCAGTATAAGCTAAAAATGACAAGAAAGCATAATAATAAAAAAACGTATACTTGAATCCTTATACATTTTCCTTTTCTCCCTTTTGGCGCCTATGAAAGGGGCTTGAGCCCCGACCCTAGACTTTGAAAAATGCTCCCTCCTCCACCATTATGCTAATTAATAATTAAACTGTTGATTATATTTTATGTACATGTCCATATTAGTTAAAATTTACTTAATTTATTTAATTGGAATTTAATTATTATATCAGTCCAATTATTTAGCTATGACCTGTTAGCCTCCCCCCCCCTGGAAGTTTCCACATGGGCGCCCATGATGGAAATTCCCAAGAACCCCTCCCAGAAGAAATTTCTGGCTGCGCCACTGCTATCCCTGGTAACCGTTTCTTGCGGTTTTAGAATGAGGAAATATAGAGAAATAGATTTACCTGAAGCTTTATATGCATTTCTGGGACACGCAGTATACAGGGATATTCACATAAACCGTTCGTTAAAAGTTTTCAAGGTTGCAGTTCACGTAGATATTTGAAATTTAAGGAGCAAGGGTTTTCCGTGGAGATCTCTTTAAATAAAATAAAATTGCCTTTGTATCACTTCCGGTTGTACCGGAAGTCGCTATCAACTCGCTTATTTTAAATGGAATGCTATATATTTTATCACGTTTTTGAATTCTACATGTAAAAATATGTTAAAATGCAATACATTTCCCTATCTCTAAAATGCATCATTTTTGAGATATTTTGAATTTTATTAGAAATTTGGATTCTGCAATATGATTTTCAAAAAATTATACAACAGCTGTTATTGAAGCAATTTTATTTGTAATAGCTAATATTGTAGTTGAAGCTTTAAGGTTCTTAAAAATTCCATCAGCATAATCTATTAAGCTACAGGGTGGCTAAAACGCACCGCTCCACTCGAAGATATTCAAACACAGAAAAATACTTTTTTTCAAATGGAATGACCGATATTTTAATGCACCATTGTATGTGGAATCAAATGCTGCGTCGAACTGTACTAGCATTCCCTATACCTAACTTTAACAGTTTTTCAGTTATAAGATATTTCTGGTTTAATACATAAAAATTGACATTTATTAGTAAGGCTCGGATTATATGCAAAATGCATATTTGTTATTAAGAGGTATATCAACAAAATTGTAAGTTTTCTAAGCATATCTAATGTTTTTTGATTAAAAGAAGCTAATTTAAAAATGAATATTTTGCATATTTTGGCACCTTCGTGAATATTTTAGGAAATATTGCATATTTGTGCATATTTTCTTCAAATCAAAAATTTCCGATAAAAATTTCAGTTCAAGTTAAAAAGAATTAGTATCCTGCTGAGTGTTTCCTTCTTAAATTCGTTTTGAATGGCTATCTATAATACCTATAATTCTTCCATTCGGATTGGTAGTTTATTTACACAAATATTTACAAGGTAGTTACAGGAGCACACACTAGGTAAAGCTCGGTTGTAAAATGGGACCGAACCGTGCGATATGAATGACTTCAAGTAAGTGTTGTAATTTTATTCGTTCATTGATTGGTAACCACTTGCTTTATTTTGAAGTGGATGAAACTACAGACTCTTGTGGTCGATATATTACTAATCTGTTAATTGGTTGTCTTGATGTTGAAAAAGCTGGCAAATCGTATTTAATAAGTTGTAAGCAGTTAGATAAAACTAACAATTGTACAATAATTCGATTTATTCATCAAGGATTAACAAATTTTTTTCTGCCTAATCCAGTTCCACATGAAAAAGTAATATTGATGTTATCAGACGCTGCTCCTTACATGTGTAAAGCCTCAGCAAATTTAAAAATATTTTTTCCTAATTTAATTCATACCACTTGTTTGGCACATGGTATTAACAGAGTTGCCGAAGAAATCAGAAACCAATTCCCTCTTGTAAATGAATTAATCAGCAACGTAAAAAAGATTTTTTTGAAAGCGCCATTACGGATTCAATTGTATAAAGAATCATTTCTGGGTTTACCGTTGCCTCCACAATCAGTAATTACTAGGTGGGGCACGTGGCTAAATGCCGCAATTTTCTATTCAAAAAATTACGAAAAAATTAAAAATTAAATTTTAGAATCTACTTCTATTAAAGAAGCCAAAAAAATTTTCAAAAATAATGTAATACCAAATCAATTAGCGTTTATTGCAAGTAATTTTTCTGTAGTGGCCGAAACAATTTTAAAATTAGAATCAAAAGAGCTGCTTTTGACTGAATCAGTAAATTTAATAAACAAATGCCATAGAGAATTATCAGCTGTTACAGGAACTGGAGACTTAATTTTTAAAAAGCTTAACTCAGTATTGAATAAAAATGAAGGATTCAAAATTCTGTCAAAAATGTCTAAAATTTTGAATGGGGAATTTGTTGATGATGATGACCTTGAATTAGATCCATATATTGTAAACAATTTAAAATATGCGCCCATTACTTCTGTCGATGTTGAACGATCTTTTTCGACGTTTAAACATTTACTAGACATTTATTCGTTTAAAATAGAAAATTTAGAGAAACACTAACACACAATTGTCAATTTTTTTCATAATAATAAATAGGCACATAATATGTATATAAATATATTACTCCTGTTATTTTTGTGAATAGGTAGGTATATTGCTAAATGTTGTATTTATGTTGTATGTATAATAATAAGAATAAATATGTTTTAGTTTATTAAAGTGGAATATACTGTCATTTTTTATTGTTAAAAGTTTTGCATATCGGTGCATATTTGGCATATATTAGAGCATATTTTTTAATATCTTGTGCATATTCTTGTGAAATTACGTGCATATATATGCGCATATTTTACAGATTTTCCGTGCATATAATCCGAGCCTTATTTATTAGGTTAAATATTTCTAATTTTGTTGATATAGTTATGAAAACAACAAACAATTGCATTTAACGTTTCCCTTTACTACAAATTTTAAGCAAAAGCAAAAAAAATTTGAGAATCAAAATCAAAATTACTCAAACGCTGATATTTTAAATCTATTTTTTAAATTCATGAAGAATGATCTAAAATTGTTCAGAGCAGAGAATGTGTGTTCGATCAAATGTACTCCTCTTGTTTCCTATGAATAAAACACAGTTTGGAAAGTTTGAACCTAACTTTATACAATTTGGTAAAATAAAACGTACGAAGATCAGTAACAAATAACGAAGGTAATTAGACAATGGTTTTAAAATACTTTCACGCTAATCCAGAGAATTGCAAACTAGCAGCTATTTTATTCTTCAATTTAAAGTAATGAAATTCATACTTTTTCGTTTTATAAGATCACAAGCGTCCTAAGAGAAGGATGATTAAAGAACTATTAAAATTTGTGAATTTCCACTTGCCAAATTCTATTTTCTTTGGTTGACTACAAAATTTGTAGTAACAGTAATCGTTGTTATAATTTCCATGCTATCTTAATAAAATTAAAAATATTTGACCTATTAAAATTGTAATTTTCTTTGAATTAATCGAAAATGTTTCATAACTCAAAAACTGTTAAAGTTAGGTATAGA
This sequence comes from Dorcus parallelipipedus, assembly GCA_958336345.1. Taxonomy (NCBI): domain Eukaryota; kingdom Metazoa; phylum Arthropoda; class Insecta; order Coleoptera; family Lucanidae; genus Dorcus; species Dorcus parallelipipedus. The sequence continues at coordinate 1,838,558 of OY284475.1, forward strand.
GAATGCTAGTACAGTTCGACGCAGCATTTGATTCCACATACAATGGTGCATTAAAATATCGGTCATTCCATTTGAAAAAAAAGTATTTTTCTGTGTTTGAATATCTTCGAGTGGAGCGGTGCGTTTTAGACACGCTGTAGCTTAATAGATTATGCTGATGGAATTTTTAAGAACCTTAAAGCTTCAACTGCAATATTAGCTATTACAAATAAAATTGCTTCAATAACAGCTGTTGTATAATTTTTTGAAAATCAGATTGCAGAATCCAAATTTCTAAGAAAATTCCAAATATCTCAAAAATGATGCATTTTAGAGATAGGGAAATGTATTGCAATTTAACATATTTTTACATGTAGAATTCAAAAACGTGATAAAAAATATAGCATTCCATTTAAAATAAGCGAGTTGATAGCGACTTCCGGTACAACCGGAAGTGATACAAGGGCAATTTTATTTTATTTAAAGAGATCTCCACGGAAAACCCTTGCTCCTTAAATTTCAAATATCTACGTGAACTGCAACCTTGAAAACTTTTAACGAACGGTTTATGTGAATATCCCTGTATAAAATTGGCCACTTGCGAGGGGACACAATTTATAAAAATCATTACCACATTTGTAATATCAAAGACCACAAAGCATCGGTTTCTCACCGATGTGCTTTAACTTGTTTCTCATCTTTGTGTTTTAACTTGTGCCGTTTCAAACTTCCAACTTCTCGGCATTTATAATCGCAAATATCACAACTAAACGGCTTCTCGCCGGTGTGCTTTAACTTGTGTACTTTCAAATTACTGAGACTCCTGCATTTAAAATCGCAAAAATCACAAGTGAACGGCTTCTCGCCGGTGTGCTTTAGCTTGTGTTGTTTCAGAACATTGAGACGCGTACATTTATAATCGCAAAGGTCACAATTGAACTTCTTCTCGCCGGTGTGCTTTAACTTGTGTTGCTTCAAATTTCCGAGTAGTGGGCATTTATAATCGCAAAGATTACAACTGAACGGCTTCTCGCCGGTATGCTTTAACTTGTGATGTTTCAAACCACCGAGATGCCTGCATTTAAAATCGCAAAAATCACAAGTGAACGGCTTCTCGCCGGTGTGCTTTAGCTTGTGTTGTTTCAGAACATTGAGACGCGTGCATTTATAATCGCAAAGGTCACAATTGAACCTCTTCTCGCCGGTGTGCTTTAACTTGTGTTGCTTCAAATTTCCGAGTAGTTGGAATTTATAATCGCAAAGATTACAACTGAACGGCTTCTCGCCGGTGTGCTTTAACTTGTGATGTTTCAAACCACTGAGATGCCTGCATTTATAGTCGCAAAGATGACAACTGAACGGCTTCTCGCCGATGTGCTTTAACTTGTGATATTTCAAACCACTGAGATGCCTGCATTTAAAATCGCAAAAATCACAAGTGAACGGCTTCTCGCCGGTGTGCTTTAACTTGTGTTGTTTCAAACCACTGAGATGCTTGCATTTATAGTCGCAAAGATGACAACTGAACGGCTTCTCGACGGTGTGCGTTAACTTGTGTCGATTCAAATTTCCGAGTAGTCGGCATCTATAATCGCAAAGATTACAACTGTGCGGCTTCTCACCGGTATGTATCAATATGTGTCTCCGCAAGACCATGCGACTTTGAAATTTAGAATCACATATTCGGCATTCGACCGTTTTTTTACCAACAATTTTAGCTTTAGATCTCCGCTGACTCCTGAAACAAAGAGAGTCATTAAATTCGAAATTAAATATTTATCAACATGACGATTTACTGTCTATCACAAAACAATAATGATTTGGTTTTCGAATCGCGAATGTAGTTATGAAGAATTTTGAATAAGAAACGTTTTATTCAGAATTCCTTGTACTTGCATGTGACGATGACTAAACAGCGGAGACTTTAATGGCGGGAAATTTGTTCCGGTTTTTCAATCGATAATTAACTACAAGTTAATAGTTAACTTGAAGCAAAATTTTTCAATTTGTAGTACTTGATCGAACTGTTGATTAACTGACAGTAAAATTTACTGCCGGAAAAATCACTAGTAAACAGAAACATGAATTTATTCGATGTTAATGCTTACAGTACTGACGAGGAAGGAGGCCCTGGGGCTGCGCTTAAAATTGGATACAACACAAGCTGTAATTGTAGCAACAGCTGTACTGCACAACCTAGCTTGTGAAGAAAATGCAACTCTTCCTCCCATCAAATTGAAGTTAATCATGGAGGTCTGAACAATCAAGGCTTACAAGCCTTGATTTGATTCAAAATGTTTTTGCTAGATTAGGGTAGGTTTTAACTGTGAACATAACTACTTATTTTCCTAATCAAATTTAATCTGTACCTTTACAAAGTTTCTTATTTTTTAAATCTTCGCTCAACAAACACGAAGTACCAGGAACTGTGTCCCGAGGCATCTTTCACGGACAACAAGGGTTCCGGCTTCAAGACACCAATTCGTGTCGATTCTGCCTTTCAGGGACGTTCTCAACTTCATTCAACCGACCTAGAAGAAAGTATCCGTAGCAAACCAAGCGAATACTTCTTTAAAAGAAACGGTGGAAGGAGATCCATTATAACCAAGCTTCCAAACAAAAGCAAGATACGCCTACAAGACGTTCTGTTGGAGGAGCACCTCAAAACATAAACTAATTAGTGATATGTTAAGTGAAAAGACTAAAAAGAAAGGCCTGTTAAGTTTTGAAAAGTGCGGTGCGCCAAAGAGTTAATTTCCAGTTGAAATTTAGAAAAATGTTTTTGAAATTGTCAGGTTAGGAATTTTTGTAATGTTAATTTTAAGATTTCCAGCGAGGAATACTTACGTTGGAGAATGTCGTAGGTAGTAGGAAAATATTTAGTAAAATTAAGATACTTACCGATAAAGTTTGCATGAAAAATAAATAAGATTTTCCAAATTTTCATAACGCGTTATTGTAAACACAGTCAAATGACACACAAATAAATGACACATTAGCACAAATAAAATATTAAAACCACAAACATGAAATAAACATAGGAATTATTAATGTTTCAAATTCCGAACGTTTTCGTTCGTGCGTGTGAACCTGCGCTTGGTGTTTCTGAACGCGACCGATCATGATTGCGTCATAACATCACAAGAACTCTTCCGCGCTAACTAAACATACTTGGCGAACTAAATTAACTTAAAAATTAATCCCTTTTGTTTAATTAATTAACACACATCTTTTCTTCAACGACAAAGCGCACATCAAATTTGACATGTCAATGCTTACTGTAAACAGCTGATTAACATCTGATTGGCGCAGTTCTGCAAACTGTTCGACATGAAATTTCTCTAAAAGATAAAATTCATGCTGTTTTTGTTTCTCTATACCTGAATGCGGTCAAAACGACGAATTTCCTTTTTGTTAATAATAATTCACAAAATCACAAGTGGAAACAAAAAAGAATGAAAGCCATCGAAAAACAAACGAAATGGAAAATAATTCCTAAAGAAAGTAAGAGAAACAACTGACAGTTGTGTTAGAAAATTGAATCTCAAAAAATAATTAATAATAAACATTCAGAACATAATGGTATATTAATTCGAAATTCACGAAGAAAAAGGAAAACAAATAACTAAAATTGAGAATGTTTTCGACGACTCGGAAAACCAAATCCAAACGTGGAAAAAAAAATGAAAATCTATGAAGTAAAAAAGAAAAAACAAATGACGATCGTAATATTCGCGAAAGAACGAGGGGAGCAGATAATTTTTGATAAAATAATTTCAGAGAAATTCAAATGGAAAAGAAGAAAAAGAAAAATAATTGTAAAATTTACATTCGTCATTTGGTTTTCTCTTTTTTTCTTTTATCACAAATTACGTTTCGCCGTCGTTCGACAGCTTCGTCAGACGAGGCTGTCCAACGACGGCGAAACGTAAAGTTTTGTGCTATAATTAGTGTCCGTTTAAACGAATTTGTGATACAATTTTCATCGGACAAGAACCAGCTTTAATTTTTTCTTTTAATTTTGAAGTTATCGTTTGTCTTTTTTATCTGAAATTAAATTATCAAAAATTTATTATTCAAAATATTATTCAAAAATTTCGTGGTAATTTCGCTAAGCATAAAAATCAAGTTCTTCTTTACCGACTTATGCACAATGTCGCCAATGTAATGATTTTGGCATTAGATCTAGTGACTTTCTGTTGAAATTTCAAACAACTTCTATTGTAAATGAGTTCAGACACATTGAATGTCTAGTGATACTATGATCGGCTTAGTGACAAATCTAGTGACAATTTTGTGGTGATATCTGCCATAAAATAATTAACCATGTTCGCAAAGCATAAAAATTGCGTTCTTCTTTATCAACATTAGCTGTGTTCGTATATTCAGCTCAATTCACTCTATTTATATAGTGCATTCGACTGGTGCACTGAGTACGCATTCAGAATATTCTCATCTTATTTTAACCTCATGTAATGAAACGAGATGGAGATATTCTGAATGCGCACTCAGTGCACAATTTAGTCCCAGTCGAATGCACTATTAGTCACTTCGCACTCTAAAGAGTGAGAGCGAATAAGTTTTAATACAAGTAAGAGTGAGACACCTGCACCAGGTGAATCGAAAACGTTATTAAACATGCATGGTCAAGGCGGGATTCGAACCCACAATTACTGTCTGTTCTATTCTAGTAACATTTCAGTGATTTTTATTACATACAATGCTAGTCTCAAGTCTCCCCCCTCCCTGGTAATTTTGGAACCAAATAAGATAGAAAGTTCAGACAAAAAACAAATCAATGTACATAAAAATTAAGCTAACTAAAAAAGATTGACTGGTTGAAGCCTACTTCAAGTAGAAGTCAATTTGTTGGAACCAACTTAAAAATTCACGGACTGCGGACTGGCGTTTTTATTACCTGCCCTTTTTTTTTAGAGGGCGTCAGCGTTCCTTCAATTTTGACATTTAAAATTGACATGATTTAAAATTTTGTGAGCGTGTGCATTCAGTTATGGACCCACGTAACTAAAATCAATTAGTTTAAGCCAACTTAAAAAGGTCGACTGGTTAAAGCCAACGCCAACGTAAGTACATCAACAAGGGCCGGTAACTCAAAATTTTGTTACCAGAATTTATAACGCGACGCACGCGTAGTTGCTTTTAAACTTGTCCGGACAGGATTGAAACAAGTTACCGGGGAATGGAGTTTTTCGCGCCGGATAATGAAATTAATTACTGCTTGAACTCGGTGGAGACGAGATGTAAATTCTGAGAGCAAGTTTTATTTAAATTTTCTGAAAATTTCATTAAACTTTATTCAAATGTTTCATTTTACTTATTTAAATCAATAGATTATTTTAATTTATAAAATTCTTAACTATTTAAAGAAAAATATAAAAATAAAGAAACAATTTAAATCGACAAAATAATTTGCTTTGGCTTGAATGCAATTTCGCCTATGGCCAAATTATTTAAACAAAGCAAGCAAGAGGATAAATAAAAATATTTTAAAACAAAGGGAAAGCAAAAGAGTGCAAACAAGCTTGACTTTTCCACTAAACGAGAGCATCGGTTTGTTTCAACCAAAGGAGAAATTGATTTCTAGTTGCGCAAGCTCAGGAAATCAATTTGAAGTTTGAAACAGATCAAAGGCGATCACATAAAAATTAATTAATAAATTAGATCAAAAATTTTGAAATTAAGAAAAGGAAAATTTTACCGGGTTTTAAAACAAAACAAAAAATTCAGGTCCACTACAATTTTTAGTAAAGTTTACAAGAGTTTGTAGAATTCTCTTAATAAATTAAAACGTTGCAAATATAAAAATACAAAAATATGTTTGAATTAGATTAAAATTGTATTTCTTTTACTTTTACAAGAAGTTAAAACACCATCTTGACATATATCGTTAACATAATAAAGGTTTTTTGTTAATTTGTGTAAATTACAAAAAAGAAACATAGATCTTGCACCGATAGTGTATATATTTACTACACTAGGATGCAAAATTACATTTTTCATGTACTGAATATACCATCAAATGAGATTAAACAGCAATGAGTTATTTTTACAAAATATTTAGTAAAAAGTAAACTTTTATATTTAACTACCAGCGATCATTTAAATTAAGTAAATTTAATGCCAAATCTTTGTTACCAGTGACTAAAATTATTTAACGTTTACATTTTGGTCCACTAATAGTTAATTTAACAAAATATTTTTTACTGTGTAGGTTTCTTCGTTTTGACTGCACTTTTAACATCTTTACTCTATCTTTCTCACTCCTACTTATATTATATTATATACATCGCACTCTCTCAGGAGCGATAGGAGGGTAGAAAAGTGTAGTCAAAACGAACAGACCTAATGTGTTCGCAATTTTTACCTCCGAGAACGTCTTGGGCGTGTACTTGCTCACTCACGATTTTTAAAATATTTTGCATCTCGCTCATCCGATTTAAAGCGTCTTGTGTTTACATTATTTCCATGGTAACGGGCGTACTTTTAACATCCCAGTTGTAAGAAGGACGCTCGAATGCGCCCGTTGTCATGGAAATGAAATAAACACCAAGTCGTTTTAAACCGGATGAGCGAGATGCAAAATATGTTAAGAATCGTGAGTGAGAAAGACGCGATTACACGCCCAAAACGCAAAGATTGTGAACGCAGCCCAGATGTACAGAATGTCCCCGGATTGAGTTTACAAGAGGCGAAAAATTATTTTTAATTTTGCAAAGAAAATATTGAAGAAAAAAATTTTGTTTGATTCAAGAAATCCATGACAGTTAGAGAGAGCTACGATACAGAATTGAATTATGTGCTATAAAGGGTGGTGGGCTAATTGCATAGTTTAAAATGTTGACTTTCTTTTTCGACTTTAAGAACACACTGCAGTTTTTAATACATGTTCATTATAATCAAAGAATTTCTTTTCCCTTTCGCATTTTATTGTAAAATTAAAAATATTTTTCCCTCTTGTAAATTTAACTCGAGGACATGCTGTATATTACGTAATGCTAATGCACATTCTCGGCACGTATACGGCTAATTTTCAGAAATAACTACAAATATAATTATGCTAAAGTAATGTGTAATTATATAACGCCCTGTACATTTCTCAATTTTAAATCTAATACCATACAGATATGCGTTTAAAAGATGTAAGCATGGAAAACGACTTATATATAAATTAAATACAATATCATCAAAAAAATTAGGGTATTTTATGAGTTTCCCGTGTGCTTCAACATATGTCGTTTCAAAGTTACAAGCGCTCGACACTTGTAATCGCAAAGATCACAAAGCATAGGCTTCTCATCGGTGTGCCTTAACTTGTGCCGCTTTAAATTTGTGACGTGCCAGCATTTATAATCGCAAAGATCACAACTTAGCGATTTCTCACTGGTGTGCTTTAACTTGTGTTGTTTCAAATAATTGAGACGCGTGCATTTATAATCGCAAAGATCGCAACTGAACGGCTTTTCGCCGGTGTGCTTTAACTTGTGTTGTTTCAAATCGGTGAGATGCCTGCATTTATAATCGCAAAGATCACAACCGAACGGCTTCTCGTCGGTGTGCTTTAACTTGTGCTGTTTTAAATTTGCGAGGCGCCAGCATTTATAATCGCAAAGTTCACAGCTAAACGGCTTCTCGGTAGTGTGCTTTAACTCGTGCACTTTCAAAGACCTCAGCTGTCGGCTCGTATAATCGCAACGGTCACAACTGAACGGCTTCTCGCCGGTGTGCTTTAACTTGTGTTGTTTTAAACTTCTGAGGCGTAGGCATTTATAATCGCAAAGATCGCAACTGAACGGCTTCTCGATAGCGTGTTTTAACTTGTGAAGCTTCATAGACCTGAGCTGTCGGCTCTTATAATCGCAGCGATCACAACTGAATGGCTTCTCAGCGGTGTGCTTTAACTTGTGCCGTTTCAGATAACCGAGGTTCCGGCATTTATAATCGCAAAGGTCGCAACCGAACGACTTCTCGCCGATGTGGTTTGACTTGTGCCATTTCAAACTCTCGAGATGCCCGCATTTATAATCGCAAAGATCACAGCTGAATGGCTTCTCGCCGGTGTGCCTTAATTTGTGCCGCTTCAAGCTTACGAGCTGCCGGGATTTATAATCGCAAAGATCGCAACTGAACGGTTTCTCGCCGGTATGCTTTAACTTGTGTTGTTTCAAACTTGTGCGGTGTCGGCATTTATAATCGCAGAAATCACAACTCAACGGCTTCTCGTCGGTGTGTATCAATACATGTCTCCGCAAGTACTTACGGTGTTGAAATTTAGAATTACATATCCGACATTTGAATGCTTGTTTACCAGCAATCTTAGGTTTGGATCGCCGCGGACTCCTGAAACAAAGAGACTCATTAAATTCGAAAACATTTATGAAATTAAATATACTAAACTACTACAACACGCAAAAACGTAATTACAAGAAAGTAATTTCCAAAACTAAAAGAAACTACAAGGGAAGCGTGGCGTATAATCAACGTAAAAACAAGCCGTGAATCAGCCAGATCTTGAAAGATCCAACTCAAGCGTGAAAACCTTGAAGTAACCGATTGCTAATATCTTCGCCAAACTTTTCTCCACCGTTACCATCAATGCACTGCAAAATCATTTCGGAAGTGACATTTCCGAGGAGTGTACAGCCTGCACACTGAATGAACATTCCATGTTCTTCAATCCCATTCTTCTGGTAGATGTGCTAAAAATAATAATTAATAACTTAAAAATTAACGAAAGTGTCGGTCCTGATGTAGTCGAAGCAAAGGCAATAAAACACGTTGGTGAAATAATCGCTTGTCCGCTGGCGAATCTTATAAATGGCTCTCAACTTCAAGGACCTTTTCCGAATGTCCTCAAATCATCAGTGATCATACCCATCCCTAAAAAAGATGACTTAGAAAATGTTAACAATTACAGACCTAATAAGTATTTTTTTTTCGGAAAGTACAGATGTAACTTTTATAATTAATATCTCATTAACGAAGAAAGTTAGAATACAAATATTGTGGTACTGTTACAAGCTAAGTGGAAGGTATCTAGCTCAGTAACAAAGTTTACTTTTCTTTAAACAGAGAATCAGTAAAACTATTTCCATTTCGACAACAATTGAAGGGCAATAACTTTTGTTTTTTACATCGTCATTAGAGGCTCCATAAAATTATCTTTCAATTAACTATGCACTTCCCTATACCAATTACTGACGGGTGAGGAGATATTTAATATTATTTCATAATTTTTGCATTTAAACCTTTAATATGTAATTATGACGCTAAGAAATTAAAAAATATTTAAAATAGATTCTTGTCTGATGAAAATTGTATAACAAATTCTTTTAAATCTTTTAACGGACCACGTTTTCATGGATGGTCAGCTGCACGTTCACTGGATTGTCAGCTGCTGCTATCATTGAATATAAACCTACTCTAGAAGGGCAACGTAAATGAATGAATTGGCAACCGCATCTTTCCATTAGGAACTGCTGCCATCTCTTGATGTAAATTGTCTATTACATTTTATAGTAAGAAATCTGGAAATGTATTATTATTTATGTGGTATCCATCTATGGAGCAAAAATCAAAATAAATGCGGATTACAACCAAATTGCAAATGGAAATTAGGTAGATTTGATTTGGAATCAAATCAAATGAACAAATTCACAAGTTCAAAATAGATTACACTGCTTACAGGGTGAATGACAATTGTACCGACAAAAAAAGCGCACAAAAGAATCGATGTTACAGATTACGGGAAGAATGTTCGAAAAATTCTTGTGAACAGTTTATAAATTAATTAAAAAATTGCGTACGAAATACGGCGGCCACCTACTATAAATGCGGCTGTATAATAGGACTATAAATTTTTTTAGTGACTCTCGCTCGCCTACAATGCGACCTTGACAAACATTTCAATTTATTTTATTACTCGTTTAACAGTTGGGGAAGGCAAGTTTGTTTTACGCGACGCAATTATTAGTAATTTCTAAAATTGCGTACGAAATACAAATAATAAATTCGCAAATAATTGTGTAAATAATTGTTTGTTAATTTCGTCCACAAAAAAATCGCAAGGATTTAAATCTGGTGATCACAATGACCGGCCCGACAGGCATCTGATAGTAAATAAATAGTTAAAAAAAAACTATTAGGATACAATCTGTTGTTTTAAACGTCGCGTCGCTAGTATTATGCAAAATACTAATTGGTAATAATTATCACTATAAACGAATGATTACTTGATTGCAGTTGCAAAGTATTGCTTAAACGAATCGGTTTTCTCGGAAAATGTGAAAAGATTTATTAGACCTGAAGTTACCGCCGACTATAAAAACTTTATGAATGTAATAGATTACCATTTTATTCCTTTTTATTATATGAGAGACTTTCACAGCCATACGAAAAAGGGATCACGTTTAAAAAATTCTAAGGAATAGTTCATAATTAATTAAGAATTTATTAAAGTTTTAATAGATTTGTGTTAATAATTCCTCATGCACAAAACGAAATAATAATAATAATTTATATTCGAAACAAATTACGAATGAGTTTAATGATTTACATGTTTACCAGGTCTTCAAAGTATTGTTATTCTTTTCGTTGCATAATCTATTTCAGGTAATTTTGCTGCATACATTATTTGTCAAGTAAATATTTTCGAGTTCGCATTCACGTCGGGCGTTGACCTAAAAACGGAGTTGTGAAATTCCACTTAAAAGTCAAGTTCACGAAGTCATGCTGCAGTATCATAAAACTATAAAAAAACTTTTATGACAGCATTTATTTCGTTCGTCTGCTCCTCGAACTTTTTACCAGTAACTAAAGTGGAAAGAATTTATAAACATTTTTCCCATACTCTCGGTCATCGCTTCTTATCGCGGTTTCATTCTGTCGGTATAATTAACAGTCACCCTGTATATTCTTCTACTAAATATGGTTCCAATAGTTAATAGTAGTCGATATATGTATTTCCGTACGAAAACTTCTACTGTTGCTACGTACTCAGTTAAGCAGATAGCGTTTTGCGGCTTTCGTGCAGCATTTGAGATTGGCTCATTCAAAATCATTCAAAATTATAGCCAATCACAAATGCTGCACGAGAACCATAAAACGCTATCCGCTTAGCCGAGTAGGTAGTTTTACTGATTTATCTGTTGTGGAAGTTTATTATAAAAAGGCATTGCACAATATAAAGAAGATCTTTCCATTACCGCTTAGCCTGTGTATTGGAAACTGTACTTTTAATTTCTTGTAACATAGGGTGAGATGGCTTAAAATAAATATTTTTATTTTTATTTAAAAAATGTATCTGTGTATCTAAATGCTCAGATACATACATAAATACGTAACTAAATACAGATACCAAGTGATACAATGTAACTAGTTACAGATACAGATCCACTGAAAGTATCTAGATGCTGTATCTAAATACTTGTAACTAGATATATTACAACACTGCAAATGTTTAATGCATTTATTCTGGCTGGAAATTCATCTGTAGATATCGTTTAATTTATTACTAAAGCAGCACAGTCATATTAGGCGTTTACGATAATTGGAGCGGTATACCCCGGTTAGTCTATTTTCTCACTTTTACATGCATTAAACGCATTCGTTCTATCTCACTCTTCTACCTCGATCCATGTACTGCTACAATAAATTATCGTAAGCGCCTATTATTATCGGAAATCTTAATATTAACCATCAAAGTTTCGAGATATTTGTTACCTTTCTGTCAACCTTGAACTACAAAAATAACATTTTTTGGTAAAATAATTTAATAAACTATTGTTTAACATCGTTTTAAATATGTCTTCACTACATAAATTGTTGAAATATACAGAATTCGAATAAAAATTCGAACCTTATAACTTCCATATTGTAACAAAAAACTTTCCACCGCAGAACGTTCGAGATTATACCTGCATGCAATTCATCAAGCTTCCACGAAAACCATAAATAAATATAGCAAGGCAGGGCCAACGTGACCAAATAAGCGCAATGCATCGATAATTTCTCAAAGAATCATATATCGCCAACTAAACCATCCAAAAATAGAAACCCCCATATACAGGGATATCCACATAAACCGTTCGTTAAAAGTTTTCAAGGTTGCAGTTCACGTAGTTATTTGAAATTTAAGGAGCAAGGTTTTTCCGTAGAGATCTCTTTAAATAAAATAAAATTGTCTTTGCATCACTTCCGGTTGTACCGGAAGTCGCTATCAACTCGCTTATTTTAAATAGAATGCTATATCTTTTATCACGTTTTTGAATTCTACATGTAAAAATATGTTAAATTGCAATACATTTCCCTATCTCTAAAATGCATCATTTTTGAGATATTTTGAATTCTCTTAGAAATTTGGATTCTGCAATCTGATTTTCAAAAAATTATAACACAGCTGTTATTGAAGCAATTTTATTTGTAATAGCTAATATTGTAGTTGAAGCTTTAAGGTTCTTAGAAATTCCATCAGCATAATCTATTAAGCTACAGGGTGTCTAAAACGCACCGCTCCACTCGAAGATATTCAAACACAGAAAAATCCTTTTTTTCAAATGGAATGACCGATATTTTAATGCACCATTGTATGTGGAATCAAATGCTGCGTCGAACTGTACTAGCATTCCCTATACCTAACTTTAACAGTTTTTGAGTTATGAAACATTTTCGATTTAATTCATAGAAAATTACAATTTTAATAGGTCAAATATTTTTAATTTTATTAAGATAGCATGGAAATTATAACAACGATTACTGTTACTACAAATTTTGTAGTCAACCAAAGAAAATAGAATTTGGCAAGTGGAAATTCACAAATTTTAATAGTTCTTTAATCATCCTTCTCTTAGGACGCTTGTGATCTTATAAAACGAAAAAGTATGCATTTCGTTACTTTAAATTGAAGAATAAAATAGCTGCTAGTTTGCAACTCTCTGGATTAGCGTGAAATTATTTTAAAACCATTGTCTAATTATCTTCGTTATTTGTTGCTGATCTTCGTACATTTTATTTTTCCAAATTGTATAAAGTTAGGTTCAAACTTTCCAAACTGTGTTTTATTCATAGGAGACAAGAAGGGTACATTTGATTGAACACACATTCTCTGCTCTGAACAATTTTAGATCATTCTTCATGAATTTAAAAAATAGATTCAAAATAGCAGCGTTTGAATAATTTTGATTTTGATTCTCAACTTTTTTTTGCTTTTGCTTAAAATTTGTAGTAACAGGAAACGTTAAATGCAATTGTTTGTTGTTTTCATAACTATATCAACAAAATTAGAAATATTTAACCTAATAAATGTAAATTTTTATGTATTAAACCAAAAATATCTTATAACTGAAAAACTGTTAAAGTTAGGTTTATAGTTCGACACAGCATTTAATTCCACATACGATGGTGTATTAAAATATTGGTCGTTCCATTTGAAAAAAAGTATTTTTCTGTGTTTGCTTATCTTCGAGGGGAGCGGCGCGTTTTAGACACCCTGTAGCTTAATAGATTATGCTTATGGAATTTCTAAGAACCTTAAAGCTTCAACTACAATATCAGCTATTACAAATAAAAATGCTTCAATCATAGCTGTGTTATAATTTGTTGAAAATCAGATTGCAGAATCCAAATTTTTAAGAAATTTCAAAATATCTCAAAAATGATGCATTTTAGAGATAGGGAAATGTATTGCAACTTAACATATTTTTACATGTAGAATTCAAAAACGTGATAAAAAATATAGCATTCCTTTTAAAATAAGCGAGTTGATATCGGCAATTTTTTTATTTAAACAATTTTATTTTATTTAAAGAGATCTCTACGGAAAACCCTTGCTCCTTAAATTTCAAATATCTACGTGAACTGCAACCTTGAAAACTTTTAACGAACGGTTTATGTGGATATCCCTGTATAATATGGTACCTAAATCATATTGAACAAATGAGTATTAGATTGCCATTCAAGTTAGAGCGAAAGGGTCTTTTATTGTGTTGTGATATGTCATATAAGTCTATTCATTATTATTATTAAATGTTTTGTTTTATACAGCCACGTCCCTTATTTACCCCAAATTAATTATGATCGTAACAATATTTTTAAGGAATCACTAGAATTTTTTTAACATTTTCCCATGCCCACATGGTTCCTACCAAATTAGCTGATTTCTTTACTCACTGAACTAGAGTATTTTATGTGTTTCCCGTGTGCTTTAACACATGTCGCTTCAAAGTTACAAGTGCTCGACATTTGTAATCGCAAAGACCGCAAACTAACAGCTCTCTATCGGTGTGCCTTAATTTATGCCGTTTCAAATTTGAATGGTCTCGGCATTTATAATCGCAAAGATCACAACTTAACGGCATCTCGCCCGTGTGTATCAACTCGTGCGACTTCAAATGTTGGAGCTGTCGGCATTTATAATCGCAAAGATTACAACTGAATGGCTTCTCACCGGTATGTATCAATATATGTCTCCGCAAATACATAGGACGTTGAAATTTAGAATCACATATCCGGCATTCAAATGTTTTTTTACCAATAATTTTAGCTTCAGATCTCCGCCAACTCCTGAAACAAAGAGACTCATTATATTTGAAAACCAACATCAAGATGGTGGGCCAAACGACACCATAAAGATCCGTCCGCAGCAGAGACTCTGAATGGTCAGGTTGCCTCCGGTTACCAAAGCTCAAGTAAAACGTCCTGAATGAAAGGGTGGAGGAGGGGACAGACGACGCAGTAAAAAATAAAACCTAGATAAAAGGAAAAGAGATTACGGCGTAACGTGACTCTAAAAACATACCTGTCGTAAATTCGACGGGCAAGCTTGGAGAGGCCACGAAGGCCTAAGGCTCGCAGCAAACAATTAACATCCGGGCATTGTATCCGTTTACTTTTCACTTCAAAACGAACACCGTTTAATGAATATTTACGCAAAAGCGGAAATAACTTTAATAATAACTGCTTCGTTGGTGCCATAATATCCGAACTAATTTTACTTTCCTCTACGACCTCTCAAAATCGTATGTACCTTTTGCACAGTCTTCTTCAAGCCACTTTTTATTACATTTTCTAAGTGTCTCACTTCGTCCCATGTTACGTCAACGATTTTACGACTGGTTACTAACTAACATTAGTTGGTTATTTTTTACGAACAAGGATACCAACACATATATATCAGCAAAATGAAATCACCAACTGCCAACAAGCGCCGTAATTATTTTTATGTTTTAAAATAGGATAGCGCCATTTTTTGCGCCAAGCGCCAAACCGAATTTGTATGACGACAATTTTGAGATGATAGCGCCACATCTGGCAACACTGTTGCTTAGACTAGTTAAATACAGGTTCTGTTTAATTAGAATTAGAATTTATTTTAAATACCGGTTTTATTTCACTAGAACCAAGTAAAATATAAATTTAAGTAAGTGTAGGATTAAACTAATAAACAATTGCGACATTTTCACCACTTTAACATATATGTCGTATCAAATTTACAAGTTTTTGAGACTTGTGACCGCACCGACCACAAAGCATCGCCCTCTAGCCGGTGTGCTTTAACTTATGCCGCGTCAAATTTGAATGCTGCCGGCATTTATAATCGCAAAGATCACAATTTAAAGGTTTCTCACCGGTGTGCTTTAACTTGTGTCGTTTCAAGTCATTGAAACGCTTGCATTTGTAATCGCAGAGATCACAACTGAATGGTTTCTCGTCGGTGTGTAACAACTTGTGCGATTTCAAATTTTGAGGATGCCGGCATTTGTAATCGCAAAGATCACAACTGAACGGCTTAGCGTCGGTGTGCTTTAACTTGTGTTGTTTCAAATTTGAGAGCTGACGGCATTCATAATCGCAAAGATCACAACTGAACGGCTTCGCGTCGGTGTGTAACAACTTGTGTGATTTCAACTGTTGGACCTGCCGGCATTTATAATCGCAAAGATCACAACTGAACGGCTTCCCGCCGGTGTGTTTTAACTTGTGTTGTTTCAAATTTGAGAGCTGGCGGCATTCATAATTGCAAAGATCACAACTGAACGGCTTCCCGCCGGTGTGTAACAACTTGTGTGATTTCAAATGTTGGAGCTGCCGGCATTTATAATCGCAAAGATCACAACTGAACGGCTTCCCGCCGGTGTGTTTTAACTTGTGTTGTTTCAAATTTGAGAGCTGGCGGCTTTCATAGTTGCAAAGATCACAACTGAACGGCTTCCCGCCGGTGTGTAACAACTTGTGTGATTTCAAATGTTGGACCTGCCGGCATTTATAATCGCAAAGATCACAACTGAACGGCTTCCCGCCGGTGTGTTTTAACTTGTGTCGTTTCAAGTCATCGAAACGCTTGCATTTATAATCGCAGAAATCACAACTGAACGGTTTCTGGTCGGTGTGTAACAACTTGTGCGACTTCAAATTTTGGAGCTGTCGGCATTTATAATCGCAAATATTACAACTGAATGGCTTCTCACCGGTATGTATCAATATATGTCTCCGCAAATGCATAGGACGTTGAAATTTAGAATCACATATCCGGCATTCGAATGTTTTTTTACCAATAATTTTAGCTTCAGATCTCCGCCGACTCCTGAAACAAAGACACTCATTATATTTGAAAACATTTTTGAAATTAAATGTACACACACCGGCAAATTTAAAGGGACAGACATAAAATCTCATTATTTTCTCTATAGTATACATAATATTAACATTTTTCTGATAACCTCCCAATACGAAGTTAGGTGGAATAATTGGAATTTATTTTACGAAGGTTGTAATCATGTGAAACTCGAACAAAATATGGTTTTAACTTTTAATGTATTTATTGTACATTCTTATTGGCTAAGCAATTAATGTGCTTTTCCTTTTTTCTTCAATACCGTGTGTTACGAGCCTTTATAGTGCTGTCATTCGCTTCGCCTTCCCATACTCCTAAAAAAGGTCATCGACAGTTCTTGAGCCAATCTGTCCTATTCCTCAATCAATGCAACTCTTATTTCTTCTCTCCTTCCTCCGCCTTCTACCAATCTACAGTTAACGCGCCACCAACAATCACCATTAACATCCGTGCCCCCAAACATGAGCCGCCCCACACCATAATTCAAACTCCACCAAAAGATACAGCACTAGTAAAATGAATGGTGCCTTTTGTTTTGTTCTCCTTGGCGTCTATACGATCGTTTCGTACCGTTAATTAAATTTATACAGAAACGGCTCTCGTCCATGAACAAAATTTGACTCCACTGGTCAACTCTAGTCGCCCTACACGACGACGTCTCTGGAGTCTTGGGACTTTTATTGGCAACGGTTGGCAACGCTGGAGGTCAGACGTAACAGAAGCTCCGCTTCATTCCAAATGACAGTTTGGTTTCAACCCAACGAGACAAACATAAGCGGGACAGCTCCCAGTTACACCACTTTGGGACACTAAAGGTGGTGTCATCTACTGGCGTTGATTGATGAGCGCTCGGGTAACCAACATCAAGATGGCGGGCCAAATGACACCATAAAGATCCGTCCGCAGCAGAGACTCTGAATGGTCAGGTTGCCTCCGGTTACCAAAGCTCAAGTAAAACGTCCTGAATGAAAGGGTGGAGGAGGGGACAGACGACGGAGTAAAAAATAAAACCTAGATGAAAGGAAAAGAGATTACGGCGTAACGTGACTCTAAAAACATACCTGTCGTAAATTCGACGGGCAAGCTTGGAGAGGCCACGAAGAAGGAAGGCCTAGGGCTCGCAGCAAACAATTAACATCCGGGCATTGTATCCGTTTACTTTTCACTTTTCACAAAACGAACACCGTTTAATGAATATTTACACAAAAGCGGAAATAACTTTAATAATAACTGCTTCGTTGGAGCGATAATATCCAAACTAATTTTATTTTCCTCTACGACCTCTCCTCGACCACCATAAACACAATAGATCGTCTCATTGTCTTCCGTGAAACAGAAATAAACACGATCTCTTCCCGCGCAGCCCGCCCGAAGGTTCGAAACGCCTTCTTTTTTAATTTTCTTGTCATTTACGAAAACTCAAGATGGGTTGGTAATTTTCCGAGTCGTGAATTTCCTCCGGATCGCCTGAATTATTTATAAACTTTTTGTTGGTTCCAGTCCAGTGTTGCCAAACGAATAAGAAGAGATTGCGCCAAATATTCTAACTCGAAGCGCCATTTGGCGCCAAGTTTAAAGTAACTAGCTAAAGTGCTACCTGGAAAACAAAACTCATTCGCTTTTTATTTGTTACATTTTCCATTAACTACTTCCTCGCAGATTTCTATTAGTTCTTCATATTCTTCGTTACTGTTACTTTCTTCAGTTTGGTTATTATACATTTGCTTACTATTAAATTTAGTTAACATCTATGCGTTTCTCTGGTGTTCCTCTAATTTCTTAGCGCAGTGTATTATACATATTGACACGATGTCATTATCTGGGAAAATAAGTAAATTAAAATTCGTTTCCCAATTATTGCAATTGTGTGCATTTCAAAATTATGCAGGATCAGCACCCATTAACAATTACTAGGACAGCCGCGTTACACATGCTCGCATTTCACTTATGCAAGATCTGCGGAATGTAAGCGTGTATGTTTACATGTGGCAATTAAGATTGAGGCTATTAGAACGTTTGTAAGAAACAAATTTAGCAAGGGTTAATTGATGCTGACACCTCTAGAACTTTGTACCATGAACCGAACCCCAGCTACCAGGACAAAAGAACCAATTGTGACGTAGATTTGGAAATGTAGAGAGACCAACCGGCAGGTAGCAGTGAAGGTAGTAGTAATTAAGTGGTCATGAAGTAGTAGTCAAGAGTAGAAGTAAGAAGTAGTAATTAATTAAGTGTCGGATAGTGATTAGTAAATTAGAAGTGTGTGGGAAAAGCCGGGCGAGTGCCTCTACGAGCCAGGGGTGGCCTCTAGGGCCGGACCCTCCCCTGAGTAAAGTTAAGTAATTAAGTTTAGAACTATAAAGTTTAAAGTTAAGTGATTAACGTTGACTAATTCAGGATAGATTAAATATAATTTAAAAGGACTAAGTTTAGATAGATTTAAAATTAAATTAAGGACATTGCCGTATCTTATTCGTAAAGTTCCATAAAATATATTATAATTTCAACAGAAAATCATATGTACCTTTTGCCCAGTCTTCTTCAGGCCATTTTTTATTAAATTTTTTAAGTGTCCACTTCCTCCTATGTTACTTCAACGATTTTACGACTGGTTACGGTGTTTCAGATAAATTGTCGAGTTTGTGTTGTAACTTGACGTTAGTTATTTTTGATGAACAAGGACACTAGCAAATAAATGTATATCAGCAAAATGAAATCACCAACTGCCAACAAGCGCCGTAATTATTTTTATGTTTTAAAATAGGATAGCGCCATTTTTTGCGCCAAGCGCCAAACCGAATTTGTATGACGACAATTTTGAGATGATAGCGCCACATCTGGCAACACTGTTGCCTAGACTAGTTAAACACAGGTTCTGTTTAATTAAAATTAGAATTTGTTTTAAATACCGGTTTTATTTCACCAGAACTAAATAAAATATAAATCGAAGTATTCGAAGATTACTATAATAGTAATCGAAGTAGGATTAAACTAATAAACAGTTGCGACATTTTCACCAGTTTATGCATTCTTCGTTTTAACCGTATGTACTTCGGTTATTATACTTCAGTTAATCGAGAGTTTACTGTATCTGATTTCTTCATTCACTGAATTAGAGTATTTTATGTGGCTTTAACATATATGTCGTATCAAATTTACAAGTTTTTGAGACTTCTAGCCGGTGTGCTTTAACTTATGCCGCGTCAAATTTGAGAGCTGCCGGCATTTATAATCGCAAAGATCACAATTTAAAGGTTTCTCACCGGTGTGCTTTAACTTGTGTCGTTTCAAGTCGTTGAAACGCTTGCATTTGTAATCGCAGAGATCACAACTGAATGGTTTCTCGTCGGTGTGTAACAACTTGTGCGATTTCAAATTCTGAGGCTGCCGGCATTTGTAATCGCAAAGATCACAACTGAACGGCTTCGCGTCGGTGTGCTTTAACTTGTGTTGTTTCAAATTTGAGAGCTGGCGGCATTCATAATTGCAAAGATCACAACTGAACGGCTTCCCGCCGGTGTGTAACAACTTGTGTGATTTCAAATGTTGGACCTGCCGGCATTTATAATCGCAAAGATCACAACTGAACGGCTTCCCGCCGGTGTGTTTTAACTTGTGTCGTTTCAAGTCATTGATACGCTTGCATTTATAATCGCAGAAATCACAACTGAACGGTTTCCGGTCGGTGTGTAACAACTTGTGCGACTTCAAATGCTGGAGCTGCCGGCATTTATAATCGCACAGATCACAACTGAACGGCTTCCCGCCGGTGTGCTTTAACTTGTGTTGTTTCAAATTTGAGAGGCTCCAGCATTTATAATCGCAGAGATCACATCTGAAAGGCTCCTCACCGGTGTGTCTTAATTTGTGCCGTTTCATATTTAAGAGCTGCCGGCATTTATAATCGCAAAGATCACAACTTAACGGTTTCTCACCGGTGTGTTTTAACTCGTGTCGTCTCAAGTCATTGTAACGCTTGCATTTATAATCGCAGAGATCACAACTGAACGGTTTCTCGTCGATGTGTAACAATTGGTGCGATTTCAAATGTTGGGGCCGTAGGGATTTATAGTCGCAAAGATCACAACTGAACGGCTTCTCGCCGGTGTGCTTTAACTTGTGTTCTTTCAAATTGGCGAGGCGCCAGCATTTATAATCGCAGAGATCACAATTGAACGGCTCCTCGCCGGTGTGCTTTAACCTGTGTTCTTTCAAACCTGTGCGGTGCCGGCATTTATAATCGCAGAAATCACAACTCAATGGCTTCTCGTCGGTATGTATCAATATATGTCTCCGCAAATACTGACGATGTTGAAATTTAGCATCACAAATCCGGCATTCGAATGTTTTTTTACCAATGATTTTAGATTTAGGCCTCCATCGACTCCTGAAACAAAGAGATTAATTAAATTCGAAAACATTTTTTAACTTAAATATTTATCTACATGACAGTTAAAATATGATTTATTGTCCATAATGATTTGGTTTGCCAATCACGAAAGTAGTTATAAAAAGCGTTTTATTCAAAATTCTTACTTAATTCAAAGTCTTATCTCTACAGGGTTATTCACGCAAATCGTTCATTAAAAATTTTCAAGGATGAAGTTCAGCTAGAAATTTGAAATTTACGGAGCAGAGATATTTCAAAAGGATCTCTTCAAATAAAACTTCCGGTTATTCCGGAAGCTGTTTTTCTCAGCTATTATTAAATTCAAAGAACTGATTTTTTAAAAATATGCTGTAGAACTAGGTCTCTAGGTCTCACGTTTTCGTTTTTCTCAAAATTTTGTATAGTTTGAGCCATATTTATTACTTATTTACACTTAAAATAAGTTATGTACACAGATATTAAACTAACACAAAACAAACTATCCACTACGTAAATTTGATAAATTATTTCATTCTAACCCCGTCCCTAATGTAAGCATCTCTGAAGTTATGACAGCATGATAATAAAAACAAACAATAAAAGAACGAAAGAACGAATTTTATTTTATGATAACCAATAAATCGCCAAGACGAATGTAGGTAAACGTTCCTGAAAATTCAGAATTATTTTAAACCAGAGTCAAATTTTCATCACGAAAACTAATTAAGCCACTCGTTTCTTGGATTTCATTAATATTCATCAACATTTTTAGTAGACATTTATTTTCGTCTTATTACAGAACATAAACATCATTTTGCAGTTTACATGAAAATGAAACAAATAAAACTGAAATGCATTGTTGTGCTACGAATTCAGTTTACTTTTAAATTGTACTTTAAATAAATAACCATAAATAAAATAGTAATAAGTAATTGCAATAAGGAACGCCGCGTGAAGACGTTTTTATTTAGAATCCTGACGAAAGTTTTTTGCGACGGACAAACATGACCTAGCCCAACAAATACTTCTCGGTATTTATTCGTTTATGGTCACAATTCGTTTATGGTCATTCTGCGCAGCTGAGACATTTAAATCGTCAACCAGCGTTACTCAAACAATTTCTTTGAAAATGAAAACTGATTTTTCCCGGAGTTAGTATTTACTTTATCCCTGTTGTTGTATAACAAATTTTGCTTCTTTTTTTGACTACTATCTGTGGTTTCAATTAAAGACAGAGGTTTAGAGACACGCAGTATAAGTGTAGAATTAAACTAATAAAAGAAAAATTGTGACATTTTCACCAGTATATGCAACCTCCATTTTACATTACATGTAAGGCTCGTAGTGCCGTCCACACACACAATTCGCGTTACATTTCACGTTACATTACATTACACGTTACGCACGTCTGGACCCGCCTTAAGACTTCGACTTGCGACTTTCCAATTATTTATACAGAGTCTCCCAAATACAGTGTGTCCCAGATTGAGTAGACTACCATGGGTAACTTTCTTATTAGTGAAGATAGAGATTTGGTTAAATGGGCAATATTTTGCAGTTTTATGTGCAAAATTTAATATTTTTTTTTTAATCAAGTAAGCGGGTTGCCTTTACTTGATTAGTAATAAGTAAAAGCAACCCGCTTACTTGATTTAAAAAAAATATATTAAATTTTTTAAATAATTTTTTTTTTAGATATGGGTTGTGATACACGGTTGAAACGAGAAAAAAAATGCTATTTAATCGTAAAAAAATTCAATATGGCGTCCATTTAAAATAAGAAAGTTGCTATCAATGTCTTGACAGCCGCCATCTTGAATTTTATTTTCACTGTATTTTCAGCTGTATTTTATCAAACATAGTAACTTTTATATGAAACATTTTTTCATATTTTTATAATTGCGAAGTTATTGGACATTAAAGAAAATAGAGATTTTCAGTTTTTCTGCGATAATATCTGAACTATTCGGAATTTTCAAATTTTCTCAACGGAATCTGAATTAGCACATAAAACTGCAAAATATTGCCCATTTAACCAAATCTCTATCTTCACTAATAAGAAAGTTACCCATGGTAGTCTACTCAATCTGGGACACACTGTAGAGTGGCCTATTAAAAGTTTTCGGTAAAGGGAATATAGAAAAATTCTGAAAATTAGTACGCTACCCTAAGGGAAAGCGATCTTTCAGATTAAAATATTTTCACTTTTATATCACTTCCGGTTATACCGGAAGTCGTTGTTAACTTTCTTATTTTAAATGGAATGCTATACATTTTATTGCAAATTCTGATTCTACATATTATTTTAAATAAAAAATGTTCAGGCTTCCCTATACCTAACTGTAACCGATTTTGAGATATCTTCAAATTTATTTAAAAAATTGTTTCGGTGACCTTTCATTTAAAACATTTACGCCAATTTCAAATTTAAAGATTGAAGTGACATGCCGTTTAAAAGTATAATGCTCAGACTTTCAAAATCATATCCTAATTATTCCTGAAAGATTCATAGGCTGGTCACAATATGATGCCGAAGATCATTATGTTTAACTGCCCAAAACCTAATTTTCGTAAATGGTACACCCTGTATATTTTGACATCATGAAATAGAGAATCAAATTCTACATCGATTGGTATTGGCATTCCCTATTTCTTTCAGTTTTCTTGTTATCAATGATTGTTTATTTTATTCTGTTAATTAGTGGAATATATGCAAGTTTTGAAAAGAGAAGCAGATATTGAACTGCTACTTTTTAAGAAATAAATAATTGCTAACCATAACATTATTTTGATGTACATCGTAGAATAAAGGTATTAGGTAAATACCTACCGTAAGTTTACCATTTTCATAAACCACCACCCTTAAAAATTAAGCATGCTTTGAAAAACAATTTTTTTCTCAATTTAATGTTTTTATTAAATAATTACAACAAAAGCAATGTTTACAATTGGTAAAGTGGTAAAAATAATAATAATGAATAAAATTTCTGCTTTGCTCACATTACTTAATTATTTAGTTAATTTGTGCACTTACATTACTAATAAATACGATCGCTAGATTAAAAAAGTGATGAGGAAGGGGAGAAGCAATAAATTGTAAAATTGTTATAGATTACCTTAGGTCCTTGTTACCGCAATTAAATGTACATTTTTTAAAATTACATTAAGGAAAAGCAAATATACAAATATACAATAAGCTTAATCATTTTGTTAGTTTGTTTATATAAAATTTTGTAATGATGTGTACTACAATAACCCTGGCACACTTGAACACAAGATCTTTACTAAAGAGTTTTAATAGATTTAAAGATTATGTAGATAAGTACGACATAGTTGCAGTTACCGAAACGTGGTTGAGTCCCAATATTCCCAATAACTTTGTCGACATTGATAACTATAAGTTCGTTAGAAATGATAGAGCTGCAAGGGGTGGCGGAGTGGGTTTATATATATAAGATCACATCTTCCTTTCAATATAATTAACACTGTGATTGATATTGAACAAATTTGGGTACTTTTAAATTTTAAAAAATTTAAACTTGCAGTTGGAGTTCGACCCCCTAATACTTGTTATACTGAATTTTTAGATAAGTTTGGATCCACACTTATAGAAATTTCCCCGCTAGTAGACGACATCATATGCTTGGGAGGTATTAACATTGACTGTCTTAATTTCCATTCTACTATTACCTTTGATTTTTACATATGTTAACTGGTGTTGGGCTTGAGCAAGTGATTAGTTTGCCAACTACTTTCATCATCAACTTTGATAGATGTTATTTTAACAACAAATGCTGGGAAAATTAAAACTACTGGTACTATTAATATACCTGATATTTCTGATCATCATCTAGTCTACTGTGCCATGGAGGTGGAGACTACGAAATTTACTCCTCAGTTATTAACTTACCGTGACTATAAGTATTTTAACTACAATGATTTTAAAGCTCACTTATCTGCTATCCCTTGGCGAAATATTTATGATATGCTAGACGTTGACTCCACTTTTAAACTATCATGCACCTTTTAAAACCGTTAAAGTTTCTAAACCTCCATCCCCTTGGTTGACAGACGGAATAAGAGCCCTTATGAAAGATAGAGATCTGGCCTTAAATAATTTAAAAAAAAACAAAAACTCCTTCTTTCTGGAATAAGTATAAAATTCTTCGTAACCTGACAACTACTACTATTAGGAAGGAAAAGAAAATCTATTTTGATAGTAAAATAAGAAAGAATAATAACATTCATACTTTAAATATCACTAGTAGGCCAAGAAAAAATACTTTACCGTGTCAGTTACAAGACGTTAACAAAATTAATGATCAGTTTATAAACAGTATTCCTAATCATAATCCGGATGTAGACTTGTTATATTTTTACAAAACTAATCTAAAGGAAACGGTTACTTCTAATTTGGAATTCCGCCCTGTTACCGAAGATGATGTGTTTGAAATTTTTAAATCTATCAAAAGCAATGCATAAGGTTGTGACAACATAAGTTTAAAAATGCTCACGTTATGTGTTCCATTTTTGCTTCCCTCATTTGATCAATACATGCATATTAACTTGTACTTTTCCCTCGCTTTGGAAACAAGCCCTTGTCGTACCCATTCCCAAGATTGCTAATCCCCTATCACCAGCTGACTTGCGACCAATTAGCATATTACCCCTACTTTCAAAGATCTTTGAAAAAGTTTTGGAAAAACGATTACGTAAACATTTGGACAGTAATAAAATTTTACCAAATTTTCAATCTGGATTTACACCTGGATCTAGTTGTACAACTGCCCTAGCAAAAATATGTGACGATTTAATAAAGGCCACTGATAAAGGTTTAATCACCATCTTAGTGCTGCTTGATTATTCGAAGGCAATCATGAAATGTTGCTATCTAAGCTACACTATGTTGGACTTGGATCAAATGCAATATTATTATTACGTAGTTACCTAACAATTCGATATCAAGCAGTAAAAGTTGGCAATAATTTATCTGATTTTAGGCAAACTGTTAGCGGCGTGCCACAGGGATCTATATTAGGTCCATTACTGTATATTATTTATAATTGCTCCTTTTTTAAATCTTGTCAATCCTCTTTGGCCCATTTTTATGCAGATGATACGCAAGTGTACAAATCTTTTAAACCTGCAGAGATGCTTGTGCTTCTATTAATGTCGACTTAAAAAACTTGTGTACAATCTCGCGTAAACACTGTCTTTACATAAATCCTAGTAAATCCAATGTTATTGTATTCGGGAAGAAGAACGACAGAGCTCGCATACTGGACCATGTAGCAATCTTTCTTGATGATACCAAATTAGACACTAAAAGTACTGTCAAAAATTTAGGCTTAACCATTAAGATTAAAATCTCACATATCCAATTGCCTGCAAACCTCCTATTGTAACTTAAAAAAAATTTACGCTAATAAAGACATCCTCAATCGCAAAAGCAAAACTATTCTTTGTGACTCGCTAGTCTTATCTCGTTTAAACTTAGCTGATATGGTGTATGGCCCATGTCTTGCTTGATACAATAGATATTGCACGAGCTCAGAAGTTACAAAACTCATGTTTAAGATTGATATTTGGTATAAGGAAGTATGACCGTATCTCTCACAAACTAAATGAAGTTGACTGGTTGAATATGGAAAATAGGCGGTTGCTGCACTCTGCATGTTTAATGAATAAAATCATTCAAACTTAAATACCTGCATATCTCTTTGAAAAATTAACGTTCAGAACTGATGTTCATAATCTGAATTTAAGATATAAAGGCCTACTTACGCCACCTCAACACTGAACTTTGAGGTTAACCACTGAAATATACGACGTATACGAGTGAATCTTTATATGAATATTTATTATTATATTATTTATTATTTAAACTTTTAGTGGGATCTAAAACGAACAGAGGCGTTTGAGGTTAATCTCTATTGGGTTCGAGATTATCAATTACTGCAGACAATCAATCTGCAATTGTTCTGCATTTTCTACCCTTCTTTTTTATTTTACTTTTGTCACTCCTACTTACATTATATTATATACATCTTACTCTCTCAGACCTATTAGGTCTGCGCGCTGGTTCTGCGTCTTTCTTCACTTTTTGCACCAACCGCTCCTGAGAGAGTGAGATGTACTTATGTATAACATAATGTACTTATGTATAACATAATGTAAGTAGGAGTGAGAAAAGTAGAATAAAAAAGTTAAAAGTATCGAAAGTGCAGAACAAACCTAATGTGTATTGCACGGGGTTCGAGATTATCCTCGTGAGGTTCGAGGCTTTATAAAAATATTTACTATTACGTTATTTATTCTTTACTTAAAGTTTTAGTGGAAACTAATAAAATTCTAAGGAGCTTCCAGGTTACTCGCTATTAAGAATTACTCAGGCAATCATAGTCTATTGTACAGTGTTCGAGATTATTCGTAATTGTGGATAATCAATTTTTTAATGAAAGTTCAATGCGGGATAAACGTAGACCAATAACTAATGAATAAAAAGCGCAAGTCATGTGATTATTTTTATTCTGTACGAATTTTAATTGAAATGACCAAATGTGGGGGGTGTTCGAAATTACCCGTCAATGGGTTCGCGATTGTCAAATGTGATACTCTGCATCCACAGTGAATTGAATACTAACATCCCAAGTCCGCTTCTCCCTCTAACACATTAATTGTCAACCAATCATTAACTGTTACGGTTGACACTTAATCATTAATAGTATTGTGTAAGCTCAAGAATCAAGTTAGACATTTGGTAATTTATTTAGGGACTTTTAATGCCTTAGCAGTGTTGCCAACTCGTGGGAAATTTCCCGTTTCGTGGGAGATAATATTCGAAAATTGGCACAAAGGGAAAAAGGGAAGAAAAATGAAAAAATGCAGTTTGAGAGACAAAATGCTAACATTTGTGAGATGTGGAATAAAATTACTAAAGAAATTAATTATTTTCTATCAGGGTTAAGCTGATTAACATTATGTTTAAAATCACTGATTTTTAATCGAGCGATTTTCATTTTTAAAAATCTACATTTTTAAAACAATAAGAAAATTCTCATTAAAAAACCAAACGAATTTTTTAAGCGATCCTTCAGTTATAACATCGTCAAAATTTATAATAGTCTGCCAACTTCTATAAAAGAACTCGGATTAAATTATTCATGATTTGTTTTGTTTTCTTATTAGAATTTTTTATATATAATTGGCTCATTTTCGAATCGTAATTTTAAGTTTAACCCAGAGGTTAAGTGGAAGAGCAGGCAAAGCTAAGGGTTCGACTGAACTTCGCTTCTTATTTTGCGAATCACATATATTTCTTTGTATTCTATATTTAATAAGACATTATTATTATTATTATTATTAATGTTATTTTTTCTAATAAACAGTTTATTTTACATACAAGGAGAGTGCAGGTTCGGTCCGTCATACTTCGGTTAATCGAGAGTCTACTGTATCTTATTTCTTTACTCAATGAATTGAGAGTGTGTTATGTGTTTCCCATGTGCTTTAACATATGTCGTTTCAAAGTTACAAGTTCTTGACATTTGTAATCGCAAAGACCACAAAGCATCGGCTTCTCACCAGTGTGCCTTAACTTGTGTCTTTTCAAACTGTGCAAGTATCGGCTTTTATAATCGCAAATATCACAACTAAACGGCTCCTCGCCGGTGTGCTTTAACTTGTGCACTTTCAAATTCCTGAGATACCTGCATTTATAATCGCAAAGATCACAACTGAACGGCTTCTCGACGGTGTGTATCAACTTGTGCGACTTCAAATTTTGGAGCGTTCGGCATTTATAATTACAAAGATCACAACAGAACTGTTTCTCGTCGGTATGCGTTAACTTATGTATTCTTAAGATTGACAAGTTTCGGCATTTATAATCGCAAAGATCACAACTGAACGGCATCTCGCCAGTGTGCT
The DNA here is from genome assembly GCA_958336345.1 of Dorcus parallelipipedus. Classification (NCBI taxonomy): domain Eukaryota; kingdom Metazoa; phylum Arthropoda; class Insecta; order Coleoptera; family Lucanidae; genus Dorcus; species Dorcus parallelipipedus. The sequence continues at coordinate 1,867,462 of OY284475.1, forward strand.
TTAACACGTGCCACTTCAAACTTGCCAAGTTTCGACATTTAAAATCGCAAAGATTACAGCTGAACGGCTTTGCGCCTGTGTGCTGTAACTTGTGTCGTTTGAAACTTGACAAGTATCGACATTTAAAATCGCAAAGATCACAGCTGTACGGCTTCTCAACGGTGTGCTTTAACTTGTGTCGCTTCAAAGTTGTAAGGTACAGGCATTTATAATCGCAAACATCACAACTGAACGGCATCTCGCCATTGTGCTTTATTAACACGTGCTGCTTCAAAGTGTTGAGGCGTCGGCATTTATAATCGCAAAGGTCACAATTGAACGGTTTCTCGTCGGTGTGCTTTAACTTGTGTCCTTTCAAATTACTGGGATGCCTGCATTTATAATCGCAAAGATCACAACTGAACGGCTTCTCGACGGTGTGTATCAACTTGTGCGACTTCAAATTTTGGAGCGTTCGGCATTTATAATTACAAAGATCACAACAGAACTGTTTCTCGTCGGTATGCGTTAACTTATGTATTCTTAAGATTGACAAGTTTCGGCATTTATAATCGCAAAGATCACAACTGAACGGCATCTCGCCAGTGTGCTTTAACACGTGCCACTTCAAACTTGACAAGTTTCGACATTTAAAATCGCAAAGATTACAGCTGAACGGCTTTGCGCCTGTGTGCTGTAACTTGTGTCGTTTGAAACTTGACAAGTATCGGCATTTAAAATCGCAAAGACCACAGCTGTACGGCTTCTCATCGGTGTGTTTTAACTTGTGCTTTTTCAAGTTTCCGGCTTCTCGGCTTTTATAATCGCAAAGATCACAACCGAACGGCATCTTGCCAGTGTGCTTTAACATGTGCTGCTTCAAACTGCTGAGGTGTCGGTATTTATAATCGCATATATTACAACTGAATGGTCTCTCGTCGGTATGTATTAACTTGTGCCGTTTTAAATTATCCAAGAATCGGCATTTGTAATCACAAAGTTTACAACTGAGTGGTTTTTCACCGGTATGTGTCCATATATGACTGCGCAAATATTGACGAGCATGAAATTTAGAGTGACATATCCGGCATTCGTATCTCTTTTTATGCGCAGCTTTAGTCTTGGTGATCCGTTGACACCTGAAACAAACAGACTGCTCAAGAAAGATGCTTTAAAACTTATACTATGATTATACTATGACATTTAAAAAACAAAAGCTGACCGCTGTCATGCACCTTGAGTAATGTATGTAACTATATCAGCCGATGTTTTAATTTGTCAAATTAGCGGACGTACTGCATCTGTAATTGCATTGATTTCATCTAAATGCAATAAATGTTTATTTTAGATTTCAGTAATTTATTGCAGGAGAAATTCGTTGGTCAAATAAAAAAATGCGCTGTAATTTCTTGGTACATTTCATTTATTAAAGGTGTGAGTACCACAACCATACACGTACACAAATTCTTAATGTGAAGGAAGATCAAAACAAACTTAGATTTAGCAAAAATCGACAAAACAAGAGTGGTTTCCACTAATATCTAATCATTTTTAATCTTCTCCTTTTTAATTTTTTATGTACCTAAATAAACATAAATTAAGTCAATCACTACTCTACTTGCAATTTTTTATCTTGAACTTTGGAATTTGCCGCTTCCTCTGCATGTCATTTTTTTATGAAACCCCAACGTACAGTGTTTCATGAACTTATAATTGCATTTCACGTCTTTCAACTCATCGTGAGTGTTGAGGACTCTGGACGGGATGCTTTGACTTCGTGTGTTCGTTCATCGTCTTGATGTTCAAGCAAAAGAAGTCGCATTGCTGCTCTTAATTTAGTTCGGGAAGGAACACACACAGTTTAATTACGAATAAGTGTATTTACATAATTAGAATGACGGCAACAGGGTTGGTCGCGAGACCCGAACGAGCGACACATCAACCCTAACAAGAAACAAAGTTCATAATCATTTCCTCGCTCTACAACGTTCCTACACAAATAAATAGTGTGAAATAATGACACGTAAGTTTAAATGAAATGGGATAGTTTTATAATAACATATTTCTTGGTTAATTGCCCTTCGGCCTACAACGAGTAATATAAGAAAATATAAATTTCAACCGAAATGGAAATTGAACAATAATCAAAAATGAATTTGTATGGTCGAACACACCAGTTAAAATGAAAATCCAAACATCTAAACTGATTTAATATCTACATTAGCTTAATAATTAACCACGCATGACACTGGCGTCTTATTGGTTTCACAACAGTATAATAATGATACTATTGGTCAGAATTAAACAGGTGATCAAAAATACTGCTAAACTATTGGAATATGAAAATGCTACGAAGTAATCGGAGTTACAAGTAATACTAAGTTCGTTTGTCGATTCTAGTTAAATAGAACCTACAACTAGAATCGAATAAAACATACATTGAATGTAAGTGTAGAATTTTATCCGAATCGGGTCCGGTCCCTCATACTTTGGTTACTCGAGAGTCTACTGATTTCTTTATTCACTGAATTAGAGTATTTGAAGTGTCTCCGGTGTGCCTTAACATATGTCGTTTCAAATTTGTAAGTTCTCGACATTTGTAATCGCAAAGACCACAAAGCAACGGCTTCTCGCCGGTGTGCTTTAACTTGTGTCGTTTCAAATCACCGAGACGTTTGCATTTTTGATCGCAAAGATCACAACTGAACGGCTTCTCGCTGGTGTGCTTTAACTTGTGTTGTTTTAAATTTGCGAGGTGCCAGCACTTGTAATCGCAAAGATCACAACTGAACGGCTTCTCGTCAGTGTGCTCTAAGTTGTGCATTTTCAAGGTTTTGAGTTGTCGGCTCTTATAATCGCAGAGATCAGAACTGAACGACTTCTCGCTAGTGTGCTTTAACTTGTGTTCTTTCAAGATGCTGAGACGCCTGCATTTATAATCGCAAAGATCACAACTGAACGGCTTCTCGCTAGTGTGTTTTAACTTGTGTTCTTTCAAATTATTGAGACGCGTGCATTTATAATCGCAAAGATCACAACTGAACGGCTTCTCGCCGGTGTGCTTTAACTTGTGCGCTTTCAAAGACTTGAGCTGTCGGCTCTTATAATCGCAGCGATCGCAACTGAACGGCTTCTCCCCGGTGTGCATCAACTTGTGTTGTTTCAAACTATTTAGCCGCCTGCATTTATAATGGCAAAGATCACAACTGAATGGCTTCTCGCCTGTGTGTATTAATACATGCGCTTTCAAATCATTGAGACGTTTGCATTTATAATCGCAGAGATCACAACTGAACGGCTTCTCGTCGGTGTGCATTAACTTGTGTTGTTTCAAATTTGCGAGGCGCCAGCATTTAAAATCGCAAAGACCACAATTGTACGGCTTCTCGATAGTGTGTCTCAATTCGTGCACTTTCAAAGACCTGAGCTGTCGGCTCGTATAATCGCAACGATCGCAACTGAACGGTTTCTCGCCGGTGTGCTTTAAGCTATGTTCGTTCAAACTTCTGAGGCGTAGGCATTTATAATCGCAAAGATCACAACTGAACGGCTTCTCGATACTGTGCGTTAACCTGTGCAGTTTCAGAGGTCCGAGCTGTCGGCTCCTATAATCGCAACGATCACAACTGAATGGCTTCTCAGCGATGTGCTTCAACTTGTGACGTTTCAGATAACCGAGGTGCCTGCACTTATAATTGCAAAGATCACAATTGAACGACTTCTCGCCGGCGGTGTGGTTTGACTTGTGCCATTTCAAACTTTCGATGTGCGCGCATTTATAGTCGCAAAGATCGCAACTGAACGGCTTCTCGCCGGTGTGTTTCAACTTGTGTTTTGTCAAATTTGCGAGCTGGCGGCATTTATAATCGCAAACATCACAGCTGAACGGCTTCACATCGGTATGTATCAAGATGTGTCTCCGCAAATACTTACGGCATTGAAATTTAGAATCACATATACGGCATTCGAATGTTTTTTTAACAACTATAGCTTTAGATCTCCGTCGACTCCTGAAACAAAGAGACCCATTAAATTTGAAAACATTTTTCAAATAAAGTAGGAGTATTTATTAACACGACACGACCATCACAAAACAATAATTATTTGTTTTCCAATCACATAAGTAATTATGGAGAATAATCTGGTTTACTTTATGGGTATTTTACTGGCGCGAAATTTTTCCGTGTTAATATTTAGGTATGCATTATTATAGTGTACCTAAGAGTAAATATTAATTTACTAAGACATGTTTTCAGAAAACATTTCTATATAATCATGTAGTATACTTAAATAAACAAATTATTCAAAAGTTTCGAAATTGAGAATTTTCAGTTTTTTTAAAACACGTCGGAAATAAAAGGTAGGAGAAATTTTTGACAAATTTTTATAGACCATTTTTATTTGATAATATTATAATGTCTCTAAATGGTTATGGATAATAAAGACAGTTTATTACTATTGTTAACAGTGATATAACAACAATCAACAACAAAACAATAATTTAGGCAAAAAACGACTCAACGAACCCAAACGATAAAATGTTATGGTAATAATTTAAGTAACATGAAATAAGGGACATAGCTTAATATAACAACAGATTTATTATTAACTAATTAACTAACAATCATTACAACTTACATTTTGTGTATTGGGGCACTAAAAGACAACTAGTCTACATGACACTCTGAAGAGATTGGTTCTAATACTCTAGCGTTCGCTCTATCGGCTTTTTATAGGGGTTTTGTTTCCGGGGTGTGACGTCAATTGTTGCCTTGACATTTTTGTATGTGATCCCGTGCTAGATTTGTGCCTCAGATGATTCATTAGATTTTGCGCACGACGCGTACGAGTGCAGCTGCATCGGGGGCGAGTCATACGTTATGTAATTTCGACGGAGGCATCTTTTGTTTATGTTATCGTTTTTATGTTTACGTTATGCTTGACTTAATCTCAACTGTACATCTTTGCTGGTTCTCTTATCCTAGTTACAATATCAAAATTCACAAAATAGAGCAAACCGAAAAACCCCAAGCGGTCACGGTATTGGTCAAGGTTGAAAATTACCATACTCGAGCAAAATAGAATCGAAGCACGAGCGAAGCATTGTTTGATTGCGAAGCAGTGATTATAAGTAACCTAAGCTATATCCACGAGTACTTGAAACTGAGATTGTGCGAAGTAATGACTATAGGTACGGCCCATTTGTAAATAATTTGAAATTCTTAAATTATATCTTTTACATGACAAACACATGAAACTTTGATGTATGAATGAATGAAGAGACTCCATAGCTGTTTGTAGTCGTGATAAATAGGGAAAGAGAAAAAGAAACTTTGATACTGAAACTTAACAACTTGACTTTTAAATGACCTTCCATTTGGATGCAGCTTTTCATTTGAAAATGGCATTTTTCTATGTAATTTAAATGTGAGATGACCCTGTGAATCGCGTAGCCAGGAGATTTTATTCGCATATAGACACAAATCATTGCTCTTGATAATTTCTCATCTTTTTTATTCACTGAATCGGAGTATTTAAGTTCTTTTCGTGTACATATTGCTATGTTATTTTGATATTTTAAATTTTTTATCCTGTATACTTATAATTATAAGTTTAGGTTTATTATTTTTGAAATTGTAATTTAAGTGAAATATTAAATACTTTTCCTTAGTGTGTTCCAGAACACTTGTGAAATTTTTATTTTACACAAATAACTAAAACACTTTTCTGTCCGATTTAGAAAATGTCCATTGACATACTTGACGTTACGCTTTCGCCAACAACGAAAAGCTGGTACAACCAGAGATTCCACGGAGTACTCCAGGATGATCAGGAACGTTGGGACGACAATCTCACACAACATGGGTCGAGTTCCAAGACATCCAAGGATGAAGTGCTGTCCTCCGAAGTCGAAACTCCAGGACAAGCCGAACGTGTCATCGTGGAAGACGTTTCAAGATTATCTAAGACGTTTGAAGATTATCCAGGCGTGACAAGTTCATCCAACACGCCAGAAGAGGAAATCCGAAGCAAACCTCGAGCCTACTTCTACAAGAGGAACGGAGCAAGACGTCGTTTTCTTTTGTAAAACTCAAGAACCAAGAGAGAATCCGTCTTTCGAAGTTAAATGCAGTTCGACTGGGCCTCTTCAAGATGTAACTTCATTTTTACAACCTACAAAACAAGATAGTTATTATTTGTGTACAAGAATTTTGATTTGTTTACAATCTCAGGATTTTTAATTTTTCTTATATTTAAGGTTTTTGTACCTTAAAAAGTATATAAAAGGGAGATTTCTGGGTAATTCATTCATTCAGCCTAAGCCCTGAGCAATACAACATTAATTCAACCTAGGCCTTGAGCAGTTGAACATTCACACTGTGCAGTTAGCAAGTGAATATTCACACTCTGCACTTAGCATTGAACAGTCCAGTATTAACAATTAACAGTTTGTAATCAATCTTCAGTTCCTTCAGAGCAACATTTGTAGTCGAAGGTAGTGACCAGAACACGTAAGAATATTCCATTTATTAATATGGTTAATTAAAAATGCTTGTTGAAAATAATTTGTAAATACTTACCAACAGGTATAAACATATTTCAAACATAAGACACTCTTGATAAAGGAGACCATAATCGCATTTTTAATTAGGGATTTTGATTAAAATTCCCATGTACTCACGACGAAGTCGATGACAACTCAATGAATGTCTAACATAAATTGATGTGCATTTACACTAATTCTCCGAATGTACTAACAATTACTTTGAACCAATTTTACTTGCGTATTTATGCGTATTTGTAAATATTAATAAACAAATTTATTAACAATAAATAATTTGTATGTCAATCTTTAAAATCGATTTTTACTTATCTACATACACTTCACGTAGCGTGACTAAAATAACCGACATTTTAAAATCACCACCATTAGGACAAATACATTTCAGAACCCAGTTCAAACAAATTTGTTTTGCAATACAATTTGGTACCCTGATTGATATTATATCAATAAACAATCTAATAACGAAAAGAGTCTTATGTTAAATATTATGCGTGACTTTGTCATTTGAGTTAATTAAATTCTAATCTAATTTAACAAACAAATTTCATTTAATTTGCAAAAATATCGCAATATGTCGTTTCAAGTATACAAGTTCTCGACATTTCGCCTGCTGAGAACATTGGTGACGTAACTCCAAAAAAGGCAATTTTGAATTATATGCATTCATAGCATTGATAAAGTACGAATCCGGCCCTTAATTTCATGTATTAGTGGCAAAAGCGTAGGTCAACTCGTAACTGAAATTGCGACACTAACGCGGTAAGTAGAATTATATTTTGATGTTTCGACAAAAGCCGTTACCTCAAAATACCATTTTCGGAGTTACTGTTATCAGCAGGCGATTTGTAATCGCAAAGATCACAAAGCAGAGGCTTCTTGCCGGTATATGTCATCATGTGCAATTTCAAATTCTGAACCGTCGGCATTCATAACCGCAGAGGTCACAAACTGAACGGCTTGTCGCTGGTGTGTAGTAACTTATGTTGTTTCAAGTAATTGAGACGCGTGTATTTATAATCGCAAAGATCACAACTGAACGGCTTTTTGCCAATGTGCTTTAAGTTGTGTTGTCTCAAATATCTGGGACGCATGCATTTTTTACTTAAATTGCCAAAACTACTTTTAAAGCAAATTCACAAGGGTCTAAGTGCCAAAAAAATGACACTGAGATACTCTATAAAATATGTCTAGAACATAAAACAAAATTAAAATCTTTCTTGAAAAAGTTTTATTAAGTAAAGAAAACAAGAATAAATGAACTAAACACCCCAAGCAACACCATTTCGTTCATTAGACGGTTTATATACGACAGACAGGGATATTTTTGGTAATGGTATATAGAATGCCAAAAATATTCTTATTTTAATGGTACTAGTTGCCCTAGGATATAAGTGATACATTAACTATACGTTTTTATTAAATTGTAATAAAATGTCGCGACTTGCAAAACACGTTTATCAAATTATTAAATTCCATCTTATCATGTAGGCGTAGGCCCATAACATACATTTTTCTCATTAAAATTTATAATATAATCTAAAAAAGTATAATGAATGTTTATATGTAACATTTATTAACAAATATTTATCCAAATTGGTCTTGTGACCCTTGTTACATAGTAAATTTTCTATAAAACTACTAACATTGTATCACTACATAAGATGAGAGCTTAAAATATGAGTATCTTATAAATTTCGCCGCGAGATGTCGCGACCTAAACTGTTGCTCACTAAAGTTGTCGTTTATAAGTCAAAACCGCAGGAACTTTCTTGCCCATTACAAATCATCACAAAATATATAATTACTACAAACGAGCAGACACTTGGTAAAGTTGAATTAAATGTCAACATTTCGCTGTACGTTTCACAGCTTCTTTAGAATAAGTTGTAATAATATAAATATATAATTAAAATAATTTTATAATTCCAAAATATACGTCTAGTATAAACCATGTATAAACGTTGCGCGTACCCTATAAATATACATTTTGTGTAAACGTTATATTTATCCCAAAAAGAGACGTTAGTTAGACTGTCACTCATATGTATAAATACTAGTCTATAATATTGTACATTTAGACTAAATTCAAAACGTGTTTTAGACATATTCTATATTTGGTGTGTTACATGGGACATTGTTACACATTTTAAAAAAAATTAACACATAGATCCCTAAACAGGCGTTGCCTGAAATTTTCTGGAAATGGCACTTAGACCATTTTGAATTTCCACTCTTCAATTATTGTCCAATTAAATTTTGCCTTTACTCTTTTTTAAACAGAAAGTGCTATTTATTCTTGAGATTTTGTAGGAAAAGTAAGTACACATAAGTAAAGATAAATTGATGTCATATGCACATTAAATTAATAGTAATAAATATGTGTTTGTTTTATTTGCCACAATTTTACACGATTATAATTAATACAATATTAAAAGAAAATACCGTCAATTTGTTCCCTATAAATAAGGGTAAACTATCACAATGACCATCTTAATGATACAATATATAATACGGTTGATACTTTTTTAATTAAAAAATGCATTATGACTAATGTTAATTATGATTACTAATAATATGCAAGCCTGATAATTAAATTATCGAACGAACAATAGTAGCAGAATGATTACTAAACATGCAAAAGGGAACACAGATTTTTTAAGTAGTCATAACTATAATAAAGAAGAAAAAAAAGGATAACCTGAAAGTATACTCAGCAAGACAGAAAATATAAAAGCAAGGAAATACCAAGAAATATGTGATATGAGGAAATAAACAAACCTTAGTCAGAAAAAAAAGAAAAAACTACAGGAAATATCAAGTTCATATTATATTCTTACATCCATGATAGTAGAAAATTGGAAGAATTCAGAAGAACATACGAAAATATGTTAGACTAATCCAAGTGCAATGGATGATTAGAAATATTATTTTCACACACTATGGACTATTACCTTAAATATTTTGGAAGTTACTTTGGAAAGAGTAACATCATTGGCAAACAAAAGTTTCAAGGAATTATTTCGAAGTGTGTACTCGGCTTTAGATTCTACTTTCGAGACATCACTGCTGATGACGTGTTGATAATGGGACTAAAAGCGGAAAAATTATTAAAAAACAGTAAACAACGTATGGTTTGATCATTAAACAAAGACGAAATGAAATTCACTTCGAAAATTCAAAGGATTATGCAATGTTAATAGTGGCTAAACTTTTCAGCAGGTGTCTGTACGTATACAAAGCAAGATTTTATTGAATTTAAATTATGTCAATTAACATAAGTCTGCACCTGGCGCACACGTCATAAGTAGTCATTAACGTTCACCTCAGAAAATTATAGCGCCAATTATTTTAAGTGTACGTATTTATAAGTCTGCTCTCAATCAAATATCAAGTCATACATATTTTAAGGTTGATAATATTGCAGAGAGCTATTTTTAAAATTTGTTAAACATGCAATAAAATAAAATATCTCTGTTATTACTATTATCTTAATTATTAGGATACATCTGATTTAGGGGCAAATGTAGAAAGGGACGATCGGGATGATTTTTTAAAAATCTATATAAAGGGCATCTACAATATTCTGTTTTGCAAATTATTGTAATCTGCAATTGCTTTTTTAAGTCTTCCTTAACTTTATTTTTTGATGGTGTGGATTCACCACTGATCGCCTTCTTGCCTTTTTCCAAGAAAGTAATTAATGCTAATTCATTATCATGCTTGCGCGTAACTATTGAATCTTATGCGTTCGTTTTTCGTTTTCTCTTTTGCTTTCAGCAGCCAGTTAAATAGAGGATTATTTCGACCTGCAATTAATCTTCAGTTAATTTCAAAGTTCCTGGAGATATTTTTATAAATTTATTTTTATGCTACTCTGCTACAGAACGTCTTGGTTATTATTTATTTGGAATTTATAAATAGTGAAATGAAGCATGTACTAATTCTGCCTTATGCTTGTTTAATATAATTAAGCACGAGACGAAGTGTCAAATTACTTTATATTTACGGATTTAATTTTATCTAAATTTTCGCTGCTCGTACAGCCCTTATGTAGTTTAAATTATTTCCCTAAACAGTTGCAGTGACAATGAATTAATTCCTCGATATTTTTTGCAAATTCTTGAATTCGCCCCTTCCTCCTTCATAGGTATGTCTATAATTGATAATGTTTTTATTCATAAATGTATTGGTACTTCTTTGTTTGCGAGTTGGAGCCACCTTAATTTCTTTTCTGCCTAGTTTTGTGAGCCCATATAAAAAAAACTAACCTACGGAAGCATTTCTTTGCAGTCTTCCGTTCCTAAAAGGAAGATGGTTATAGGCGCTTTAGGGGACACCTGTACATGATTATTTTTATTTCTTTACGCATATAAAGACCTGCCTTCTAGTCTCTTATTTCATTTTACCTAAAATATTACAAGTAGGTATACATTATTATTTTATTTAGTTTCGTCTATGGGTTGTTTATTTTTCTTGTTGTTTAATCCTGCGGTTTATTTCCCTGTGTTGCCACACTTTTAAAACCGATTACTAATTAAAAAAGTTTTAATTGCATTATTGTAAATATTTCCACGAAAATCCCCGTAAACATTTCAACACGAAATCCTAAGAATTACGTCCGCACACATAGAATATAGCAAACAAATAAAACGTTAACGCAACATATCGGTGCGTTACACTTTAGATAAGGTTAACGATCTCTATTTTCTATCTTCTAAACTTTACCTATTTTATTTTTAATTGACGCGCCTTAAATTCAACATTCGCCGGCTTCTTTAAGACGAAAAAATTTCGGCTTCACTGTTCTGTGTATAAACGGAAGGTCGATGCGTATTGAATTGGTTTGCCCCTTTCTGAAATCACATTGTGTTGTCCAACTGAAAACGGACAAGTTTTATGTAGAATAACTGTGGCAAAAAATATTTCGGAATTTTGCCAACTTTCTGACAGGGATTTTGTTAAAAATATACTATATCAAATTTTGTGTGAATCGTTTTATGTATGGGGGTAACACACCTTACCCTCTAGAATTAGGTACCTACTTCAAATATTTTTTTTTTACAAAATAATAGTCAGTCTGTGAAAGATTTATATTTGCTTAATTTCATACAAAAACGACACTGAAATCCCCGGAGGGAAAAAGTTTATCTGATTCCATCTGTTTTATGATTAAATAAATACTAAGAATAAGCAATGTATTTATTACACGTAAATACCAGTTGCAATTTTTGAAAGGTTTGGGTTTTAAATATTTAAAAATATTTAAAGGTTGAAGTTGGTGATTATGATTCATTCAGTAAATTATTTAGAAAATGAGCGAGAAAGAGATATGAATACAACTAATTAGGTTATCTGCTGGCGGTTGACCGGGAAGAAACCGGCGCACCTATTAAATAGAAACCGGCGCCGGTCGCAAGTCATAATACACGTATAATTTCTAAGCCGGTACCGGCTACGTAGGCACTTCCAATTATAAGTATCGTCCAAGAAAAACTAATGTCAGAGTCCTGTCATTCCCGGACCCCAGGAATTTTATCCTATTTTCCCCGTCTCCCTCTCATCAGGTCTGCACATGATCACAAATTATTACACTTGTAGCTTCTCACCAAATTACTTCATTTTACTCACTGAATTAGAGTATTTTATGTGTTTCCCGTGTGCTTCAACATATGTCGTTTCAAACTTTTACGTTCTCGGCATCTGTAATCGCAAAGACCACAAAGCAACGGCTTCTCATCGGTGTGCCTTAACTTGTGGCGCTTCAATCTTCCGAGTTCCCGGCATTTATAATCGCAAAGGTCACAACTAATCGGCTTCTCGTCGATGTGGCTTAACTTATGCCGCTTCAAATGACTGAGTTCTAGGCATTTATAATCGCAAAGATCACAACTGAACGGCATCTCACCAGTGTGCTTTAACTTGTGCCGTTTCAAATATCTGAGGCGAGGGGTCTTATAATTGCAAAGCTCACAGCTGAAAGGCTTCTCGCTGGTGTGCTTTAACTTGTGATCTTTCAACCTTGCGAAGGTCAGGCCTTTATAATCGCAAAGATCACAACTAAACGGCCTCTCGCCGGTGTGGCTTAACTTGTGCTGCTTCAAATTTCTGAGCTGTAGGCATTTATAATCGCAAAGATCACAACTGAATGGCATCTCACCGGTGTGCTTTAACTTGTGATTATTCAAACTTACGCGGTACCGGCACTTATATTCGCAAAGATCACAACTGTACGGCTTCTCACCGGTGTGCTTTAACTTGTGCCACTTCAAACTTTTGAGGAGAAGGCATTTGTAATCGCAAAGATCACAACCGAACGGCATCTCACCGGTGTGCTTTAACTTGTGTCGCTTTAAATTTCCGAGCTGTCGACATTTATAATCGCAAAAGTCACAACTGAACGGGTTCTCGCCGGTGTGCTTTAACTTGTGTTCTTTCAATCTTGCTAGGCGCCGGCATTTATAATCGCATAGGTCACAACTGAACGGCTTCGCGCCGATGTGCCATAACTTGTGTTGTTTCAAATTTGACGAGAATCGGCATTTATAATCGCAAAGGTCACAACTGAGCGGTTTCTCGTCGATGTGTATCAACTTGTGCGATTTCAAAAGATGGAGCTGACGGCATTTATAATTGCAAAGATCACAACTGAACTGTTTCTCGCTGGTGTGCTTCAAGCTGTGTCGCTTCAGATTTCCGAGTTGTCGGCATTTATAATCGCAAAGATTACAGCTGAATGGCTTCTCACCGGTATGTATCAATATATGACTCCGCAAACACGTACGGCGTTGAAATTTAGAATCGCATATCAGGCATTCGAATGTCCTGTTACCGACAATTTTAGCTTTAGATCTCCGCGGACTCCTGAAACAAAGAAGATTAGTTAAACTTGTAAACATTTTTGAAATTAAATATCAACATGACGGTTAAATATGATTTACTATCCTTCACAAAACAATAATGACTTGGTTTTTAAATCACGAAAGTAGTTACGAAGAATTTTGGTTAAAAAACGTTTTATCCAAAATCGCAGCAGTAATTACACAAAGCTTGTAAATTCTTCCCTAGAAGTGCGAGGGTGACAGTAGATTTGTTCCAGCAACAGTTCGTAACTAGTTCGAAATCGTCAAAAGCATGCAGTCATCAAAACTGTACATTTCACAACGCCGTTAACCCTACACTTCTCATTGTATTATATTTGATACATTCATAAAATAGACGATTTAAGCATAGTATAAAATAGAATCCGACATCAAATGCGATGTGTATCATATCTGCAACATACCAACTCAAATTTTGTAGCCATAGATGGCGTCGTGATCGAACAGTTTGGTTTTAAAACAACCGTTGTTTTAGTTGCTACGTAACTGACATGAACACGATATTTGCGTGAATTGAGTCGTGGTTACAGAACTTTATGAGTGAAATAATTTACAACAAAAATGTTTATTTAGAACATCAGACTTTGAAAAACAGTTTTTATAAGATTATTGCGGTTTGGGTGTGTTTTTTTGTAAGGTAAGACAATTATATTCTTTGTTTCATATATGATACATAGTGCATTTATGGTTGCAATATTTTAGAATGTCTGACTGGAATAACAAAAGGCCTTTGTCAGACAAGGAATTGTTAGAAATAATTCAAAACTGGAGTGACAGTGAGGATGAGTACGGTTCAAGTGATAATGAAAACTGTAACAATGTTAATATCGACACTTTGGATATAGAAAATATTCCAATAATATTTGAAGAGGAAATTGCAAATGTTGTAGATGTAGAGGAAAACCTTATGGAAGAAGCAGTTGAATATCAAGAGGATGAAGAGTTAGTGGAAACAGAAAATTCAAGGATAAATTCAAGCAACTAATTTGGAAAAAGAAAAATTTAATTCTGAACGAAGATATTTTATTGTTCAAAGGCGATTCTTCTTTACCATTCCACATTACAGAACTTTCTTCTCCCTATCAATTTTTTAGATATTTTTTTGACGAAAATGTATTACTGAAAATCGCAGAGGAATCAAATTTATACAGTGTTCAGAAAAATCCCGCGAAACCTACTAAAATTGACACTGACGATATAAAAAAAATTATGGGTATATTAATTTATATGTCGGTCATACATTTGCCTAGTACACGCTACTACTGGTCGACAAACATAGGAATACCTCAGATAAAAGAAACGATGAGTCAACATACCTTTGATAACATACGAGCTAATATTCATTTTGCTGATAATTCCGAAATTAAGGCAAGGGATGATCCTCAAGCAGATCGCCTTCATAAACTGAGACCTATTGTTGACCAACTAAATGCCAAATTTGGAAGCCTCCCTTACGAGCAATACTTATGTGTAGATGAACAGTTATGTTCAACAAAGGCCCGACATTACCTCAGACAATATCTCCCCTTAAAACCACATAAATGGGGTTTTCAACTTTTTGTTTTAAGTGGTGTGAGTGGTTTCGCTTATAAATTCGAAATTTACACCGGAACAGAAAATAAAAATCAAACCAGATTTAGGATCAAGCGCAAATGTCGTAGTTAGATTATATAGAAGTGTTCCAACAAATGAATTTTACAGAGTGTATTTTGACAATTATTATTCTACAATACCACTAGTAGTGTACTTGGCTACTCGGGGAATTTATTCATTAGGAACTATAAGAAGGAATCGAATTTCTAACTGTAAATTACCACCAGAAAATCAACTCAAAAAAGACAAAAGAGGCACTTCTTATGAATACGTTGCGAATGTTAATGGTACCGATGTTTCTACAATTGCTTGGAAAGACAACAAAATTGTCACTTTGGTTTCTAGCTTTGTTGGTGAATTACCTATCCAGGAAATTTAAAGGTTTGATAAAAAAATAAACAAGAAAATTAAAATTGCTTGTCCAAATGTGGTCAAGGAATACAACCGACACATGGGCGGTGTAGATTTTTTGGATAGCTTAATTGGAAAAAATTAAATGAAAATAAGAACAAGGAAATGGTATATGAGAATCTTTTATCATCTTATAGACATGACCCTTGTTAACAGTTGGATTTTATATAGAAGAATCTGTAAAGAAAAAAAACAGAAGCATCTCACTTTGGTTCAATTCAGAATTGAGGTAGCAGATTGTTTATGCAGAGCAGGTATGCAAAGTCAAAACAATAAACGTGGTAGACCATGAACAAACATTATGGAACAGCAAATTACGTCTAAAAAGAAGAAGGACAGTCAAAATGCACAGTGTATCATATTTGATACACTTCCAAAATTACAAAATATTATAAAAAAGCAAGGATTTAATTTTTTTAAAATATTTTTCCATAATTCTACGAGTCAGAATGTACTCGTCAAATTTTTTTTTACTTGAAAATGAAAAATCGAGTATTGTAGCCGTTAAGAACGGTCATGACTACTGTTTCTAACGGTTCCGAACTAGTTATGAACTGTTGCTGGAACAAACCTAATAACAACTTCTGGGCGAACTACTGCGAATATTAAAATCAAGTACAGCTAGCTATTTCGATCCAGACTTGGCAACTAGTTTTTTTCTCTATCTCTTATAGCTACACAGATGCGCACGTCGCAATTGATCCATCCTGTACACTCAGAAGAAAATGCGTCGAATGAACAAAAAAAGACAAATTCAACAAAATATTTTTGATTAAATACAGTCGATAGCAATTTGTGTTTGAATTAATAATATAATTCAGCTTGAGAAATGGACATTGCTTCAAAATATTAAGATAAAGTATTATTAGCCGTGGATTTAAGTCGGTAGAATATTTCCTTGTGGGGGTATATAATTCTTTTTCTTTATTAAAACATGTACAATTAACAGAATATAATTATTGGTGCAAAGAGATTGGGGATTTTCTTTTTATCTATTATCTATAGGATCTTTATTTACCAACAAAATTACTTTAATTAAGTTACTGTTAAACACAGAAAATCATTAATTCTTAATGTGATGACTAATTTATACTTCAACCAAAAAATTACGAAAATCCTTTTTTGTTGTATTAAAATATTATTGTGATTGTTTTACAATGTTATAACTATCATTCTATAATTAACCAAATTACTGAGATAAAATCAACGCACTATTAACAAGGCAGCCTATTAAAAAATTCAACTATATCAAATTGCAGCTATTTTCTTTTTATATATATGTATACAGGTAAAACATGCTGTTGTATATGGAAATACGCATCTTTTTTTAAAGTAAAATTTACTTTTAAGTATGTTCCTCCCTTTGGATGTAACATTTTCTTCTTAAAATTCCATTTGTCTATGTAACTCAAATTATAAATATCGGGCAAGAAAAAGTAATGTGAGATGACGTCAGGGTCCTGCCATTCCCGGGCGCTGGAATTTTATCCTATTTTCCCCATCCCCTTCCCGCCAGATCTGCAAATGGTCACAAATTATTACACTTGATAGTTTCTTACGAAACTATCTGATTTCTTAACTCACTGAATTGAAGTATTTGATGTTTTTCTTGTGTGCCTCAACATATGTCGCTTCAAATTTGCAAGATCTCGACATTTGTAGTCGCAAAGACCACAAAGCATCGGCTTCTCACCGGTGTGCCTTAACTTGTGCCGATTCAAACTTGTGTGGTCCCGACATTTAAAATCGCAAAGATCACAACCCAATGGCTTCTCGCCGGTGTGCCTTAACTTGTGCCGCTTCAAAGTTCCGAGGTGCCGGCATTTAAAATCGCAGAGATCACAACTGAACGGCTTGTCGCCGGTGTGCTTTAACTTGTGTTGTTTCAAATGTGTGAGCTGTCGGCATTTATAATCGCAAAGATCACAACTGAATGGCTTCTCATCGGTGTGCTTTAAGTTGTGCTGTTTGAAAACTTGGTGCTCTCGGCACTTATAATCGCAAAGATCACAACTGAACGGCTTCTCACCGGTGTGCTTTAACTTGTGCCGCTTCAAACTTCCGAGGTCCCAGCATTTATAATCGCAAAGATCACAACTGAACGGCTTCTCGCCGGTGTGCTTTAACTTGTGCTGTTTCAAATTCTCGGGACGCCTGCATTTATAATCGCAAAGATCACAACTGAACGGCATCTCACCGGTGTGCTTTAACTTGTGACGTTTCAAATGTGTAAGCTGCCGGCATTTGTAATCGCAAAGATCACAACTGAACAGCTTCGCGCCGGTGTGCGTTAGCTTGTGTACCTTCAAACTTGTGCGGTACCGGAATTTATAATCGCAAAGGTCACAACTGATCGGCTTCTCGCCGGTGTGCTTTAACGTGTGCCGCTTCAAATTTGCGATGTTCCGGCATTTATAATCGCAAAGATCACAACTGAACGGCTTCTCGCCGGTGTGCTTTAACTTGTGTTTGTTCAAATGTGTGAGCTGTCGACACTTATAATCGCAAAGATCGCAACTAAACGGCTTCTCACCGGTGTGTTTTAATTTGTGCCGCTTCAAATTTCTGAGGTCCCAGCATTTATAATCGCAAAGGTCACAACTGAACGGCTTCTCGTCAGCGTGTGTCAACTTGTGTTGTTTCAAACTTGTGCGGTGCCGGCATTCAAAATCGCAGAAATCGCAACGCAATGGCTTCTCGTCGGTATCTTTACCAACAGTAATTTCAGCTTTCGATATCCGTCGGTGCCTGAAACAAAGAGACTCATTAAATTTGAAATTTTTGAAATAAAATATTTGTCAACATGACAGTTAAGATGTGATTTACTGATCATTACAAAACAGTAATGACTTAGTAAGTAGTTCTGAAGAATTTTACCATATGTCCAAATAGATTTCTGATAAAGTTAGGTCATGGAGTGTAAAAATTTACAACACTAAGGGTCGATTTCATAAACAAATTTAATGCTCCATTAAAATTTAATGTAGGCATTAAAATAAAAATCAATTTCATAATATATCTTAATGTAGCATTAGCACATAATGGAGCATTAATTTTAATGTGACAATCTGGATCCATTAGAGATTTTAATTCTACCATTAATGCAAGAATATATTTAAATTATTTAATTTCAAGAGTAAAGATAGTGTGGCAAAAGAACAAAAAATGAATACAAGTAGTTCGTCATCATCATCATCAGATGAGAAGAATATTAGGTTTGCGTGAAGACCTAGACGGTACGGTATTACGCAAAACTATTTAGAAAAATATGATGAACTAGAATTTTTCCAAAGGTTTCGTATAATTAAAAATACTTTTCGCGTTCTTCTTGCCAAAGACCGTATTAAAAATTCAACGATACAGGTTTGGAATGTGGTTGTTAAGTCTGCAGTTAAAGAAAATGTGATTTGTGTCTTCGATTTCTCCGCATGCACATTATTGATTGGGAAGCACCCCAATCCTGGACAGGTGACTTTTGCAGGAACTTTTGCCTCAATCTCAATCTTGTAATAGTTGAATAAAAAGATCTTGACCTACCAGGAAAAAGAGAAAACCATGTGGTTATAGAAATCGTTGGCCTTATGTTACGATACCATTTTCCTTTATTTCTACAGGATTCATCCCAATATTCTTTCCAATATCTGAGTGTAGAGTTTCTGATATCCATAAAAAACACTTTCATTTTATTTAAAAGACATTTGTTGAGATCTACCAAGTCAATGTTTAATCTGGCTAACATTTCTCCAAAAAGGAAACTTATGTCTGGTCTCATTATAGGTTAGAAATCGTTTTGATTACTATCAAAACGTCAAAAAACAGCAAAAACTCAATACCAACATAATATTATTTCTCTTAATGGAGCATTAGTTAAAAAGGCTTCACAACAGTATTATGAAACTGATTTGGTTAAAAGGCCAATTAAACCTACCATTAACTTAAATGCATCATTAGTTAATGGGCCGTTAACACCTAGATTATGAAATCGGCCCTAAGGGCCAGTTTCATAATCGAATTTAAAGGAGACTTTAAATTTAAAGCCACTTTCAGATGTCAAAACAAATATGAAAACACATTTGTTTACACATCTGAACGTGACTTTAATTTTAAAGTCTCCTTTAAATTTGATTATGAAACTGACCCTAAGCAGTTTTTGAAGTTAGTGACATATCAAGCTGTAAGATATGGCCAATTGAACTTCAATTTTACTTAACTACTCAAGAACTGGACAATATTTTAGTGTAAATAATGTAATAATTAATGACAGCTGTAGTTCTTGCCAAATGAAAATTGTAAATTAAATTGATTTGTTTAATTGGCAGTATTAGAGAAAGAATATCTTATAAATCTTATAAATCACGAGGCCCAATAAGGCCGAAATAATTCACGTGATTTATAAGATATTCTTTCTCTAATACTGCCAATTAAACAAATCAATTTAATTTACAATTTTCATTTGGCAAGAACTACAGCTGTCATTAATTTCACTCAATGTTTCCATAGTTACTTACGTTATTTATTTTACTGTCACAATTTGCTGTTTTGACTGATGAAGCTAATACGTTTCCTTTCATTTTTGCAAAATATTAGACAGGGGCGATTCCACGAAAATGTCAACCTGACTCTAATTTTGTAAAGATTTTCTTATGGGAGTAGTAAATATTTTTTCATAAGAGAGTGATATAAATTTGTTTAGTATACCTTTACTTTTTAATTGTAATTATTTTATCAATAAAAAAGTCTATTAAAATTTACCGAAATTTATACGTAGAACATCGTAAAAAGTTTGCAAGATGATTCATATAAAAAATAATATTTTAAAATGAAGTAAATCATTATAGGTACTATGGCTGGGAGAGGGTTTTCTTTTACTATCATTTTGAGCAAAATAATCTGAAATGTTTAATGTATTAAAAAAGAAATTGTGAATATTTATACTAAGAAATGTTTGTCGCCTGATTGACGTTAATGCGAAAAGTTCAATTGATGCATATCCTAATTTTCAGGCAAACAGTTTACAGAACGTTTTAGTTTTTTTTTTTTAATTATTTACATTTTCGTATCATTTTTAATACAACATTTTGCACTGTCGCCTGATTGACAGGAATACTGTCGTCTGATTGACGCGGTTTTCTAAATATTATAAAAGAGCCGTTACAGGAGTAAAAATTTGCAACAAAGATTTAGATGCAGTGCACCTTTCAATCTTCAAATCATTTTACAGAATTCAAATAACATTTATAAATTTAGAGAAATATGTATATATAGTGACATCTAAAAGCATGACGTATAAATCCTGTCGCCTGATTGACGCTTACTTTGTACGTAATATTTCATTTAAAGGAAACAATTTTTTAAAACATTACAAAACATTTTAACAAGTACATGGTATGCTCTTCTATCTGCGATTAAAAGAAAAAATATTAATTCTTATTGTATGTGTAAAATTTAAATATACTACTTCAATAACTGCTACGTATGTCGCCTGATTGACGCTGGAATCGCCCACAGTTTTTCAAAAAGTTTTCTTTCAGGGTTTGTTTTTGGGATTTTGGAAATTCAAAAATATGTAAGTTTATAATTTAATTATTATCCTTTCAAAAAGTAATTTTTAGTACATATTGTCACGAAAGGGATTTTCCAGAAAAAACACAAAGAACTTTGGGGTTATATTCCGCGAACAAATAATTAAAACGCGAATCTGTGTAATCAGGGCACGCGAACTTGTGTAAACGGGGACACCGCAAACGTATCGAAATGTAAACACAATAAGGAGGTAACAAATACAACATAACGTAAGGCTTCATATTTCATAATCAGCGGAATTTACGCCGCACACATACGAAATCGCTGGGCGAAACACGAGGCAAGAACAAAGAAGATGCAACATGCAAACTCGTCGAAAAACGTGTATTTAAAGTGCGGGCCAAAGTTGATCCCACAGTTGAACAGTCAGTTGAACAGACAGTTGGTCCCAAGTTGGTCCCACAGTCCGGTACACAGGAGTCAGTCCGACAGAGAGTCCGTCGACGGTCAATCGGAGAGGCCGTCACCCAGAGAGTCCGTCCGTCAACAGTCGTTTCCACCAGACGGACTCAGCCACTCAGGGCACTAGTGCCAATCCACGAGGGGACGCCCAACATCGCCGTCCAGCAACATTGCCGCCGCCAACGCCCAACATCGCCGTCCAGCAACATTGCCGCCGCCAACGTCCAATATCGCCGTCCAGCAACATTGCCGCCGCCAACGTCCAACAACGCCGTCGCCGCCACCCACAACGTCGTCGTCGCCACCCCAGCATCAACATTGCTGGAAGCCATCACCTGCCACTGCCGCCGACAACATTGCCGTCCGTCCTAAAGGGAACAACGTGAGCTAGTCGTCACCGCAACCACCCGGACCGCATTCCTACATTTCAAGACAAACCCCCGAACTAAATTTATTTAATTCTTTTTCGTGAATAAAGAGGTATTAATTTCTTTTTTAAACAACTGTGTTTTCAAGCTCTACCATCTACCTACGCCCATACCGTGACATGGTGAAAGCTTGGG
The DNA here is from genome assembly GCA_958336345.1 of Dorcus parallelipipedus. Taxonomy (NCBI): domain Eukaryota; kingdom Metazoa; phylum Arthropoda; class Insecta; order Coleoptera; family Lucanidae; genus Dorcus; species Dorcus parallelipipedus. The sequence goes on from OY284475.1 coordinate 1,889,436, forward strand.
CTTTACCGTAACATAGTGGAGCCGCCCTTATCGTAACATGATGAAGGCTTGCCCTTTATCGTGACATGGTGGAGGCGCCAAAAATTCCGTGCTTGTAGATTATTGATATTCCCAGATAAAAATTGATAAAGAAGGTTATCAATGTTTTATAAAATTAAAGTATCTAACAACTGCTGAAGTGTTTATTTTTTAATTTTTATCTGGGAATATTAATAATCTACAAGTGTGCATAATTTTTTGCTATTTAATCACAATTTCATTGAACATTTTGCTCTCCACTACAGTTTGAACGTATTTTGCTCTCCGTCCAAATCATTATTTTTTATTTTCCCTGTATTCCAGCCAATTTTTTAAAAATTTTGTACTTGATTATGGATCTACAAGTCATGCAGAGCTTTTTATAAAGAATAGTTTTTTTTGTCAAATGTAAGATAAACTTTTTCTCCATTTGTATAAAACTTTTTGGGACACACTGTATATATTGAGCCCATTCAGTGTGCCTTGAATAGGTAAGTATACGTAAGTATTTTGTTACCTCTTGAATGTAACGTTCACTAGCATTTGCTTGAGGGTGACGTACACTACGAAAATAAGTTTTGATGTCCAAATCTTGTAATGTGTTAATAAATCTGTCGTTGGTAAAATAAGAGGCATTATCAGCTAATAATTTTTCAGGTTTTCCTACTTCATTTATGTACAGTTAAAGCTGTTTCAGTCCGATAATCTCTGGTAGGATAGAGCTTAACATATTTAGTGAACATGTCTACAATTATAAAAATATTCCCGTACCCATGAGTACTTTCAATTAAATTTCCAACAAAATCTACAGCGACAAATTCTAAACGATTCCGCACTGTCACACTTTGTACAGTATTCTGTGAAGTTACATTTTTACTTTTTCCTAAAATACAAATCTCACAGTGATTCAAAATTTCCTTTACTAAATTGTAATCATACTTGCAGTAGAATTTTTCACGTCTTTCTTATACCAATGTGACCATAACGAAAGTGAATATCATTTACTATTTCTCTTGCTAGTTCTTCATTTATTGCTATAAGATTTTCGTCTCCTATTTCTTTATATAAAATGTTATTGCTCATATTAAATCACTTATACCTTTGCTTTTCTTGTAATTTTACTTTAATGTGCATTAGTTCTTGAGTACGTTGAACTTTTAATATATTTCTTCTAGAATAAATTCCTGTAGCGTTTTGAAAATCATAAAGATTTATTTCAATGTCATTTACACTCTTTGTGGAACCATGCATTCTTGACAGCACATCAGCAGTTACATTGCTTTGTCCCTTTACATAATGGATATCAAAATCAAAATGTTGTAATTGTAACAGTTTGTTGCCAAAACGTGTACAGAAAAGTGATTGTAAAGCTGAGTGATCAGTTTCAACAAGAAACGTTTTCCCTAGAAGGTAACATTTAAGCTTGGTAATACAAAAAACAATTGCCAGCCAGCATTTCTTTCTCAGATATAGTGTACTTCAGCTCATACTTTTTCAGCTTACGAGACACAAAACATATTGGATTTTCCCCTCCTTCGTTTACTTGTTCACCTACAATAGCACAGTTTGACGCATCGGTCCTCAAAATAAATTGCTTTCAGAAATCAGGATGTACTAAACAATAAATTTTATCTTAATATTAGACGACCTGATTATTTAAAAAAAAAACCGTTTCGTTATCATTAGTACCGAGTGACTTTTAATGATTGAAGCAAATTTGTATGTTGTGAACACTGAGGAATTGGCATTACCTGAAAGTTCGTTAATTTTGCGGGAATGCGTAGCTATAGGTTAGAGTTGATATTTACATTGATGATGAAAACTGTTTCAACAGATTATTATTATTCAAGACCTGGAAATGTTAGCCTCCTTTGCGTAAGCAGCACCGAATCCTTTGAGATAAGTTATTGAAGACATTATTAACGTTTTAGGTTGTTTGATATTTGCAATTGCCAGCTACACAATTCATCCAAATTGTTTAATACGTATTCTGAACATCACATTATTGAAATGAGGAAATAAGAAGTTCAAATTTAATTGAATATTAGAGCAAATCTTCAAGCCCCCTTTGCGTAAGCAGTACCGAATCCTTTGAGATATGTTATTGAAGACATTATTAACGTTTTAGGTTGTCCGATATTTGCAGTTGCCTGCTGCAATTCTTCCAAATTGTTTAATACGTATTCTGAATACCAAATTATTGAAATAAGGAAGTAAGAAGTCCGGATTTAATTGAATATTAGAGCAATTAGGCCACCAACCAGCACTGATTAAACATCCTGGGAAAAACTCCTCTAAATAATTTATTGTGGTTCGTGCTGTGTGAGCAGTGGCGGAATCTTGTTGAAAGTAGCCATTTGCTAATTCAGTGTCGTCTAACTGGTTTATAAATGCATCCAATATAAGTCTCTGATATCTATAGGGGTTGTTTCCCGGAAGAATATTGGTCCAATAATTCTCCAAGACATTGCCACCTAAACACCAATTTTAAGTGGGTGTAGTGCCTTTACATCAATCACATTAAAGGGTTATGTTCCGACCAAGTCCTGAAATTTTGTGAATTGATAAACCCAGAGAGATGAAACCAGGCTTTATCAGCAAAGAAAGTTGTATCTTGTTGGTCATTATTATTTAGCAGATTATTGTTATACCACTGACAAAACTGAATTTATTGAAGAAAATCGAGTGGGTGAAGTTGTCGAAGCATTGAAAATTTGTATGATTGGAAATGAAGGTGTTTTTTCAAGATCTTCCGAGTGGATTCGTATAGGAAACATGAGGATTCTGTTATACAGTATCATTAACATTTTGTACAATATCGAGTGTTATTATAGTGGGGCGATCAGTGAATTTTCCTTTTTCTACATTACCGGTTTGCAAGAAACGTTCATTTATAATATTAACCGATTTTGAACTGAACTGACTTTAAAGTGAATAGAGAGACTCATAAAAGGAATGATGTTTTGGAACTAAAATTAACATAACCTCAAAATACGTGTGAAATCACATGAAACTGATAACTGATTTAGAAAACCAGCTTGATCAGTACGGTGTGCAGGAGGGGAAATTCAATCACTTCCTTATCACTGGTCGCCAACTGAATAACTAAATGGAATGCAATCAATGATTTTTAAGTGAATTTGAATCGATTCGTGTTCGTTGTAAATGGAGGACGGCTATTTTAAAACAGTGTTGTGAAAAAAGACGAAACTCAATTTGTTGTTCAGGGTATATTTCAATGAAATCGTCATAGGCATGCTGCTGTGAATAAATTCAATTACTATTGGGCTGATTCAGCAGAACATATCAGTAACAGTTCCTGATCCAACAGTTGAGACTGAACACTTATTTCTGCTGCTCATCATAACATGTTCCAGTCAGGTAGCGGAGAAGTTACGCTACAAAAAATGGCGAACCCTCCAACTCATCAACCTCATGAGGTCGCATTCAGCAGAAATTTGTTCAACAGTTACACAACTTTCGGGTCTGCTGAATGTGCCCATTTTCATTTTGTACTCCGCTTCGAAAATAAGCCATTACTAAAAATGTATTTTATTCTGTGCTCAAAACCATTTTGGTAATAAATTGTGATAATTAAATATCTTATTTATTTGGTTTTCTTGATTCGACAATAAACGAATTTATTTGTGTTTGACAATCTAGTGCACTAACCTAAATCTAAATTTTGAATTTGAAAATCCAGCACACCAACATAAAAATTGAAAAGTGTTGCCAATCTAATAAAATAATTCTCAATCATTAAAAGTCACTCGGTATATTACCAGTAAAACGTTAATTAATTAATAGTATAGTTAATAAATTTAATTGTACTTCCTTTAAGAAAAATATATGTACAGTCTTTTTACAAATAACCTTGACTCTTATTTTTAAAGGGTTCAAAGTAATAAATTATGAAGAAAACATTACACATTTGCAAATAGAAATATACATTTATTTTTTTTTTTTAGGTATTATAATCAATAGAGCCAGTCTTATACTAAACATAGAACATTTCTTAACTAAAAAAGAAAATACATTTTTACTCAATGTTATGCTACCCACTTTCGTTCCACCTGAAATGACGTGTGCATTAACAAGTTGATATGAATATAAATCATTATTAAGGAAACAGCTAACATTATTATTATTATTAGTATCAACAGTTTCACACGCATGCAAATGCCCTAACACAAAGTTTATTTCTTCTTAACTACAAAATACAGGCAGTTTCAAATTCGACCCTCACCATTGGGATCTCGCTTATTTGAAGAGATATATGGTAGGTTTAAATTCGGCAAAGTTGCTAAATTTTATGAGCGGTAATATTCCGCATAGAAATAATTTCTATGTTAATTGTTATTCCAAATAATTGTAAAAAAATTAAAAAGTTTCTTATATTTCCTCCATCTGCTTTATTTGAAGAGATAATAAAAGCACTTTCTTAAGACATGAATTCTCTACACACTGGCAAATACCATTTTGCTCTTACATGTTTTGTCAAATTGATATCATCATCAATTTTGTTTTTTCTTATGGGCACCATATCGAAATTTAGTCGTAGAGTAATTTTCTCTTCCTTCCAATCACGCCAACATAGCACATGCTATCAAAATTCTTTAAAATGAGGTCAAAATAAAAATTTATTTTTGTGAGATAAAAAAATTGGCATTTAATGAAAGTTGGCTTTGGATTCAAATCAAAAACAATATAACCTGTACTATTAGAATTTTAAAAAGAAATTATACCCATAATCTTGTCTACGTTTTGGACCGAAATTCTATTAAAATTATGACAACCGCATGAAATCTTAGGGCCAGTTGTACAAAGGAGGTTTAAACTGACGTTCAACTGAACCAGGTTCAGAGTGAACAAAATCGCATCAAATTTTATTTATGTTTACATTAATTGCCATATGTCATAAAGATCCTATGCGAATTTGTTTATTTTAAACCTGGTTCAGTTAAACTTGAGTTTAAACCTGCTTTGTACAACTGGCCCATAATACATATTCAAACATAAAGTAAAACTAAGTATGTCCTTTGCTTTAGTTGTAAAATTTCTTCTTAATCTTCTTAAAATCCCATTTGTCTATGTAAGTCAAATTATAAATATCGGACAAGAAAAAGTAACGTCAGGGTCCTGTCATTCCCGGACGCTGGGAATTTTATCCGGGTTTCCCCGTCCGCGTCCCTTTCTCATCAGATCTGCAAATGATTACACTTGATAGTTTCTTAAGAATTTATCTGATTTGTTAACTCACTGAATCGGAGTATTTTTCGTTTTTCTCACGTGCTTTAACATATGTCGCTTCAGATTTGTAAGATTTCGACATTTGTAATCGCAAAGACCACAAAGCATCGGTTTCTCACCGGTGTGCTTTAACTTGTGTTGTCTCAAATGGTCGGGACGCCCGCATTTATAATCGCAAAGATCACAACTGAATGGCTTCTCGCCGGTGTGCTTTAACTTGTGCTGTTTCAAATTTGAGAGGTGCCGGTATTTATAATCACAAAGGTCACAACTGAACGGTTTCTCATTGGTGTGCTTTAATTTGTGTTGTTTCAACTGCGTGCGCTGTCGGCATATATAATCGCAAAGATCACAGCTGAACGGCTTCTCATCGGTGTGCCATAACTTATGTTGTTTCAATTGTGGGCGCTGTCGGCATTTATAATCGCAAAGATCACAACTGAACGGCTTCTCACCCGTGTGATTTAACTTGTGCCGCTTCAAACATCCGAGTTCCGAAGACTTATAATCACAAAGATCGCAAGTGAACGGCTTTTCGCCGGTGTGCCTTAACTTGTGTTGTTTCAAATTCTCGGGACGCCCGCATTTATAATCGCAAAGATCACAACTGAACGGCTTCTCACCGGTATGCGTTAACTTGTGCCGCTTCAAACGTCCGAGTTCCCAACATTTATAATCGCAATAATCACAACTGAATGGCTTATCGCCGGTGTGCTTTAACTTGTGTATTTTCAAATGTGTGAGCCGTCGGCATTTATAATCGCAAAGATCACAATTTAGCGGCTTCTCGCCGGTGTGATTTAACTTGTGCCGATTCAAACTTACGAGGTGCCGGAATTTATTACCGCAAACTTCACAACTGAACGGCGTCTCACGGGTGTGCTTTAACTTGTGTACTTTCAAATGTTCGACGCGTCGGCATTTATAATCGCAAAGATCACAAGTGAACGGCTTTTCGCCGGTGTGTTTTAACTTGTGTGTTCTCAAACGGTCGTGGCGCCCGCATTTATAATCGCAGAGCCTACAACTGAATGGCTTCTCACCGGTATGTATCAATATATGCCTCCGCAAATCCGGGCGACGTTGAAATTTAGAATTACATATCCGGCATTCGAACGGTTTTTTACCAACAATACTAGCTATGGATTTCCGCCGACTCCTGAAACAAAGAGACTCATTAAATTTGTAAACATTTTTTAAACCAAATATGACAAACGGTTAAAATATGATTTACTTAAAATTTATTTAAAATTGCAAACCATTTCGAAAATACTTTGAATTTTCTTACAAACCTGTATACTGTAATCAGGTTTTCAAATTTATACAACTAATTAAAGGCACACCATATAGATCTCGTAAACTATATATAAGAGATACAAAGACGGTTAAATTACAAAAAAACTGCCCTATCTTGGTGTCTATTATAAAATGTGCAAATAAAAGTCTTCCATCTTTATTCTTTCCTGAAGTATCTTAAAAAAAAAAACTCAAAATTCTCAGTTTAGAAAATCTTGAATATTTTGTTTATTTATCAAAATAAAAACAGGAAATTTGGTAATTTTACATTAAATTCGATGGACTGTCTAAAGCGGCGTTTACATTGGTATAGTAAATGGGTTAGTTACTTGTACCAATAACTTGCAAGACAGTCACTAATGTAAACTTTGTAGGTAAGTACTTGCACCACCACCTGTACTAGCGGACCGACCAGGATACTAAATAGCTTCCTAGGCTACTTACTTACCCACTAACCTTCCCCCACTTCACTAAAATTTTACTCTCCGCGCCACTAGTCTCTAAACTCGACTAATGTAAACAGTTTTGTGTCACAGTGGATAGTAGGTAGCGAGCACGTGTTGAATATATTAATCTTTTTATTCAAAATGAGGTGGTCCGAAGGGGATACAGTTAAATTTGTTGAATTCTATAGGGAACATGGAATGTAACCAAGCCTACATATCGAAACAATCAAATGCGGTTAGCGGCACTAAAAAAATTGTCGAAGAGATGGGAATGGAAGGCTTTACAGTAGCGGATGCAAGAACGAAAATTAAAAACTTAAGAAATACATATAATCAGGAGTTACTAAAAATTCAAAAAGCAATTAAATCTGGAATCAATCAATGGAATGGTTTAAAATCATGGATGCCTTTGTGAGAGAGACCAAGGAAAAACGGTTGACACAAAGCAATATGGTAAGTGAGAGTATTTTCGATCTAAAAATTTAAAAAAAAGCACTCGTAGATGACGAAATCTAAAAAAAAAAACCATGTTTCATGTCTTGTCTTACTATTTTTTTTAATTGTAACACTCTGATAAATATGTCAATTTGAATTTCATGTGTAGTTTTTTTAAACAGTTTGCCTACTTTAGGAATACATCAATATTTTTATTTAATATATTCTGCTTTCTTGCCACGGCACTGCGCCTTCATTATTAAAGTACCTTTTCATATGGTCCTTAAATTCTCTGAAGAGCCTAGTTGATTTGTAACCCGAATCAGATTTTGTAAGTGATCTTATATGTTGTACCTCAGACCTCCATTTTCCTGGAATGATTTCACCTGTATCTATATGTTCTTCGTCAACGGATCCTGGGGGAAAATAGGTGTTCGCGGAAGTTTTTCTTAGCCAATTATGAAGGGCACAACAAGCTTTTACAATTTTGTCTACAGTTGATAAATTGCAAGCAATTTTCTTCTCAAATATCCTAAATCTGCTAACCAAAATGCCAAACGCATCTTCAATAATACGTCGAGCTCGACTTAGGCGATAGTTAAAAATCTTTTCTTCTTTTGTGAGAGGTGCACTATTATAAGGTTTAGTTAAGTACATTTTCAGAGGAAACGCATCATCAGCGACAAAACAATTTCCTTCTGGAAGCATACCATTTCCTAATGCTGTGTATAAGGAACAGTTTTGAAACACACCTCCGTCTGATACGATCCCATTACAGCCAACATCGATATATGTAAAGCAGTAGTTATGGTCTGCAACGGCCATAAGAACAACGCTGTTGTGACCTTTATAGTTAAAATATTCTGTTCCACAATTTGGAGGAGCTTGAATTAGGATGTGTTTGCCGTCAACATCGATATATGTAAAGCAGTAGTTATGGTCTGCAACGGCCATAAGAACAACGCTGTTGTGACCTTTATAGTTAAAATATTCTGTTCCACAATTTGGAGGAGCTTGAATTAGGATGTGTTTGCCGTCAATGGCTCCGCAGCACATAGGAAAGTTCCATCTATCGTGAAAACCTTAGGCAATTTTTTCCCACTCTTCCGTAGTTCCTGGAACCTGAAAATTGTGTTAGTATAGTATTGGCATACCCGGTATTAGCAGACTTAAACACTACCACTATACAATATTAGAGTAAGTAATAACTTTGTTATTTTTTTATTTACTACCAGAATTATCAACTTAGCCAAGACAGCCATGATGAAGATTCCGAAGTTGATCCACACACTAGTGAAGTGTGAAGTGAAGTGATCCTCTGTTGAGAATTCCTTTAAAAGCAAGGCAGATGCTCCTCTGCTGTCCCTTCTACTAATCCACTTTCTACACCACAATCTTTTTGTACTTAATTCTTCCTCCTCCAGTAGATTCTTGATTTCTTCTATTAGACAAAGGGAAACATTTATTATACCTTTTTTAAGCAACATCAATTTTGACCGCGAAATATTACGTCTGCGAAAAGCCATCTCTTCTCTGCTGCAAAACTGCTACTAGTACTACTATAGAAAAAACAGTTTATGTGTAGACACTTACTTACCTTGGGCTTGAGCTAGTCAACTGGTAGGCTACTTACTAGTACCAGTTACTGGTACCAGTAACTATACCAATGTAAATGCCGCTTAATACAGTCAGAAGAAGCAGGTTAGGATTGACGGTTTCGCAGATACGACCGTCAACTTTTTCTTATGAGCGCCATCATTTATATTATGTGGTCTAAAACGATGATACGATACATTTACACTTTTTCCTTTAAACAAAATATTACATCATTAAGAAATATTTTCATAAAACTTTCCGCCGAAGCAAGAACCGACAATTATTTCGGTATTATTATCCATTGCATTTACATAGCAGAATTACTAAATGTAGCCTACTTGACCAGGTTTTTATTTAGACACGACTTAGTTATTTTCTTTTATGTACAGGCTGTCCCGTGACGTAATGTCACCACTTCACCAACGTGATGATCAACTCAAATTAAGTAAAAAAAGTGTTATAAAGTTTTATTCTAAAGTAACCGTTTCAAAACTACTGGGTTTTTAATGTTTAATTTTTAATTTTTTTAAATTTTAAAGTTCATCTAATCATTTATCCGTTCACCTAATAATCAATTCAAACTAAAAAGAAAAACAACTTTATCTGAAAAGGTGTTCAAAATGGCCACCGTTGTTTGCTAAACACATTCTATCGCACTTCAAAAGAGATCTAGTTGAGGCCGCACAATAAATTAATTAAAAATAACAACATGTTACAAAAGGCAACAAGATATATGTATGTAACTCCAATTATAAATATCGGGCAAGAAAGAAAAACCAATCCTCGTTCCCTTCTCGCCAGATGGCCACAAATTATTACAGCTGATAGTTTCTTACGAAATTATCCGATTTCTTAACTCACTGAATTGAAGTATTTCATCTTTTCCTTGTGTGCTTTAACATATGACGTTTCAAATTTGCAAGATTTCGACATTTGTAATCGCAAAGACCACAAAGCATCGGCTTCTCACCGGTGTGCCTTAACTTGTGTCGATTCAAACTTGTGTGGTCCCGACACTTAAAATCGCAAAGATCACAACCCAACGGCTTCTTGCCGGTGTGTCTTAACTTGTGCCGCCTCAAAGCTCCGCGGTGCCGGCATTTATAATCGCAGAGATCACAACTGAACGGCTTCTCGCCGGTGTGCTTTAACTTGTGTACTTTCAAATCTTCGACGCGTCGGCATTTATAATCGCAAAGATCACAACTGAACGGCTTCTCGTCGGTGTGCTTTAACTTGTGCATTTTCAAATGTCCGATGCGTCGGCATTTATAATCGCAAAGATCACAAGTGAACGGCTTCTCGCCGGTGTGCTTTAATTTGTGTTGTTTCAATCTATCGAGACGACAGCATTTATAATCGCAAACATCACAACTGAACGGTTTCTCGCCGGTGTGCTTTAACTTGTGTAGTTTCAAACGTTCGACGCGTTGGCATTTATAATCGCAAAGATCACAACTTAACGGCTTCTCGCCGGTGTGCGTTAACCTGTGTACTTTCAAATGTCCGACGCGTCGGCATTTATAATCGCAAAGATCGCAAGTGAACGGCTTTTCGTCGGCGTGCTTTAATTTGTGCTGTTTCAAGCTGTCGAGACGACAGCATCTATAAGAGCAAACATCACAGCTGAACGGCTTCTCGCCGGTATGAATCAATATATGTCTGTGCAAAAGTGCACGAGATTTAACTTTAGAATCACATATCCGGCATTCGAATGTTTTTTTACCGACAATTCGAGCTTTAGATTTCCGCCGACTCCTGAAACAAAGAGACTCATTAAGTTTGAAAACATTTTTGAAATAAAATATTTATCAACATGACAATTAAAATGTGATTTACTAAAAAAATCACAAAACGATAATAATTATTCTTTGGTTTTCCAATCGCTTAAGTAATTATGAAGGATAATTTGTTCCGCAACCTACATATGTGCACTTAACTCGTGCTTGGTATGTCGGAAAAGCCTGGGTTAACTTCTTTCACATCTATTTGGCAGAGAAAAGGTAAGTGGGATCATTAGATGATTACAAAGTCATTTCTAGAGCTTCATGGCACAATTACACTTGTTAATATCTAGGTGTATTCCTGTAGTTATACATAATTGCTTATAACACAAAATCTTTTAACCGGACACTAAATCTCGCACCTATACACTTAACGTTTCACCGTCGTCCGACAGCTTCGTCAGAAGTTAAAAGATTTTGTGATACAAATTTCATCGGACAAGAACCAACTTTAAATAATTGCTTATGTTTAAAAAAACATATTAAGTTAGTAAGACGTACATATACAGGGATATTCACATAAACCGTTCGTTAAAAGTTTTCAAGGTTGCAGTTCACGTAGATATTTGAAATTTAAGGAGCAAGGGTTTTCCGTGGAGATCTCTTTAAATAAAATAAAATTGCCTTTGTATCACTTCCGGTTGTACCGGAAGTGGTACAAAGACAATTTTATTTTATTTAACGAGATCTCTACGGAAAACCCTTGCTCCTTAAATTTCAAATATCTACGTGAACTGCAACCTTGAAAACTTTTAACGAACGGTTTATGTGAATATCCCTGTATTGAGAAAACATATTCTATGTAAATAAAACTTGTAGATTTAATAATAATTTGCAAGTATCCGCCTGCTAGACTGTCAACTGTCAAGCACAACCTATTCCTTCTGATTGATTATCATGTAACTACAATGTAAACTTCACTCTAACGTTTTTCACGTTTAACACATATTCAGCCTTGTGATGTATCGCTCCATGTTAAAATAACATGAGAGAACAACACATAATTATAACATGTGTTATAACATAAAATGTAGAATCTCGTATGATATATCAAACAAAAAGCTTGGTCTGTTAAAGGCTCTGTTATGTTAACCTGCGTTTCATCTGTTAAAATAGAAAAAAGGTTTGGTACAAACTAAAACGAGACAGACTTACGGAGAAAACTAAAAGTGCAACAAGGAAGGCGAACGACTTGCACAACAAGTGCGCGCGCGCTACGCTTCAGATGACGGCAAACGTCAAAATCTGCCTGAATTTTTATTTTATCAGTGTTAATAAATAATGAAATGTTAATATTGAATCCTCGCATTACTAAATATTTCGTTTTTCAGTTATTATTGTGAATGTGTCGCGCAGTTAAAATGAAAAAAAGCATAATCAGGAAAAACTGGACTTGAAAACCTGAAGTATCGAATAAATACTTCCTCTCGAAGTTCAAACGGATTACCTATTTGTATCTCTTAGGCCCAGTTTTACAATCATGGAATAAGGACGGAATAACTGTTCGCTTTAACATTCCTCCATATCAACGCCACACCTACGTCACGTTACTCTAAGAATAATGCTTATCCGACGATTGTAAAATCGGGTCTAATATGTGTACCTTTGAATATTTTCTCGAAATCTAAACGTAGATTGCCATTAAAACTCTGAGGCTATTCCTGAAAAGTATGGACCAGTAAATTATTGTTGCAAGCTAATTACAATTTTAATTATTGGTAAGGTCTTTTTCTTTGAGGAACACAATTTTACAGCAGAATTTTACAAAGAAAAGGAACTTGTAACTAATAATTTACAAGTCCATACTTTTGAGGAACAGGCTGTTACAGTTCATTTTCCATTTCTGTTTCGAATACACCATGTATATGCATTGTCACTGCTCAGTTTTCATTACTGTTCCGAACACGCCCTGTATAGGCGAAATTCGACGTGCCGAATGGTTTCTTGGGAACGCGTCGCTGTACACATTGCAGTCGGTGTAGGACTACGCCGTATTTCGTCGGCGTAATTTGCCTAAAATTTCGTTCTAGTATATTTCCATTAACAGGGCCTTCCTTTATTTAAACAAATTCATTTTACATAAATAATCCATCCTTATTTAGGGGCAGAATCGCGTGTATGTGGGGAATTGGACAGACTATAACAAAGTCCTACTTCACGACGCGTCTTTTTCGAGAGTTTTGCCCTTGTCGGCCATTGGCTCCGGCTGTTACTAAGACAGTTCCCCGCTGGTAAAACTTGAAGGTGTCTCTCTTTTTGATAATCGTTCCTTTTCTGTCAAAAGAGAAATATTGCGCCATTTTTCAGAGCGAAACTCGCCGTCTCCTGGGTCGCACGTTCTTTCATTAACTCTTATGTTTTGTGTGTGTCATTACATCAAAGGGATGGTAATGCATTTTTACGGCTGATTGTCGATTCTGAATAGGCCCACGTGTGAGACAGGAAAACCGCGTGCCTCGTGGTTTGTTTCAAGCTTCGGTAAAGTACCGGGGTAAGTTCCGCATGAAGCAATTCTCGATTTGGCCCTTACGTTCGCTTTTCTTTTTCGCTTATAGGCTTTTATTGGGAGATAATTTCGATGCGAATTATTTCCATCGAAAGCTATATTAGTAGGAGCTATTTTGGCGTGAATTAATCGATGCGAAGCCATAGGATCTGGTCCTGATTTAGTTGTGCGACGACTTTGAAACTGCGTCGTTGGAAGCCCCGCCTCGTGACGAGAAGGCCGGGAATTCACTCAACTACGCTGTTGTTTCCCGCAAAAATGACGACGGACGATTCGGGATAACGGTGGAAAACAGGTCGGGCCATTTTCTTTGCACCTTATTTATGTACATTAATCACGCGTAGTTAAATTTTTCTTGTTGTTTCGGTGTGCTCCTTTTAAAATTGCCGCAATTGGATATGTAACTTTTTTGCGTGTACGTCTCCGTCAATTAATATTATTTTTTTTTTCTTTTCTCGGATGCTTAATTAATACGTAGACGAACGTTGTCGTTCATAATAAATTAAGAATTGTTCTTTGCTTGGCGTGGATAATTTTAAGATAAAGTAAGAATACGGAACCCGGATCCGGTAGAAATAGTTGTTTTATGCATTGCGATCTCATGTCGTGAATTGACTTGTTAATTTGGGTGCGTTCGGAAAGTGTTCAATAAAGGAAAAGTGTATTGGACGTAACGTGTTTTTCTTAATTTTTCCCCTTTCAAAAAAAATTAAGTGGCGCCTATTTTTGAGTGGCCTTCGCGGTTTGGATTCGAACCCCCCGTCCCACTGACGTTAGCTGGCAACGCCGGAGTATTTCGCTCCGGTGTATAAACTCTGCCTATCCTCACAGGTAGGTAGCAAGGCCCCTGAAAAGCAGGGAAAGTTATAGTAATTGTTTTAATTAATCTTTACCTGATCTTTACCTTTCATTTAAGATTTCCAGTTGTTGCGATAAGTTTAGATGTAATAATTCACCCATAACTGGTTCCATTTAAGCTGTGATATCATCAATGAAATTAATTACTGCGAAATCCCTCAGTAGGATGCATTTTAACATCCATGTTAACGGCATAACAAGACCTCCACACTAGAAATTATTTTAACATGGCCAAATAACATATTATGTTGTAATAACATAAAATATAACATGACAAGAAGATACATATTTCCGATGTGTTAACATAACATGAAAAAGTCCATAACATGCATGTTAAGATAACATGGAGCGATACATCATAGGGCTGATTATACAAAATGTTACTAATAATTCTGATGTCTAATATAAATTTTGACAGATATATAACCTGATTTACCAAATTTGTCTAAATACGAACGACTTGTCAAATTCTTGCTCGGGTTCTATTGTCCGCTACCGCACTTAAAATTCTTTAGAATCGGTGCTATCGCAAAGGACGATTTTCTGAAAATCAATTCTGAATTTTCCTTAACAATGAAGATAAATTCTAATTTGTAAACATTATTTAAAAGAAACGAAAATTAACACACTATCTTCAACATCTACATAACAAAAGTTATCATCAGTATGGTTTACACACACTCTGAGCATCTTATTATGATGAATAGAAACACCAATCACAAGAAAAAACCGGTTTGAATTTCAATAATTTAATGTTAATTTATAGGATACAAACTTCAGTAAGCGAAATTGGCGTAATCAATAAGTCGATGTTTAAAGACAACTGAGCGTGATTGAACAAAACCAAAATGAAAAGGGGCGATAAATTGTTTGTAAATTAAAACGAGAAGGTTTTCACACCCTGTATATGTGGGAGGGTCAAACTGTTGTCTTAGCTGTGAGATCTGTAAGTTAATGAGAAGCAATTACCTCGTTACCGAAAGGCCAAAAACACGCGTAGTGTAGTGCCAAAAAAACAGTCGATCTGGGATCTTGCGCTTTAATTTGACTTAGTTAGTTGTCGGCGGACGAGCAACATACAGAGAGTCCTAACAGGCAAGACATCGGGCAAGCTCTCAAAATAACATAAAGCTTGGGCGCGGAGCGGCAGTAGTACGGCTCACCGCACGCGTCCATTAATTAGGTTAATTAGAGATAGGTAACCCAACACCTCCCCAAAAGGGAGTCCGTGAAAAACGGGTGATTGCTACTGGGTTACCTGCAGATTGATCGCTGAAGGCGGCAGGAATCACATGCTTCGCCACAAAACATCTGATTAATTCATTAATTAATTCCATTAATTAAGTACACTGTCGTCCCACTGCGACACTTTGTGCGTTGGTGTATTAAATCGGTTGGTGTATGTGAATCGGAAGTAAAGAGATCGCGCCGATATACGAAGTCGAAAACTACTACGAGAATCACACTGTATTTTCTTAAAATCGTAATTTTTTGATTAATTGTCTTGATTTTAAACACCAGGGTTTTTTACGTCAAGGCTTTTGATAAAGCGAGCCGCTGTTATGCTTACTTACATAATCTTTAGGTGGGCGAATTTTCCGCGCTCGCGTTGTATTGAATTTAACTCACGTAATGAGCTTAATAATTATGAAATGCTTGATTTCTTACATTGTTTGCTTAAATAATAACAAATGAAGAAAAAACAAATGAACGACGTTTTGCTTGTTTTTCCTTTTTGCATTTTTATTTAATATTTTTTGTTGTTTGATCAAATAATAATAAATGAAAAGTAAAAGAAACTAATAACTATCGTTTCTCTTTCACATTTTTCGTTGTTTGATTAAACAATAATAAATGAAAAAGAAAAAAATAAATGAATGACGTCCTTCTCGTTTTTCCTTTCGTCAATTTTTTTTTTCTTCCGTGTTATTTCATCATATAATTGAAACGTGAAAAACAAACATTTTTCTCGTTTCTCTTTCTTGTTAATTTGTATTTAATATTTTTCGTTATTTCTAATAAATAATAAATGAAGAAAAAAAAAACTAACGTTTCTCTTGTTTTCCTTTTGTCAATTTGTATTTAATATTTTTCGTTGTTCCATTAAATATATCTATAAAAAAAAAAAAAAGATTGATGTTTTTCTTATTTTTCCTTTCGTCAATGTTCGTGTTTCTTCCGAGTTATTTGATGACGTAGTACAATTTAAAATTGAAATCTTCAGTTCATTTGTTTTACTAAATTGATAAATTCATAAGAAAAAATTGCAAGAAAATTAAAAAATTCTTCGCACTTTTGTTTTTCTATTTTTATTTAACATGAATGCGCTTTTCCAAATCAAAACGAAACACACGGTATCATTCCACTAATGATGCCGCCAGATTGCGATGTTACTTTCTCAAAAATCCGCTAGATCACACTATCTAGTGTAATAACCTTTACTCTTACTTTTCTCTGACTAAGCGCATTTGTTTTAAATAAAAATATTATTTACTTACCAGTGCATAACGCCCTGTAGCCATATGTATTTTTGCATTTTCTAGGAACGAAGAGTATAATTTACAACGGCGACTGAATCGGCATCAGGTTTTCAAAAAAACTGGCAACACTGCATAGTTCGAATTTGATGCGATCAATTAAATTTCAGATTCAATTGAACCTGCCTCCTCTGCACTGTGATATCCAATAGGGGACACAGAGTAGTTTCTGAACGAACTGCGACTGTAATTTCTGAATTTGCCTCAAATGTAGTTTCCGAACACACCCCGAACATAATTTCTGAACGCACCCCAGATCTAATTCCTGAATGGCGCCCCAAACGTAGTTTCTGAACGCGCCCTTAACCTCAAAATTAAATTTCCATTGAATTCGTCGACTTTTCACCTTAATACTGAATTAAAAACAAACTTTTCAGTTACAAAAGTAATTCTCGATGTTTACGCAGGTAAAAAAAATTAATTCCTTTGCAGAAGGGACATCAAATTTCGTCCTCGAAACGAAACACATTTCCGGACTTTGTTGTTTTAAAAAAGGAGATTTGCAACTTTAGTCTTTAGGGGCATTCAACCGACACAATCGATTCACAATCGACTTATAATTGCATACAGTTTAACGTTCAACGCATCTGAATCAATTCAACATCGATTCAACTGCGATTAAATATGCCATTGCGGTTTGTATCATATCATATTCTTTATTTCAAGGATTTATTAGAGAAATAACTTAACTGCAGTGCTAACATTATCATATTGCTAAATCATATTGTTAAATACCAAATATTATAGAAAGTAGGGTTACACCGGTCACGCCAGCATTCAGTGCTTTCATACAATCGTTTTAAATCGATTCAATCTGATTGTAATCAATAGATTTGTTTGTCGAATGCCCCTATTAATTGGACACAAAATATACCTAGAGATTTGTAAAAATAGACGCTAGTGTTAGAAGAACAGGTTGGCCAAGCTCAAATTCTCAGTTTCCACAGAAGCGGAGAGTAGGAGTTTTTCCCCTATGAAATTTTTATTACAATAGAAAATTATTTAAAATTTAATTGTTGCGTTTCATTATCAACTTGCCAATTTCCTTGCTAGAAGTCATTATTGTACTGTCGCACCAAAACAAAAGAACCTGGAAAGCACAACGTAAGGGCCATTTACATCCGATAGTTGGATCATGATTAGGTGATTATTGTAAGTAACGTCTGCACCGACCGAGCGAATTCCGGAAAACCACAACAATTATAACCGCTGTCGGTTTCGGGGCAGTAAGACGACGAACCGTACCGCAGGTACAGTCTAGACGACCCTTCGCAGTCGTAAATCTTAGGTGGGAATTTCGTTGACCCATATTTATTATTTATTTAGGTAAATTAATTTATAGCCAGCAATTTAGTAGGGCGCGTTACAGTATGAGGTTTAATGGGGGTAGGTAGTAGTGCTTAAAAAAATGACTATTTTGTTTAACAAAATCACTGTTTATCAGTGTAATTTTGTCCACGTTTTGGATCGAAATTCTATTAAAATTATGCTTTTCATATGACAACCGCATGAAATTTTAATACATATTCAAACATAAAGCAAAATTAAGTATGTCCTTTGCTTTAGATGTAAAATGTTCTTCTTAACCCGTAACTACTACCGACGGGTCATTTTGACCCAACGGTATACCCAATATGGCGAATTTGAGCGATACGTAAGAGTGTAGGAGTTGGGCATCTCGGTATTTTCTAATTAGTGTGTCAATAGCCTGAGAACGTGTTGCTTGTGTCCTTCTTGTTCGTTGTTTGTATTTTGTGGATATAAGTGGGTCATATTGACCCGTCAGTAGTGTATGTATAACAAGAAAAAAATTAGTAAGTAAGTAAGTAAAAATTCATACAATGTAGATTGTTATCAATATTTTTGTTTCTTTGTTCTTTTCTTCCAGAAACATGAGTAGAAGTAGTAGAACTCCCCTTACCGATGCAGAATTAATGCAAATTATTGAAAATGATGAGTTCTGGAATGAGTTTGAGACCGGCGAGCCGTCGTCTAGCCAAGAAGAAATAAATGCAGAGCACAGTGTTACAATTGTAGAAGATAGATTAAATGCTACTAGGCAGATTTTGGATAATGCAGACATGAGTGATCCAGATGAAAATGATAATCAAGAACATAGTGAACATGATACAGAAAGTGAAATCGATTGGGAGCCGGAACATTCAACCAATCAAGAATGTGCAGGAGAAGAAGAATACGAGGCAGAAGAAGAAGAAGCTGTTGATGATGACGATGAAGAGAGAATTGTGCAACGTCATCATGCGTATTATGGTAAGGACCGAACTAAATGGGCTAAAACAGCTCCGGTAAAACGAAAAACTCTTGCAAAGAATATCTGTACAGTACTACCAGGTTTAAAAGGTCCAGCAAAGCAAAATCCACCTTCCAGTCCTTTAGAAGCCTGGAGACTTCTATTCTCAGACACAATGATTGAAATGCTATTGGAACATACTAATACAAAAATTGAAAAAATGCAAGCACAGTACAGCAGATTCAAAAGACATAAAGATTCTAGGTCGCAATTTAGTGCTTCATTCATTCATAAAACTGAGAAGTGCGAAATTGAAGCACTTATAGATCTCATGTATTTACAAGGTATTTTTAAATCAAACCATGAAGATTTAAAATCTCTGTGGGCTACCGACGGAACTGGCAGAGACGTTTTTGTTAGATGTTGCATGTCCCTGGCTAGATTCAGCTTTTTGATATGTAGTTTACGTTTTGACGATGATCAATCAAGAAAAGAGAGGGCAAAGAAGATAAGTTAGCTGCCATTTCGGATTTATTTAACATGTTTGTCCATAACTCAAAAGAGTGTTACACCCCGGGAATTTTCTTGACAGTGGATGCAATGTTAGTACCTTTCAGAGGACGCTGCGGGTTTAGAATGTACATGCCTAACAAGCCCGCCAAATATGGTATTAAAGTACAAGTTCTAGCCGATGCAAAAACCCATTACATGATTAATTCAGAAATATATAGTGGTAAAAGTAATCAAACGACCAACCGAAAACTCTCATTCCCAACTGAGGTCGTTATTCGATTAGTAGAACCAGTTACAGGTTCTAATCGTAATATTACCGCAGATAACTGGTATACTTCTATGGAATTAACATCTGAGCTAAAGAAAAAAAACCTAACTTACGTGGGTACAGTAAAAAAAATAAAAGGTTTATCCCCATAGATTTCTTTCCCACTAGAAGTACAGAAGTTGGTAGCTCTACTTTTGGCTTTCAATCAGATCTGACTCTTGTATCGCACACTCCAAGAAAAAACAAAGCCGTTATTTTACTTTCGAGCATGCATAACGACAGTCTGGTTGATGAACAAACTAAGAAACCTGACATGATATTATTCTACAACAGAACAAAAGGTGGAGTAGATGCACTCGACCAAAAGTGTGCCAATTACTCAACATCCAGAAGAACACGAAGATGGCCCATGGCATTGTTTCATATGATATTAGATGTATGTGGAGTCAACAGCAGGGTCCTATACCAATTCTCACCCCAGGGAAAAGAAATTGAAAGGTTTAAATACTTGAAAATCCCTCGCAAATTACGTCAATTGACGGCCGATACACTTGGTATTGCCATGGAAGGTAATGCTAGACCTCAACCAAACGGACCTGCCTCAAAAAGACGTAGATGTGGCATTTGTAATCCAAAAAATGATCGAAAAACACATACTGTTTGCGAACATTGCAAAATTCCGATTTGTATGCAATGTGCAAAGAAAGTGTGTCCAAATTGCATTTAGAAGTTTCCTATTGTAACATTTATTCAGACAATAAATATTCCAATGATTGTTCCAACATCTAATACTTAATTTTACGCAATTATTTAAAAAGCTACTTTCCAACCTTTACTAATTTCATTTAATCGGTGTATTTAGCGATTCATATCTGACAGGTAACTCCATCTTCTTTACATTAGCGATTACTACGGATCGTGGAACCGCTCGATTGTCTTCGATAATAGAATTCTCAACCTGAGTAGAGATTAGCGCGAAATTCAAACTTCCGCAAGTTCATATTTAAGATGATCAGCTTCTTTTTCGATTCATTCTAACTAGAAGGTATAGAAAGAATAATGGTGTCTTGGTGAAAAACTTTCATACTTTCAATAAAATGTAGTTTATTATCATCATCCTTAAATGTATTCATAAATTCAATTTAGTGTAAAAACCTTCAACATGAGGTAAGCTATTTTCTTCTCGTATTTTTAACTTCTACTGGTTATTTGATCATGTCCGCCTCGAAATATGTTGAACACGTTTCTACGATTTCCTTTATCGTAGGGTTTTAAGGATAGTGGATTATTTCAAATCCTAATTGAAGCCGTAAGAGCTAACAACCACCTTTGATGTAAATTTGGAAATTGATCCTTCCGTTTTCTGTGCGTTCGTCCACGTGGTCCGAAATGAAGTAGCGACTTCTGAGGCCCGTCTTCGAGGATATAATTCGTATCTCTGAATCCTTGCGGTCCATTACCCGTGGTGCATGGATCAATTTTCTATATCTGGGAGTGTGGAACCATTTCGGCGGATGGATTAGGGACCGTACAATTCCACGGTTTCCTCAGCCGTTGCTGCTGATACAGGAGCTCCAGGTTTTTATTGAACCATTTCCATTTTACTAAATTATTTTCACTGTCCATTACTTATAAATTTTATATATTGTTTCACTACATGGAATTATGTTAATCTTAGTAAGATTCATCAACCTAAAATATTTAAATTTTTTTATTGAATATATTTAATAATAATTATATTTACAATTTATAATAACTTGTGAACTAAGTGAAGCTTCATGAGGTACCTCTTTCAACTATTGTTTTACCAATTCATATATAATTAACTTTATTAACTTCAGTCAACGATTTCAATTTTTTTTTATAAAAGTTTTATTTATAATCCAAAGTTTCTTAAATGTACTTATACTGGAAAACTTACAATGATTAAATACCTAGTTAGAATCAGAATTCTTTGAAAGTTTATTTACTTCATAATTATTAAATTTAATAAAGGGTTTCCAAATTTCCCCTTTAAAAATTTGGTGGCGCCTTCCTCCATTCATTTTTTTTAAGTGTTTATTTTTTATTATTGAATCTTCTGAACAATTAACTGAGCCCACGATATATTCCCTGCTCCCGAATAAAAGAACTGAGCGCCGTTCGCCCAATTATACCTAAATTTCAATCTTCTTCCCATCTTGAAGGAAAAATAGGTTACACTATATTATTTTATGTAACAAAATGTTTGTTTCTTGCTTTTCCATATAAAGTTTATTGAAAAAACAGCTCTTGTAATTTTTTTTTGGCAAAACAAGTTAGTGGGTCAATATGACCGGTCTGTAGCACTTATGCTACAAAAATTGGAGAGTAGTAGTTAAGGGTTAAAATCCCATTTGTCTATGTAAGTCAAATTATAAATATCAGACAAGAAAAAGTAACGTGAGATGATGTCAGGGTCCTGTTATTCCCGGGCGCTGGGAATTTTATCCTATTTCCCCCGTCCCTTTCTCATCAGATCTGTAAATGATTACACTTGATAGTTTCTTAAGAAATTATCTGATTTGTTAACTCACCGAATTGGAGTATTTCTTGCTTTTCTCGCGTGCTTTAACATATGTCGTTTCATATTTGTAAGATGTCGACATGTGTAATCGCAAAGACCACAAAGTATCGGTTTCTCATCGGTGTGCCTTAACTTGTGTCGTTTCAAATTTCCGCGGCGCCAGCATTTATAATCGCAAAGGTCACAACTGAACGGTTTTTCATTGGTGTGCCTTAACTTGTGTCGTTTAAAATTTCCGAGGGTCCAGCATTTATAACCGCAAAGGTCACAACTGAACGGTTCTTCATTGGTGTGCTGTAAGTTGTGTTGTTTCAACTGTGTGCGCTGTCGGCATTTATAATCGCAAACATCACAAGTGAACGGCTTCTCGCCGATGTGCTTTAACTTGTGTTTTTTCAAACCATCGAGACGAGAGCATTTATAATCGCAAAGGTCACAACTGAACGGCTTCTCGCCGGTGTGCTTTAACTTGTGTCGTTTCAAACTTTCGGGGTGTCTGCATTTAAAATCGCAAAGATCACAAGTGAACCGCTTTTCGCCGGTGTGCTTTAACATGTGTTGTTTCAAATATTCGGAACCCCCGCATTTATAATCGCAAAGATCACAACTGAACGGCTTCTCGCCGGTGTGCTTCAACTTGTGTATTTTCAAACGTTCGACGCGTCGGCATTTATAATCGCAAAGATCACAACTGAACGGCTTCTCGCCGGTGTGCTTTAGCTTGTGTCGTTTCAAACTTTCGGGGATTCTGCATTTATAATCACAAAGATCACAACTGAACGGCTTCTCGCCGGTATGTATGAATATATGTCTGCGCAAAAGTGTACGGGATTTAACTTTAGAATCACATATCCGGCATTCGAATGTTTTTTTACCGACAATTCTAGCTTTAGATTTCCGCCGATTCCTGAAACAAAGAGACTCATTAGGTTTGAAAACATAAAAATTTTTTCTCATTTGATGCCGACTTTTTGGCGGTCACCGTATAAAATAAATAAAAACACGTAAGTTTGTTATAAATATGTATGTAAATTCAAAATGCCCAAAATATACAGGTTGCGCCTAAAGAAACGACTAAACCGCCGTACTTATATTTAGTTTAGTAGAACATGTAATTAGGTTAAAAATTAACCTGTATGTTCTAAATAAATAAATAAATAAATAAATAAATAAATAAATAAATAAATAAATAAATAAATAAATAAACGAATAGCGTTATTCCCTTGGAAGAAAAAGCAATGTGATATGATGTTTGTGTTTGTAAAATGTTGTAAAATAAGAATGTCATCTTGACAGTTAAAATTAATTTGTGTCGTACAAAAAGTAATATATCAGGCACCCTACGCCTGAGCACATGGCGTGGGATACTTTTATGTAGCTATCTCCTTCTAACTTTCGTGAAACAGCCTTGCGGCTTTTGTCATGATGCATCATTTCGTCGTATATTTTCAGATTTATACAGTAAAAAAATTATCTGTAGTTGTTAATAAATAATTTATATAAGTAGTCATAGTATACAGGATGTTATCAATGTGAAGTAATTTTTTAGTATTTACTTGAAGTAAAAGCTACACAATGGAGCATTTACTTGAAGTAAAAGCAAATACTCCTTTTAATCATATCACCCAATGTTGAAGTTATAGCTGTTATATATTTTGGATTTGGTAATGTTATTATAAAGTTCTCTCTTGATGCATTGTAGCAAAAAACTGAATTTGTATAAATGAAATAAGCAATATACATTAATAAATTCAATTGTTAAGTAATAAATGATATTTTTTGAATATTTATATGATCATATTGGTCTTCTAACTGACGTTGAATTAATCCTAAGTTCCTTTTAACACTTTTCACTAAACTAAGTTTGTACTAGTTTGAATTATGTAATTCTTATGTCTAGTTAATAAATTTTCTAGTTGTAACCATCTCCCAGTTTTAAATCTGATTTTTTATTATACCTGCATCAAAATCCCTGTTTTTAAAACTAAAAAGCGTGCGAAAAAGGGCGATTAAAGCACGCCGTGTTTTAAAGTTGCCTAGGGAACAACACATACAATCTCCACGTTAACGATTCAAAATGCGATTCACAGGCAACTTTACAAAATGAATTTAAATTTTAATGTCGTTCTAATTTTCACACTTTAGCGCAAGTATAATAAAAAATATCGTATAATGCACGTGCATAAGAGCCTTTAAAGCACTTACGCCGTTAAAAGCGCTCCGCTGCGCGTCGCTCTTTTAAACCCGTCGCGCGTGCTTTAAAGGCTTTTTTATGCACTTGTATTATAAGATACTATTAAAATCCAAATTAAATCTGTAACAAAAATAAAATTATTTTTAACTTGAACTTTAAAGGTTTTCACTGATAGTAACATGAACTAATACGGTAACACAAGGTTCAAATTGAACTATATAGAATATTAATTTATCAGAGTTGATATAAGCTTTCCAAACAGAATCAATATTAACATTGTTTTTATATAATGTCAATAATTCTTTAAAACTGTTAACAATATCACTATCTAACCACTGTTTTGTCAGGTTTCCTTCTTTTTGTAGTTGACTTAAAAAATGTCTTGCTCGAGGGTTATTCCGATACGCTGGAAATATTTTTGTAATGTATTTTGGTGCATCAGGAAACACAGTTGGATATGCAGAGGGAAGTAATATCGGATTGTGTCTGTTTTGTAGTATTTTATGTCCATCAGAATCTTTTATTTCCTCTTGGTGCGAAACAAAACGAGATCAAAATGTTTGACACAAACTACAGAATATTATTGGAAATGTGCAATTTGCTCCTTAAACAAGCAACCACTGGACGGCATTAAATAATCTTGTGTGTGAAAAACAAACGTAACATGTAAATAGTTACTGCTGTAATGTAATGATCAATTGTAACTTCTTTTGAATATATTTCGTTGTATGTGAAGAGTTCTTCATTAGTTGCCACTGCTTCTCTCGAATAACTCTAACAAATATTTTCTAGGCTCCCAATTTTTCCTTGGAATGTGTTTTATCTACTTCTGTTTTCATTCAGCGTCTTTCGGGAATCGAAGCATTTACTTGATGGAAATCAATGTTAACAATTAAAAACAATTAAAGAAGTTTCATCAAAAAATATAACGATTCTAATTATGCTAACCATCTGAATTTAGAAACCATCAGTTTCAAGACGACCTCAAAGCACAAAGGTAGAAAACAAAAGCAGAAAATCAAATCTTTAGTGCCTAGAAATTAATAAACTAAAAAGTACAGGTAATTTACTAAATGGTCAAGCAGACATAAATAACTTACCCTTATTAAATATCGCAAATAGAGTAACATCTTTTTCCAGTTCTTAGAAGTTTAAGTAGATATAAGGTATTCTTAGTATTAGTTTAAGTTTTGCCACATGTTTGAGATTAGGCGGTTTGTGTATATTTTAGTTTAAATTTCTTACTATTTCTTATTATTATCTAGTACATACTTGTCTGATGAAGGCATTGTGTTGTCGAAACAATTGTTACAATTTGTAAACAAATAAATTAAACAATTAAAGTGGCAATATACCCCGTATAGAGGATATAAAAAATTTGCGATTTAACCTAATTTATCTATATCCAAAACTTTTTCGTTTTTGAGATATAACCTTCTAAAGCGACAACTTGGAAAATATACTGGGTGCCGTAAAAATGGCGAAACAACGCCATTCTGCAACATTCAGGGACACCCTCTAAGTATGGGAAAAATGTTTAAAAAAATCTATCTTGTGATTCCTTAAAGATATGAAGGTTATAAGATTGGAATTTGAAATTTTTATTATTTACCAATTCTGAATGTTTCAACAATTTTTGTATTGAAAGACATATTTAAAATGATGTTCAACAATAAAGTTTATTCAAAATCAATAAATAGTACATGTTTAGCACAAAAATCATTATAAAAATGATCTGGCAACCAAGCTATTAATTTGGTAAGTAATTGTATTTAGTTACCTATGAATTTACGTTGACTGAATATGTATTGTCTAATGTCAGTTGACAGAAACAAAAACATAGAATTTTTTTAACATTTTTCCCATGCTCAGAGGTGTCCCTGAATAGTGCAGAATGGCCTTGTTTCACCATGTATTTTCTTAAATATCTTTTGAGCGGTTTAAGATTAAGAGGGATTAAATCTGACGTGCAAGACAACTGAAATACAAGGATGGATATGACTTAGGCAAAGTTGAATATTGTTACGGTATAAATCGAAACAAGGGGCATAGCGTAGCTTAAATATTATATTAAACATAAATAAATACAGACAAACATAATTGTACAAAGTTCAACTTACCCTAACAGCACACTTTAACAAACTAGAGCCTACATCATGCTCTGACAGCAACTAGTTTAAGATCTTCTCTCTTTATGCAGATCGCGGGGTTTTTATACAAAGTGCAACTCGAGCAATTCCGAGTTGTTACGAGACCGGAAAGGTACGATAGATTACGAGATACTTTAAATCCGTTTTAACTTGTTCAAGGTTCTGCACTTGCAGAGGGCACATGTCGAGGTCGCGCCAGATGCAATTCTCTTATCTCAAATTCGCTAAATGAATCTAATATTTTAATTTACTTTCGCTTTGTCACAATATTCTTCACCAGTAGCGTAGATCCAGGGAAAACTGAAAAGTTTGAATAAAATCATATAGAAAATTGCCAGATTAAACGTTTCCGAGATATTCAAGTCGGAAGATTACATTGCTTCAGAAATTCGATCAAATAGGCCTTGACAACATTAACTCTTATTTTACATATCAATACGCAAACCTTGCATAGTTTGTTCTCAATTATGAATTAAAAATGTACTCCAACAATGAAATACCGGGCATACCAAAAATACCAAATTGTAAAGCGCAAAGCCTAACACTTTCCAATAAGCGCGCCGCAGCATAACTATTTTCCGACCTATACATCGTGTCGTGAAAGCAAATAGCAACAATACCGCTGCCCCGTGAGCTATCACGCACGAGATGGCGGCCGGTGCGAACAAAGCGTGTCATCGCAAACATGCAAAATTGTTGGATGCAAGTCGGCAGGATCGCAATGGAGCCCCCGCGCATATTCTGTATGGCTATTTCGGCCCTAATTGGGGCCTCATCACCTCGAGAACTCCAATTTTGCCCAACACTTTCCTCTATTTTCCCCAAGAATGCCGTTATTTCATTGCAAAATTTTTTATTCTT
The DNA here is from genome assembly GCA_958336345.1 of Dorcus parallelipipedus. Taxonomy (NCBI): domain Eukaryota; kingdom Metazoa; phylum Arthropoda; class Insecta; order Coleoptera; family Lucanidae; genus Dorcus; species Dorcus parallelipipedus. Next base: position 1,916,944 of record OY284475.1, read on the forward strand.
AAATTATTTAGTGGCGCCTACTGGAATCCAGAACTCGTTGATCCTGGCAGATGGGCCAATAGTGCACTATTAAATTGTTTTATGGCCGTTTGACACGATAACATATTTGTTATAAGATTTGTGATCACAGAAATTTGTGACCATGTAATACACGAAACCGACAGATGTTACCAAATTTGTGATAGAAATTAGAACGTGTTGTAATTTTGTCACAAAATGTTCCGTGCGCGTGCGCACACAATATCACAGTTATTTACAGTTTGCAACACTGTGTTTATTGTGTTTGTTCATTTTGTTAATGTGGTTTTGTATGAGAATAAACGCTGTTTATCTTCAAGGTTTGTACTAACAACTTATATTAATTATAATATCTAACCAATCATTTTAATTTAGATGTCCTGGAATAACCAAGAAGTCGAAACCTTATTAGATCAATACCAAAAATATCCTTGTTTGTACGTTACAAAGCATAAAGATTATCACAACAAACAAATGAGGGGCTTAGCTATGCAACGAATAGTTACAGCACTTGCTTCCTTGCGGCAGAATATTACCGAAAGTGAGGTGCAAAAAAAAATGGAATGGGTTGCGAAACACCTATGCCGCAGAAAGGAAGAAGGTGTTGTCATCCCATTCTAGTGGTGCAGGCCAGGATGATGTAAAAACCAAAATTTATTCTAGGTTAACTATTAAGTCTTTTGAATTACAGATTTATAAACCAACACTATGGTATTTTGATAAAATGAATTTTATAAATGATCACTTACAAATAAGGGATTCAAAGTCAAATTTAAATTTATTAATACAGAATCCACAAAATTCTGTTGCTTTAGAAAATATTAGGGAGGAGGAATCTATTTCCGTAAGAAATTAAGATTACCCACTGACAGAAATGTTGATGTATATTTTCATTTAGCAGCAATTAGAGGAGTACGATCTTCAGGAGACTGAATTAATATATGGTTCGTCTTCTTCTGATGAAAGGTTGAATGTAAGAAGAAACAAGCAAGATGAAATTTGAAATGATGAAAGCTGAAACTTCAAAGTACAATTCCCTCTCAACCATGTGGAGCAACCCTCTACCCTCTTGTCTGCGGCTGATCCATTTTCTGCTCCATACCTTTCTTTTATTTTTAATTTGATCTGCCCGCACAGCTTGTCTTTTAAGAACGCTTAGCATAATAGCAATTAGCGGAATTGATGCAGCCAACACATATGTTACGCGGTTATCCATTGTGAATTTTAACCAAAACACAGAGAATGAGGTTATGGGAAAACTTCAACTGTCACCTACCAAATTTCGGACTTTTTTAAGAAGTGCGCATGCGTTCATACTAAATATATTTGTTCGTGTAAAACAACTAATTTTAAAGGATCCTGTTACAAAATTTGTAACAAATCTGTTCACAAATCTTATAACAAATATGTTATCGTGTCAAACGGCCTTTAACAACAACTTCGAATCAAAACACTGAACACGTGATTTGACAATTTTATTTATACCTATAACTACATTCTATTTACAATTTAATTTAATTTAATCGAGTCAAAAAGTTAACGGGCGGGTTATTAAAATGAAGCTAAACTCGCTAAGTTTGAATGAGTTATCGGTTCTAACAATAAGTTACATTATACCGCGGACAAACTCTGAATCACCGCACCTTCACAATTCTCGTTTTCATAGGATTTTGTGGAACAAAAATTTGGAAGGTGGAGGAAAAATAATGGGGAGAGTCGCCTTGAGTGGCTGATGCCTAATTAGAGGGTGTGAACTGATTTGGGGTAACCAATTTATGGTCTTTCCGAAAGGTACAATTCTACGAATGAAAGTGTTGGTAAAATAGGAAATTCTATTAAAATTATGCTTTTCATATGACAACCGCATGAAATTTCAATATTCAAACATAAACTACTGTAACTCAAATTATAAATATCGGGCAAGAAAAACTAACGTGAGATGACGTCTTTCCCGGATACTGGGAATATTACCTATACTATTTTCCCCGTCCCTCCTCGCCAGATGATTACACTTGATAGTTTCTCAGGAAATTATCTGATTTCTTAACTCACTGGATTGAAGCATTTTCTGTTTTTCTCGCGTGCTTTAACATAATATGTCGTTTCAAACTCGTAAGATCTCGACATTTGTAATCGCAAAAACCACAAGGCATCGGTTTCTCACCGGTGTGCCTTAACTTATGCCGCTTCAAATTTGAGAGGTTCCGGCATTTATGATCGCAAACATCACAACTGAACGGCTTCTCGCCGGTGTGCTTTAACCTGTGTTGTTTCAAATGCGCGAGCCGTCGGCATTTATAATCGCAAAGATCACAACCGAACGGGCTGTCGCCGGTGTGCTTTACCTTGTGTTGTATCAACTGTGTGCGCTGTCTGCATTGATAATCGCAAAGATCACAACTAAATGGTTTTTCGCCGGTGTGCCTTAACTGGTGTTGCTTGAAAACTTTACGCTCTCGGCATTTATAATCGCAGAGATCACAACTGAACGGTCTCTCGCCGGTGTGCTTTAACTTGTGTATTTTCAAATGCGTGGCCTGTCGGCATTTATAATCGCAAAGATCACAACTGAACGGCTTCTCACCGGTGTGCTTAAACATGTGGTATTTGAAAACTTGATGCTCTCGGCATTTATAATCGCAAAGATCACAACTGAACGGCTTCTCACCGCTGTGCTTTAACTTGTGCCGCTTCAAACCTGCGAGGTCAAGGCATTTATAATCGCAAAGATCACATATGAACGGCCTCTCGCCGGTGTGCTTTAACTTGTGTCTTTTCAAAAGTGTAAGCTGTCGGCATTTATAATCGCAAAGATCACAACTGTACGGCTTCTCACCGGTGTGCATTAACTTGTGCCGCCTCAAATTTTGGCGGTCCCAGCATTTATAATCGCAAAGGTCACAACCGAACGACTTTTCGTCGTTGTGTGTCAACTTGTGTTGTTTCAAACTTTTGCGGTGCCGGCATTTATAATCGCAGAAATCGCAACTCAATGGCTTCTCATCGGTATGTATCCGGCATTCGAATGTTTCTTTACCAACGGTAATTTTAGCTTTCGATTTCCATCGGTGCCTGAAACAATGAGACTCATTAAATTCGAAAACATTTTTTAAATAAAATATTAAATTTATCAAGATGGCAGTTAAATTATGATGTTCTGCCCATCACAAAACAATAATGGGTCCGTCCGAAATTATAAAGCCGCGATAGTAGGTAGGTATATACTAACTATTAACTTTTTCAACCTTCCATTACTACTTTTTTTAAATAATTTGTAAGGAATCACACGTTGCTCAGCAACCAACAAAAACTCGTGACAGATGACAATAAAACGTCAAAATGACAAATGTCAGAATCGTCTAAGTGACAGCTATCAGAAACCGCCAAATGACAATTGTCAGAAACGTCAAAATGACAGACATCGAAAAATGTCAATTCATTGAAAAACGTCAGAGAACTTCAGGGCTGCGTTCACAATCGATTCTTAACATATTTTGCGTCTCACTCATCCGTTTCAAAACGTCTTTTGTTTACGTTATTTCCACGACAACGGATGCACTTTTCACATCCGACTTTTAAGTAGGATGCTTATGCCCGGTTGCACCAACTTTTTAAGCAGAGCTTAAATTTAAGTGGTGTTTAGACTATGACATTATTTATAGATTTAACAAAATGTTAGTCACATTCTAATTGATACTTAAGTTGAAGTTTAAATGTCAATCAGAATGTATTTGACATTATACTGACCTTACGTAAATGTCACATTCTAAACATAACTTAAATTTAAGCTTTGCTTAAAAAGTTGGTGCAACCGGCCACTAGAGTGCGCCCGTTATCATGGAAATAATGTAAACAAAAGTCGCTCTCGGAGCTCTGATTGTGAATGCAGCCCAGATAAACAAATTCAGGCGAAGCGTTACATGGACATTTGCGTAACAAAGCAACGATGACGATCGATCGTCACAAATAAACAAAATTTAGGCCACCCCGTGAGGAATCAAAGCAAAACAGTATTCGATCATGATTGGCCTGCAAATAAGATCGCCTTCTCACAATTGGTCGCTAAGACAACCTCCCGACAAATGAGATACACCTCTGTGATCATCGGTGTTTCGTTTACACCCTTAGACCAACGAAGCAGAATTACTTCACCCTTCTACGAAAAAGTTCTACAAAAGAGAGAGCATAGACTACCTTAGTTCAGTTGATCCAATGCACTCAAATGTTGGGAACACTCATCGCATTAATATTAATTGTCAGGAGAAATACACGCAACCCTTCCGTGCAAATTATTGTCGGAAGGTCGGAAGCACATCCGAAGCCTCCCGTGCATCAATTGTCATGAGAGCAATACACACACTTAAGTGTAAACATCCGGAAATTTAAATTCAAATTTATCAAATTATTACTCCGACCGTATCCGTGGAGGAATTTCAAAATTAATTTTAATATAAACTTTCCCAGGCCTTGGAGGCAAGTTAGTCTCAACATAAGAGACCCTCTTAGATAAAGACCATTTAGATTACCGTAAGGTGAACATATAGGCGCTAACGCGTGAGACCGGGAGCTAACGCCTACGCTGACCGATAAGCGTTGGTCGAAAAACATACAACATAAGGCAACATAAGTCACTTGCTATTTTGGGCAAAAGTTGAACGATTAGCCGCGAGAGCGCAGCATCTCTCAAACGAAATATTAAAAGGGGGGAGGATTTTGAATTGTAAACAATGGCCCAAGTAAGTAGTTATGAAGAACTTTAGATAAAATGTTTTGCTAGTCGATATTCTGAAAAAGTTTTATATATAATTTATACTTTACTGTGAAGAATACTACAAATTGTAAACTTTATCGTTTAAATGTATCATACGTATGAATGTTGAATGCTACAAGTGTGCACAAACGTTCGGAACGAATTGAAATTATCGCTCAGAACCAAATGAAATAATTGAGACTGAACAATTAAGAACGAATTTCGTCTTGTCCTATTCATATTATTTTGGCGGACTGTTACGGGTGAAAATCCCGTTAAAATCCTTCTCAGTTTTTCCAGTCACCCTATACATATTACGAAGTAACACGAGCAGTGCGTTATTCTGCCATGCGCGTTTCTTTTGTGCGCAATCAAACGAGAGTCTTTACTACTACGCAACACGGAATTGTCTCTCCGTCTCCCTCGTTTCTTAAGCGTGTCGTACTCTTTTCTTCTACCCACCCCCCCTGTTTATATTTTACAGGCGTCGAAAACGCTGGACGTCTCGTTAGCTCTTTGTGGCTCGGTACAGGAGTTGGACGTATGGTGCGATTGGTGTGTCTTGTGGTTCAACGGGCCGAAAACGCCTTGATTGAAGATTAACGGGTAATTGGTTACCGGATTTTTAAAATCGTCACCCCTGTCTTTTTAAGCATCGTTTCATGCTTGTCCAAGCCTAGTCCCGGCAAATTGAATTAGGTAAATATGGCGATTATTTGGGCGTGTCGTCAGACTGTAACGCATGTTTTCTTTTCTTTTTTTTTATCTGTAGAGGTTGCCCAACGGCTAGGTTTAGGCTTAGGCTTATTTAGGCTTTTGCGTTTTGCTGCTTTCTTTCTTTTTCCCTTCTGGTTATCATGATTACTACGACTGTTTTCCTTTTGGCTACCCAAACCTTCGTAGTGATATCTGGGATCACGTCAACCATCTGGAAGTTACCGCAAGGTCAGTTAGACAACGACGATTACATTCACCGCCATTACTTCACCGTCTGTCCGGACTTGGATTCACCCAACCGCTGTTGGTGACTTTCGGTGACGAGAGAAGTCGCCGGGAATAGTGACACGCCCTCTTGGCTTCAGCGGTCCTCCGTCGGATTCGATACTCGCAGGACATCGACGACGATAGGCGTTTTCCCGTTAGCTCTGAATTTTGCGTTTCAAGCACAATTGTATTAATATATGGAAACCTGCCTTACTGGAACGCGCGCTTCGTGATTTTTTGCACTTTTGTGCACATTTGCGTGCACAAAGTAGGTAACGGGAAAGCGGCTGATAGCTGCCGTGTGTAATGGTGTAACCAAGGTCGGAATAATTTCATTTGACAATGCGATAATGCACGCTTTTATTTCACTTATAAATTAAGCAACCTTCTGTTGCCGAGGTTAATAAATTTACATTACTTTGTAACGGGGTCCGGGGAGTCGGTACCGAGTTTTCGGGCTTTAATCTTTGACAAGCTCGTTGCGTCTTTTTGATTTTTAATTTATAGTGTGCCACTTATTTTAACAAATAAAGACAATTGTGCTGTATTGGTAAATTTTATTTTATTAGTAAATGGTGCCTGTACTTTTGGGGTTTCGTAAGAACCTTTGATCTCCAAGAGTTAGCCGGCCGTGATCTTAAGTTGCCCTCTGATAATTTGCTGACCTTCGGGTAGGTAACAGGACATTTTAATTCCACCAGTACTTGCTAATAATGTAGTGTGTATAAAGAGCGATTCACAATAAATTGTGATTTTTCTTTTAGTTTTGAGGTAGGAGGCTGTATTTCGCATTTAGCTATACCTTTTACTTCTGAATGACTTATTTTTACGACATTTTCTTGTATCTTATTAGCCTTATCCCAGTAAGGAACGAAAAAAGCTTCATAAAAATGATATTAAGAGGGCTAAACGTAAAAATAATGATAATTATATTTTAAATTCGCATAATAGAATTAAAGCTGCGTGGAATATTATCAAATTGTATTCAAATAATGCTAATGTAACTCCAGATTACATAAATGATACCGATGGAAGTAAATTGTTTGATAGTAGTGACATTGCCAACGCATTTAATGATTTTTTCATTGAAACCGTTCATGAGGTAACGTCTAAATTTCAAAATCTTAATACACCATCATCCAAAAGAAATTGTCTGATGAACACAATTTACTTAAATCCGACTAATGAAACAGAAGTTTATAATGTTATATGCAGCATATCATCTAAAAATTCTTCCGGTGCGGATGGCATTCCCTGTAGTATAGTTGGTCATGTAGCAGATGTCATCACATATCCTCTTACCATTTCAATAAATCAATCGTTTCTTGAGGGCGTGTTTCCTGTATACACTCAGGCTCGCCAAAGTTGTGCCAATACATAAAAAGAGTGATGTACACGACATAACAAATTACAGGCCGATTTCCCTTTTATCTGTCTTTTCAAAAATTGTTGAAAAAGTAATGTTTAACCGGTTAAGTGAATTCTTCACTAGAAATAACCTACTAGGTGATTGCCAGTTTGGATTTAGAAAGGGTTTATCTACGCAGGATGCTTTGGTGAACGCGCTTAATCATATTATTAATGGTATAGAAAAACATAAAAGGGCAGTTGGTGTGTACTTTGACTTAACAAAGGCGTTTGACACCATAGACCATGGCATACTGCTGGATAAACTTCGTAATTACGGAATAAGGGGTACTGCCTTGAGTTAGTTGGAAAGTTATTTAGGCAATAGGACACAGGTAGTTAGTTGGGGTGGAACAATTTCTCATAGGAAATCCGTCAAAAGTGGAGCATCACAGGGTAGCATACTTGGACCCTTTCTATTCTTAGTTTCAGGGTAACCTATGCTGCTATGCAGATGACACGTCAGTAATTTTATCTAGCTCTTCACAGAATGATTTACTTTCAAGCCTTCAGAAAATTATAGTCGATATGAAATCATGATGTCTTGCAAATTTCCTGGAACTAAACATGTCAAAAACTAACTTAATATACTATTCTAAGGCTACTACTGAGCAAAGTAATTTACACATAAATCTGGATGAGTGTATATTAGATTCTACTAACAGCGTAAAATTCTTAGGATTAATATTTGACAATAAACTCACATGGAGCAATCATTGCTTCGACCTATCTAAAAAACTAAATTCCTACTGCTACTTAATAAGAAGACTATCAGGAAATGTCAACCCAGACATACTCAAGCTTTTATATTACGCGAATGTTCAGTCTCGCCTATGCTATGGTGTTTTATGCTGGGGTAATTCTGCCCATGCAACTGAAGTGTTTTCTACTCAAAAGTCAATCATAAGAGCATTACTTGTAGATTACTTTTTAAAAAGCTACGTTTACTAACTTTATCCTCTTTGTATATATTATCCTGCATAATGTATGTAAAACAACATTCTCATCTATATACTAATACTGTCAATGTTTATACTTTATACAATACTCGTTTGAGTAAGAGAAATCTCATTTACTTACCTCAACATAGAACTCAGCTATTTCATAATAGCTTTACCTATACTGTCCTAAAAATCTTCAAATGTTTGCCAAAACTTCTGAGGGACTTACATACAAATTCTTTGGAAAATAAGGTGAAATCTATTCTACTGGAGAAAGTCTTTTATTCTATCGATGAATTCCTGCTACACCGAATCATTTAATTTATTTTGTGAAAATTTGTTAAATTTTGTGTTAGGTCACGTGTAGTTTTTTATATCTGACCACATACGCTCGTATGGGCTGTTTTAGTTTTAGTCTTTGTTTTTCAGCCTTTTAGTATTTTACAGTCAATACGACATTGTCGATATTTACAATTGTAAATCTAAAGACAAATAAATATTATTATTATTATTATCTTGTTAAATAAGGGCACTTTACTCTTAGGCCGTCTCAATTTCTCGATGTCCACGCTGTATATCGTTCAAGCTAAATTTCATCTGACATTCCCAAATTTGACTTTAAAAGATGAAGATGTGTTCTGCGTGAATAAATTTTTATAAAAATCGATAATAAAAAAAATCCCATATGTAGCACACTTTCTGAAAGCCACTGTATATTAAATTGTAGTTCTTTCATAATAAATAAATAATAAATTTAATTGTCCCTGTGTTAAGAAAAAAATGTATGTATAGTTTGCGTACAAATAACCTTGACTCTTATTTTTAAAGGGTTCAAAGTAATAAATTATGAAGAAAACCTTACAATTTGCAAATATAAATATACATTTATTTATTTTTTTTTATCTATTATAGTCAATAGTGCCAGCCTTAAAATAAACATAGGACATGTCTTAACTTAAAAAACATACATTTTTACACAACGTTATGCTACCCACTCTCCTTCCACCTGAAATGACGTTTGCATTAACAGGTTGATATGAATATAAATCATTACAAAGGAAACTGTTAACATTATTGGTAGCAACAATTTCATAGGCATGCAAATGCTCTAATAAACACAACTCCTCAACTCCTCAATTTAAGCAACCTCCGTTTTACCCGTCCCCTTTTCTTCATGTCTGCACATCATCGGCTTCTCAGCGGTGTGTTTCAACATGTGCCGTTTTAAAAGTGCAAGTTGCCGGCATCTATAATCGCAAAGACCACAAAGCAAAGGCTTCTCACCGGTGTGCTGCAACTTGTGCCGTTTCAAATCTCTGAGGCGAGGGCATTTATAATCGCAAAAATCACAACCGAACGGCATCTCACCGGTGTGCTTTAACTTGTGATCCTTCAAACTTCCGAAGTACCGGCATTTATAATCGCAAAGGTCACAGACGAACAGTTTCTCAACGGTGTGGTTTAACTTGTGCTGCTTCAAATCTCTGAGTTGAGGGCATTTATAGTCGCAAAGATTACAACTGGACGGCATCTCATACTTTAACTTGTGATCTTTCAAACTGTCGAAGTTCCGGCATTTATAGTCACAATGGTCACAGCCGAATGGTTTCTCACCGGTGTGCTTTAACTTGTGCCGTTTCAAATTTTTCAGGTAAGGGGACTTGTAATCGCAAAGATCACAACTGAATGGCATCTCACCGGTGTGCTTTAACTTGTGCAATTTCAAACTTTCGAGACGCCGGCATTTATAATCGCAAAGATCACAGCCGAACGGTTTCTCACCGGTGTGATTTAACTTGTGCCGTTTCAAATCTCTGAGGCGAGGGCATTTATAATCGCAAAGATCACAACTGAACGGCTTCTCACCCGTGTGCTTTAACTTGTGCTCCTTTAAATCACTGAGGCGAGGGCATTTATAATCGCAAAGATCACAACTGAACGGCTTCTCGCCGGTGTGCTTTAACTGGTGATTTTTCAAATTATCGGAGCGCCGGCACTTATAATCGCAACGATCACAACTGAACGGCTTCTCACCTGTATGTATCCAAATATGTCTGCGCAAAAGTGCACGAGATTTAAATTTGTAATCACATATCTGGCACTCGAATGTTTCTTTACTAACTACTCTAGCTTTAGATCTCCGCTGACTCCTGAAACAAAGAGACTCGTTAAATTTGAAAACATTTTTGAAATAAAATATTTATTAACATGACAGTTAAAATGTGATTTAGTGATCATCACAAAACAGAAATTCCATAATGCAGTGGTTATTTGTCACTTTATTAACACTGTGCTTAATAATAACTTCTTAACCACTGCTTTTAAATCACTGATCGAAGACGTATTAGATAAGCACAAGGTGGTTATTTTACAATTTTAAACATTAGTTAACTTCATTTTTAAAATACAGTGTGTCCCAAAAAGTTTTATACAAATGGAGAAAAAGTTTATCTTACATTTCACAAAAAAAACTATTGGTTATAAAAAGCTCTGCATGACTTGTAGATCCATAATCAGGTACAAAATTTAAAAAAAATTGGCTGGAATACAGGGAAAATAAAAAATAATGATTTGGACGGAGAGCAAAATACGTTCAAACTGTAGTGGAGAGCAAAATGTTCATTGAAATTGTGATTAAATATCAAAAAATTATGCACACTTGTAGATTAGTGATATTCCCAGATAAAAATTGATAAAGAAGGTTATCAATGTTTTATAAAAATAAATTATCTAACAATTGCTAAAGTGTTTATTTTTTAATTTTTATCTGGGAATATCAATAATCTACAAGTGTGCATAATTTTTTGCTATTTAATCACAATTTCATTGAACATTTTGCTCTCCACTACAGTTTGAACGTATTTTGCTCTCCGTCCAAATCATTATTTTTTATTTTCCCTGTATTCCAGCCAATTTTTTAAAAATTTTGTACTTGATTATGGATCGACAAGTCATGCAGAGCTTTTTATAAAGAATAGTTTTTTTTGTGAAATGTTAGATAAACTTTTTCTCCATTTGTATAAAACTTTTTGGGACACACTATATAATCACTGAACATAATTGCATATCCTTCTTTTCAATGTCATTTGCGCTTGTGGAATAGCAAAATGTTTAAAAAGAGGTTAAAAGCGACAGTCCATGCGCCCATAATTCAGTGTTTATTAGTCACTGAAATATGGAATATACCCGATTATTTGGGTTTCCGATCACGTATTTAAGTAGTTATGAAGAATTTTAGTGAAAACGTTTTGATGATTCTGAAAAAGTTTTATAATTAAATCCTGTAGAAAAATTGAAATCAAACGTTTCTGGCTTGTAAGAGATGATGTCCATTCACTTTGAGAACATAGTAGGTGGCGCTACGAGCTGAGGAAGAATTACCCAGGAGCAGTTGTAAAAGGGCTTGCAATTTTGAAGCTCTGATAAGAAATTATTTTATTGGAGTATAATTGTTGCTCTATGTTATAAAAGCTACGTCAACAAAACACGATTACGAATACGAAATAACCATAACCTAACCACAGAATAACAGAAAGGACAAAAGCCGTCGGCACCTTTGATCTTCTTGTACCCAGTTTCGATGACCTTGCGCCATTTTGTAAAGCTGTTCAGCGGTAAATTTGAATGTTCAATCAATACACAAATAATGTAACTAATACTTTCTGACTAATCAAAATTTCTAAATTGTAAAAAAATTGTTAACTTTTACATTATAATAAAAAAAAATCTTTTTTTTGTTTATCTTTCTTACTTGAGATTCACAGAAGGAAAATGATAGGGTATGTGTAAAACAATATCCGAAAGTACGTTAATGTTATTTTTGGTGATAATTTATCTACACACTAAGTTGTATGCAAAAATAAGAACAAAATGAAAATATTTAGAAAGAAAACGCAGATCTAAGAAACAAATTTTATTTACTACATATAAATAAACAATGAAATTACAAAAAGAAAACTTGCTTGCTGATGTTTGCATATTTTCTTTATCACTTGAGGAACTTTTCTCTCCAATGCTTGAGAAGCTAAAATCAAAAATTATTGAAAGGTAGTTTCACTACTGAATCACTCGTTCAGATTGAAAAAGGAACGTCTTTATACGAATGTTTCTGAAGTAAAATTTATGATTTATTACTTGACCTGAAAGTTTTGATGTGTTTCAGACGGAAAAAATCAAAGATACAAACTGATGCACATAATCAGTTTGTTGTCAGGGTTTCAATTCACGTTGTTTATTTTCTAAATGGTCGCGTTCAGGCAGAAAAGATGTTTGCAGCGTTACAGCACAGCGTAAAGTTGTAGCGCTCTAAATTACCTGTACTGGCTTTCTGTCGTAGGGGTTATGAATTCATTACGCTGTAGTGTAGCGCTACAATGTAGCTTAGACAAACTATGCTTGATTATGTCGACTGCTTGAAGAAAGCACTGTAGGCAATGACGTCACATGTACCTCGTTCAGGTTTACGCTTTACTAAAGCACTGTAGCGCTACGGTTACCCGAACATAATTCTAAATATAAAATAAATAACGTGAGTCGAAACCCTGACCACAAACTGTTGGCGTTCATATATTTTTCGTTTGAACAGTACAAGTAATAACTAACATTATTAACACCTACATTTGTTTCTGTATTTTAAGATTGAGTGTAGTAACAAGTGATTACAGAATTCATGTTGTGCTTAATTTAATTCCATGTGTTGCTCTTACCTTCCATTTCTAATGAATGTCCTGATTTCGATGCAGTTTCTTCAAATACTGTTGGAGCAGCATGTGAGTGAATACGATTTTGCCAAATATTAATAAACCATTTATGTTTTTCCTAGTGTTTTCCACATAAGTTGTTTTTGTAAGTTTTGACAAATCTCTATTTAAAAGGTCTTCTCGTTTACAACTATAAATCCATTTCAAGGCACTGTATGTACAATAATACATTATTATATTAAATTATGAAAATTTTTTAATATTAAATTAGTTTAAATGTACAGCAGTTAATACTTACCGATCTTTATCTTTTGGAAAGGAAAAAAAAAGCAGTAACCTTGGTTCAGCATAATAACGTGAAGCCGATGTTCTTTTTTTTTTTGTTTTTACGTTGTTTACGAAATAGACAATTTAATAACAAACAGCAATAATCTTAGAAACCCTTAACCAACGCTCATAACTTCAAATCAAAACATAAACAACAGCTTTAGAATATGGTTGATCCGAGTTTGCGCACTAAAACGAAGACAAGCTTTTGTCCTTTCTGTTATTCTGTGACCTAACCAACTGTTGTTTATATAATTTTCGTGCTCTTTGTTCCTGTGTAACCGTGCAATGTGTTTTCACCAATCACAATCGTAGGAAGTTAAGTCCTATTCTTTCCAACGCTATGTTCTTATCGTGAATGGACTTTAAACGGCGGAACTTTTACAGGATGAAGATGCACTATGGCCAGCTGACTGGACGACGCGCTATTAGGCAAGCTGCGCACTTACAACTTTTAATCGTACAATTATAAGTCGCTTCATTAACATCTACGAAAATATAGGAAATTGCAGGAAAAGCGCGCACTACCGACCTTCAAAAAAAAAGTCAAATACATCAAATTGTAGTTATTTTCTTTTTTATATACAGAGACTTTCATAATGTTCTGCTACCTACCTGAAGGCAAGTAAATTGTGCAAGGGACTGACGTTTCTCCAGCACCGCTCGGCAAAGCTCTTGGAGAAGGGAGGGTGGGCAAAGTGAATAAAATTAAAAATCACCAACTGAACACAGTTGCTTTTATTTAAAATGCTCAAAATTAAATAATAATTAAAGCTGGTTCTTGTCCGATGAAAATTGTATCACAAACTCTTTTAAACGGACACTAAATGGCGCACAAACATTTAAGGTTTCGCAGTCGTTCGACAGCTTCGTCAGAAGTCAAAAAATATTATAATAATATATATATTTTTTCACTTCTGACGATTAAACCATAAATTGATGTGCATTTACACAGGGAGATTTCTGGGTAATTCATTCACTCACCCTAAGCCCTGAGCAGTAGAACATTAATTCAACCTAGGCCTTGAGCAGTTGAACATTCACACTCTGCACTTAGCAAGTGAATATTCACACTCTGCACTTAGCATTGAACAGTCCAGTATTAACAATTAACAGTTTGTAATCAATGCTGAGCTTCTTCAGAGCAACATTTGTAATCGAAGGTAGTGACCAGAACACGTAAGAATATTCCATTTATTAATATGGTTAATTAAAAATGCTTGTTGAAAATAATTTGTAAATACTTACCAACAGGTGTAAACATATTTCAAACATAAGACACTCTTGATAAAGGAGACCATAATCGCATTTTTAATTAGGGATATTGATTAAAATTCCCCTGTACTCACGACGAAGTCGATGACAACTCAATTAATATCTAACATAAATTGATGTGCATTTACACTAATCCTCCAAATGTACTAACAATTACTTTGAACCAATTTTACTTGCGTACTTATGCGTATTTGTAAATATTAATAAACAAATTTATTAACACTAAATAATTTGTATGTCAATCTTTAAAATCGACTTTTACTTACCTACATACACTTCACGTAGCGTGACTAAAATACCGACATTTGAAATCACCACCATTAGGACAAATACATTTCAGAACCCAGTTCAAACAAATTTGTTTTGCAATACAATTTGGTACCCTGATTGATATTATATCAATAAACAATTTAATAACGAAAAGAGTCTTATGTTAAATATTACGCGTGACTTTGTCATTTGAGTTAATTAAATTGTAATCCTAAAATTTAACAAACAAATTTCATTTAACTCGCAAAAACATCGCAATATGTTCATTCGAATCAGACTTCCGGTTTAACCGGAAATGATATCAACTTTTCTCTTTTAAACACTCTGTATATTCATAAAGATTTAAAAAGAGCATTCTCTTAGGAATTCAATGATATAAATATTTGGGTCCTGCGATGTTAAATTATTCCAAAAGGAATTCTTTTAATTTTTCTGTAAATACATTTGTTATCATGTCATGCTAATTTCCTATGTCTCGGATTGAAAATGCTCACTCGGTATAATAGAGGGTCTGCCAAAAATGATAGGAATAAGAAAAGACGAAATTCGTTCTTATTTCTCAATTATTTCATTTGGTTCTGAGCGATTATTTCAATGCGTTCCGAAACTTTGTGCTTTCTTGTAGCATTCATCATACATACATAAAAAAAAAACATTTGTTTTAAGTTTTACGTGGCGAATTTATACTTTACTGTGAAGAATACTACATACTGTAAACTTTATCGTTTAAAATGTAACATCGTTTAAATGTATCACGTTTCGGTGCATAGGTTGGACGTGTGGCGCGATTGGTATGTTTTGCGATTCAATGGACTGAAAACGTCTTGATTGAAGATTAACGGTAAATTGGTTATTTTCAAGCACTGGTTAATGCCTGTCCAAGCGTCAAAGTAATAAATTATGTAGAAAACATTACACATTTGCATTAAATATACATTTATTTTTTTTTTTTTAGCTATTATAGTCAATAGAGTCAATCTTAAAATATAGGACATGTCTTAACTTAAAAAAAAAACATTTTTACACAATGTTATGCTACACACTTTCCTTCCACCTGAAATGACGTGTGCATTAACAGGTTGATATGAATATAAATCGTTGTAAAAGAAACTGTCAACATTATTAGTATCAACAATTTCATAGGCATGCAAATGCTCTAATAAACACAAAGTTTATTTCTCGTTAACTCCTCAATTTATGCAACCTACGTTTTAACTGAAGTTTCGATTATCCGAAACAAGTACGGTCTCACATACTTCGGACAATCGAGAGTCTAATGTAGTAGAAACACGTATAATATAAACATAGAAAGAGAAGCTTGGACCGTCATCGAAAGACGCCGCCCGATAGAAAAACTTATTTGGGTCGTAACTTGAAATTCTATTAAAATTATGCTTTTTTATATGACAAACACACGAAATTTTGATATTGATTTGATAATGAAACATAAAGTAAAATTGACCTTTAACTATGTCCTTCCCTTTGGATGCAACATTTTCCTTTGAAAACCCCAGTTGTCTATCTCTTAAATTATTAAAATTATCGAGCAAGAAAAATTGATGTTCGATGATGTCAGGATCTTGTCATCCTCGGACGCTGGAAGTTTTATCCTATTTTACCCGTCCCCTTTTCGTCACGTCTGCACATGACCGGCTTCTCAACGGTGTGTTTCAACGTGTGCCGTTTTAAAAGTGCAACTTGTCGGCATCTATAATCGCAAAGATCAGAATGCAAAGGCTTCTTTCTTACCGGTGTGCTGTAACTTGTGATCTTTCAAAGTTGCGAAGTTCCGGCATTTATAATCACAAAGATCACAGCCGTGTGGTTTCTCACCGGTGTGCCTTAACTTGTGCCGATTCAAACTTCCGAAGTCCCAGCATTTATAATCGCAAAGATCACAACTGAACGGCTTCTCGCCAGTGTGCTTTAACTTGTGTTGTTTCAAATTCTCGGGACGCCTGCATTTATAATCGCAAAGATCACAACTGAACGGCATCTCATCGATGTGCTTTAACTTGTGCCGTTTCAAATGTTTGAGCTGCCGGCATTTATAATCGCACAGATTACAACTGAACAGCTTCGCGCCGGTGTGCGTTAGCTTGTGTCCCTTCAAACTTGTGCGGTACCGGCATTTATAATCGCAAAGGTCACAACTGAGCGGCTTCTCGCCGGTGTGCTTTAACGTGTGCCGCTTCAAATTTGCGATGTTCCGGCATTTATAATCGCAAAGATCACAACTGAACGGCTTCTCACCGGTGTGCTTTAACTTGTGCCGCTTCAAACTTCCGAGGTCCCAGCATTTATAATCGCAAAGATCACAACTGAACGGCTTCTCGCCGGTGTGCTTCAACTTGTGTGTGTTCAAGTGTGTGAGCTGTCGGCATTTATAATCGCAAAGATCACAACTGAACGGCTTCTCACCGGTGTGTTTTAATTTGTGCCGCTTCAAATTTCTGAGGTCCCAGCATTTATAATCGCAAAGGTCACAACTGAACGGCTTCTCGTCAGTGTGTGTCCACTTGTGTTGTTTCAAACTTGTGCGGTGCCGGCATTTAAAATCGCAGAAATCGCAACGCAATGGCTTCTCGTCGGTATCTTTACCAACAGTAATTTCAGCTTTCGATATCCGTCGGTGCCTGAAACAAAGAGACTCATTAAATTTGAAATTTTTGAAATAAAATATTTATCAACATGACAGTTAAGATGTGATTTACTGATCATTACAAAACGGTAATGATTTAGTAAGTAGTTCTGAAGAATTTTACCATATGTCCAAATAGATTTCTAATAAAGGTAGGTCATGGAGTGTAAAAATTTACAACACTAAGGGCCAGTTTCATAATCGAATTTAAAGGAGACTTTAAATTTAAAGTCACTTTCAGATGTCAAAACAAATATGAAAACACATTTGTTTACACATCTGAACGTGACTTTAATTTTAAAGTCTCCTTTAAGAGGAATCATACAAAGTTACCCCTCAGAAGTTCGCATTTTACTATCCCTACTTTGCTACGTTAAGGGGAAATATTTGTGATGTTATGATTGGTTGGTTGGCAGTCGCCTTCCGGTCATGCAGCTATTGAAAAACCACCAACATTAGTTGCTTAGAGCTATCTCTGTTCAACACATATTGAGAAAGAACGATAATAACTCTCGCGTGTCGGTAGTTCCGTCATCATGAGCAACTTACTAGGCTGCGTTCGGTCATAATGTTGGTACATTCAACGGGTTCAGAAATACACATACATGTACATAATTATATTCAAATACCTAACACATTTTTTACGGTAAATTGTAATAAGACGCAATTATCGTTCAAAGTAGACTTTATTTTTAATTGCACATATGCGTCGTATAATAGAAAAGGGACAAGCAGTTACCTATATTTGTAAAAATATTGAAGAGGATTGAAGCTGCAACACCAAAAATTTTACTTATAATGCTATTTCATGCCCATGCGCAATTTTAATATTACCTGCAGCTCAACACTGTAATGAAATTCATTATTTTATTTATTTAAATTGTAAACATGGGTAAATTAAACTCCATTAACAAGAAGGTCACATATAGGAAAAGAAAAATCGGCAGTAAATATGTAAATGTAAATGTAAAAATGTATCTACATATATTTTTTCGAAAATTGTTAAAAAATGTTGATAATTAAGTACATGACAAACATCATGACGCGAAGTGACTGTTCTTGGTGTCATCGAAACGCCAGTGTCGTTTATAACGTACTATAAGGTAAACGAAATAAATTTTTTAAAAAAATTACGAAGGTATAAACATAGATACAAATCTGCAAGGTTTGGATATTTCAAAATAAATGGTTGAGTATGTAGTAGTCGAAAAAATATTATATACACCACGGCAGCAAAGTGTCTTTATCAACCTCGTTCGATTGCTCACCGCGGCTTCGCCTTGGCTCGCAATTTGCAAACTCGTTTGATAAAGTGCCACTTTGCCACCTTGGTACATAAATAACTAGAAATCCAGAATGTAAAACTATTTCGCATCTTGCAATTTTTGATTGAAGAAAAGGCCACAGTTTAAGAAAATATAATAAAAGTTTATTTCTTTTGAAACCGATATGAAGTTAGCAATAACTTTCAGCAATAAAAAAAATTCTAAAATAATACCAAAACAGTTTCAGTATTTATGTATTAGTATAAAAATCTACTAATTAACTAATATTCAATAACTTAAAATGAATATTTTTAGAAACTGATTCGAAATTGACCTATCGAGTGATGTTGCGCGAGGCGTACTCAACTTTTTAAAAAATGACAGCGTTGTCCTATTTTTAAATCAAATATTTTTAGACGAAAATAATTTATCAATAAGGGGCTTTTGATAGTGTAAAGACAAAAAGGGATGTATTTTTTGTTCGGCCACAATTAAATCTTAAACTTTAGTTCCGCAGGACGCACGTTTCGTTTTTCTCAAAAATGACATTGTTGTCTTATTTTTTAATTAAATAAATCAATAAGAGGCGTTTAGTACTGTAAAAAAAAGCATTGTATATCTTTTTATTTTCAATTACATACTTATTTTGAACAAGTTTTCAAATCACCTTAGATTTTTAAGGTCCTGGAGTATGCCGAACGAAAGTTTAAGATTTTATTGTGGCCGAACAAAAAATATGTCCCTTTTTGTTTTTAAACTATCGGAAGCCTATCTATTAATAATAATAGATTATTTTCATCTAAAAACATTTGATTTAAAAATAAGACAACGCTGTCATTTTTGAGAAAAAAAACGAAGCGAGAGTCCTACTGTACGCGGAGCTAAAGTTTAAGATTTAATTGTGGCCAAACAAAAAATATGTCCCTTTTTGTTTATACACTATCGAAAGCCCGTTATTAATAGATTATATTGGTTTAAAAATATTTGATTTAAAAATAAGACAACGCTATCATTTTTGAAGAAGTTGAGTACGCCTAACGCAAAATTACTTGATAGGTCAATTTCGAATCAATTTCTAAAAACATTCATTTTAAGTTATTGAACATTACTTAATTAGTAGATTTCTATACTAATATATAAATACTGAAACTGTTTTGGTATAGTTTTAGAATTTTTTTTACTGCTGAAAGTTGTTGCTAACTTCATTTGAACTTTTTTTGAACTCTATTTAAATGTACATTTTTATATTTTTACTATTTCGCTTCTAATACACATAAGTTGAGTCAAACACAAATTTACAAAAAAAAAAGAAAAAAAATGTAAGTGTTCCACTTCAAATTTTAAGGAGTGCATTTAAATTAATAACGAGAAAAAGGAGTTCATGCAAAAGTTAGTTAAACAAAATAATGTTTTCGAAGTGAAATGCGTCTCAAAATTTTTCTTTTAGGTTTAATCAACGAAGAATGCCAGGACGCGAAAGTTCACACAAAAAAGTTGTACGTCAGAATAGGCAAAACGATAATTCTATAAAAATGTAATTTTCCTAGTGATGTAATTTAGCCGGCTAACCGTGGAAAAAGCCGTACGTTTGAATACTATTTAGAGATAGTGAAGTTGATTTTTTCTTGACTAACAAGAAATGTACTTGTTGCTAGACCTCAGTGCATGTATAAATAAACATTAAAATACCAAAAACCTACTGGAAAAAGCAGTGCACAAACTTAAATATGTTTAAATTACCCGCCTTAATCCTATCCAAGATCATGCGTAATAACCCCTAAAAAATCGGAATGCAAAATATATTCTCAGGCCGTGAAAAAAGATCACGTGATTGCCTATTTTGTTACCGCCCCCAGCTCTTAAGGTGGGGAGAATATATTCACGCCTTACAGAAATAATTCACTAAAAACATACAAATCGGGCGACTTCATAACTTAATTATGGTTACATATTTTTAAAAGCTGTTTTCACTGATTTGTTAACAAGACTTCAATCTACAAAGTGACCAACGCGTTTTTCAAAATTCCATCTGGAAGTATTTTCACTATCGCTGTAAAGTTCAACTACAATTTTTCAAAGTTAATTATTTTTTTCCTAATTACCAGATGATGATAGAGAAATTTCCTATGGTCACTTTGTAGTGCTAGTTGTCAGGTATATAGGAAAAAAAAAATGAATTAATTATATTCAGAAATAAAGTCTCTATAAATTCGCCCGTTTTAATGGTTTTCGTATATGGAGTTATTTCGTAAGATTGCTCTTAAGAAAACAATAAAATTAATCAAACACTGCCATCTACATTATAACCAAAAATTAAAAATTCAAATGAATTAACATGACAAATTCCCCGAATGAAATTTGTTTCATTATTTTATTATAAATAATATATAAATTTCATTCTAAATTAAACAACAATAAAAAAAACAATATTATAAAACAATAAACTTAAACTTATTGCTATTACATTAACAATAAAAAAAAATTAATCAACATTTTCTATTCTTTCTTTATATGGGTGGATTAAATTTAATTGAAATTTTCTTCGTCTTCTGGTCCCGTTTAGATTTTCGAGAGTGAAAGTGTTCTCTCCAAACACGCCACGGTAGGGGTCCTTGATATGGTAAGTCTAGTTTTGCACATTTATTAGCTTGACGTCGGCCTAAACGATAGCTCCTAAGAATTACCAAATCGCCTATATTTAACTTTATTTTATTTTTAATTTTATTAACTTTTTGCAGGTATTTCTTTGATGACTTCGTTATTCTCTCTCTACACTTATTGAAAATAGTTTCTATATCCAAATCTTCCTGTGTCTCAGGCCAAGGTCTTGGAGGGCATTGCTCATCAACATCAGCAACATGGGTGAAAAACCAGTAACTGTATGGGGAGTGTAATTTAAAAAATTCTCTACTTGATCTACTGTGTGTCCCAAAAAGTTTTATACAAATGGAGAAAAAGTTTATCTTTCACAATTTCACAAAAAAAAACCTATTGTTTATAAAAAGCTCTGCATGACTTGTAGACCCATAATCAGGTACAATTTTTTTTTTAATTGGCTGGAATATAGGGAAAATAAAAAATAATGATTTGGACGGAGAGCAAAATACGTTCAAACTGTAGTGGAGAGCAAAATGTTCAATGAAATTGTGATTAAATAGCAAAAAATTATGCACACTTGTAGATTATTGATATTCCCAGATAAAAATTAAAAAATAAACACTTCAGCAATTCTTAGATAATTTATTTTTATAGAATATTAATAACCTTCTTTATCAATTTTTATCTTCCCTATATTCCAGCCAATTAAAAAAAAATTGTACCTGATTATGGATCTACAAGTCACGCAGAGCTTTTTATAAAGAATAGTTTTTTTTGTGAAATGTAAGATAAACATTTTCTCCATTTGTATAAAACTTTTTGGGACACACTATATGTACAGTTTTTCTACAAATACCCTTGGCTCCTATTTTTAAAGGGTTCAAAGTAAAGAATTATGAAGAAAACATTACATATTTGCAAATATAAATTTCTTTATTCTTTATAATAAACATAGGACATTTCTTAACTAAAAAGGAAATACATTTTGACACAATGTTATGTTACCCACTTTCCTTCCACCTGAAATGACATGGCATTAACAGGTTGATATGAACATAAATCATTATTAAGGAAACTGTTTACATTATTACTATCAACAATTTCATACGCATGCAAATGCTCTAACACAAAGTTTATTTCTCCTTAACTACAAAATATATGTACATTTTCCTTATTAACTAAAATTAAATCAATTTCCCTAAAACATGGGAAGATTTCATTAAAATCTAAAATAAGTAATGACCAGGCTTACGATTTCGGCCCACTCCGAACATATTGCATTGTAAATTCCCCGGCTTCGCACAACACAGCAGGTAGTGGGGGAGCCTTACATACTTCTATGATTTATGTTATAATTATTTACTGCGATCGCGTGGCCCATAGCAAATTTTCAATAAATATATTTAAATGCGACGTGGGCCGAAATCGTAAACCTGGTAATGACTAATGAACCAAGAAAATATTTACTTTGATGTATTTCTATTTGAGAAACCTGGGATAATGAACCATAATGTGATATTTTGATTTAATTGTACCGAAGTATTGGATGTATGCATAATTCAAGATTTTCTCGAATAAACGATTCATACCTCATTGCTTTCAAATATGTTTATAATTTTACATAGCATGCATAGCAATTGCATATTTTTAATAAGTGGTAGTTTATTTTTTGATGTGTCAAAATAGAAATATATAATCTTGCTATTAATTTCCTTCTTAAAATCCCATTTGTCTTTGTAACTCAAATTATAAATAGCGGGTAAGAAAAACTAACGTGAGATGATGTCAGGGTCCTGTCATTCCCGGACGTTGGGAATTTTATCCTCTTTTCTCCGTCCCCTTCTCGCTAGATCTGCAAATGATCACACTTGATAGTTTCTCAAGAAATTATCTGAAGTATTTTGTTTTTCTCGCATGCTTTAATAAAAAGTGAGCAAATAAAAATCAGATTAGAGTAGGCGGTGCAAAGAAAATGTATGTCTGTGATTAACTGAATTAATTAATGTAATACATTCGTGCGCTGTCAAATTTATTGACTTTTCATTTAATCACAGACATACATTTTCTTTGCACCGCCTGCTCTAATCTGATTTTTAGTTGCTCACAGGTTATATGTTGTTTCGTACCAGTAAAATCTCGACATTAGTAATCGCAAAGATCACAAGTGAACGGCTTTTCGCCGGTGTTGCTTTAACTTGTGTCGTTTCAAATATCTAAGTTGTCGGCATTTATAATCGCAAAGATCACAACTGAACAGCTTCGTGTCGGTGTGCATTAACTTGTGTTCTTTCAAACTTGTGCTCTGCCGGTATTTATAATCGCAAAGATCACAAGTGAACGGCCTTTCGCCGGTGTGCTTTAACTTGTGTCGTTTCAAATTGTCGGGACGCCCGCATTTATAATCGCAAAGATCACAAGCGAACGGCTTCTCACCGGTGTGCTTTAACTTGTGTTGTTTCAAATTTGCGCGGTGCCGGCATTTATAATCGCAGAAATCGCAACTCAATGGCTTCTCATCCGTATGTATCCGGCATTCGGACGTTTCTTTATCAATAGTAATCTTAGCTTTCGCTCTCCGTCGGTGCCTGAAACAAAGAGACTCATTAAATTTGAAAACATTTTTTACAAGTTTTATATTTAATTCTTGTTAAGAAATTGTAATAATAATAATAATAAATAAACTTTATTAGGCGAAGTTTAGCGTTTAGCTAGTCTTACACTTAACCTATTATATAATAAATTGATATATTTAAGTATGCAAATAAAGAGCTATCCTTTCGACCTTAAATTCATTTTTCGTTTCGACCTAAAATTAATTAATTATTTCGTTTCTGTTCACAGAATAAGAAGTTTTTAAAATTGTATTTAAATTGTCTGGCAGGTAATTCTTTCAAAATTAAAGGAAGACTATTATACAGAGAAACAGCATTGTAAGTGAAGCATCTTGTGTAAAGCGCAGTTGAGAATTTCGGCAAATGAAGGGCATTGGGGTTGCGTATATTTATGTTATGAAAATATCCTCGTGGGATTAGTTTTTTGAGTAAAAATGACGGGCTGTTGTTAAGAATTATATTATGTACAGTAGTACCCATGTGAAGTAATCTTCTGTTGGACATGTTCAACCAGTTTAATTCAATGAGACTAGGACTGATGCGGGATCTTTTAGGTAAATTATATATGAATCTGACACAGCTGTTTTGAATTTTTTGAAGTCGTAATTTATCAAACGCATCCAAACATGGACCATATACTATATCACAATAGTTTAGATTGCATAAAATTAAAGCATCAGTTACCATTTTACGCAAGTTCAAATTTAAAAAATGTCGACTAGAATACAGAATTTTTAATTTGAAATAACTTTTTTGAACAAGACTAGAAACATGATCCGAGAATCTTAGGCTACAATCCATATTTACTCCCAAATTCTTGCAACTGTTAACTAATTCTAGTGTATCATTACCTAATTTGATAGAAATACCATTAATTATAACTTTATCTTTTAAAGGGCAAAATAACATGGCATGCGATTTATTTGAATTTATTATTAAATAGTGTTGAACTGATACTTTTAATAAATGATTAAGATCTTTGTTTATTACATCCGAAGCCGGGCGTACAGTGTCAGGGGCAAAGCTATAGAGAAGCTGTGTGTCATCAGCATAAAATTGATAAGAACAATTTTTAATTACATTTTTAGATGTATAAATAATGTAAAGCAGTGGCCCTAAAACGGATCCTTGTGTTTACGAGCAAACAAATACCTTTGGAAAAAGAAAAGAGAATTATTATCAAATCCATAATATTTAAGTAAGTTTAGCACACAAGAGCCTATGATTAATCCGATCAAATGCTTTACTGTAATCAAGGAGGATCAGTATTGAAGTATTGTAATCAAAACAGTTTGAGCAAAGCTTATTAGAAGATAAATGATTATCTATTAACACTGTCATCGTTCTTTTTGAATTTTTCGTGTTCTTATCCAAAATTAAATATTTAAAAATGTATTTCATAAAACATCCTTTAATATTAATAATTATTTTCCCATTGATAGAAAAACATATTTGATAATAATTTCTTTGGATGCCCCACAACTTTAAAAATATTTTCTCGTTTCTCAACTCTTACTTTAAGTGTACAAAGGAACGATACACAAATAGCCGCAAAATCGACAACGAGAAAGTTTATCAACATAGATATAGATTTCATTTTGTTCAGGCAAAAGAAGTTCTTTATCATTGGATATTAAATTGATGCATTCTTGACAAGACAGTTTTGGTAAAATTTTAAATATTGTAACGATTTTAAAGGTTCTATTAATTTTATTTTAATCAAAACACGAAATAGTTAATAATCTAATTTATTTAACAGTAACACTAATTAACACTAACTTAAACAATAATTTATTTATAAACTAATAAGTAATTTATGTTAACAGCCGAGCGAAAATTTATAACGCGACTTCAATTCTGCCTGTCAGCTCTGAATTTATTTCGAACTGTCTCACGTTAGTCCGCGTGCATTTTTATATCCGGGGTCGTTTAGCTGGAACATTCCAGCGCGCGACAGAAAGTCTCATCGCTGACTTGATGTCGAAGCTTCTCGTCTAAGGCGCGTCGGTGTTGACGCATCAGACGGGCTGGGACCGCAATCGTCACAATATTATATAGTCCGATATGCAGGGTTGGGCAAATGTCTGGAACCAAGCTTATATCGTCTGTACCGTTAATTCGATTTCTCTACAAATTTGTAGTTGTATACAAGGTTTTAAGGCGGATCTAATTAAAATTGCCAACCATACATTTAAAAAGCTTATCGCGGGTGTGAGTCAACGCATGTTCTTTCAATCTTAGAGAATGTTTGCTAGAGGTGGGTCGTTCACGAACGAATCGTTCCCTTGTAACGACTCCTCGTATGGAATCGTAGGAATCGATTCACCTATTTCGTTCCAATTCGTTCCTAAAGGAATCGTACCGCAGGAACGCAGAAACTTGTCGAATTCTCAAGAATGGTAGGATTGGATAGGACTAGGAACTATAATCGAGAATACTTCATTCTCAACATGTTATTAACACACGATGTTGCACATCTTTCGTTTAAATTCTATAGGGACCGTGCACATGCGAAGCCAGCGCCAATGACCATATTCTGCATTAGTGGTATGAAAATACGAGTTGTTTCAAATTATTAATGTATATTTAAACTTGAATATTGTAATGTATTTCAATACCAGGAAGCTCAAGTATTACGTACTACAATCGTAAGTTGTCATAAGAGTGATATTATTCCCATGCAATGAGTCTCAAGTCTCTTCATATCACTAATTCACAAATCACCACGCCAGGCGGCGCTTAACGCAGAGATGTGCATGGCGCCTATTATCACAAGCAAAATTCGACCATATTGACTTAATAGGAAGAACGAAACGTCGGCAGTAGAAGTCAACGTGACGCGGTTCCAACCGAAAGCCAATTCAAACATGGACGACGGCCGCGGAAGCCTTCAAGTTAAATTGACTTAATAGGTTTTATGATTGGAGTTTTTAGTGTAAAATAAATTCGTAAATATAAGTATGAACGAAATACGTTTAAACTATTGAAAAAGAACTCTAAACGGATTTATTTATTTGAAATAAATGTCCCATCTTAAACTAATGTTCCGCGCAAATATTGGGTATGAGAAATATTCCCCAGGCTTAGATAGTTTCTATAATAAACGAAATATTTCCTTTTGGTAAATTATATTTTAAAATTATCGAAACAATTTAGTTCCGAAAAATTTCACTTATTCGTTCGAGTTCGATTCACTGCGTAATTTTGTCGTCAAGCCAAAGGAACGAGAACGAATCGAAAGAATCGATTCATATTGCAGAATTGAATCGAAGGAATCGATTCACAAAAAGGAATCGGATTGCCCAGCTCTAATGTTTGCACCGATAACCGCAGGCGTCGCATTTGAAAGGTTTCTCGTCGGTGCGTATCGGTTTGTGTATCTTTAAATTTCCGTAGTAATTGGTACTGTAATTACGTAGGTTCTTATTTTTATGTTATTTTTATAAATTTTCTTTATTCCTCGATCGTCTTTTGTTTAATTTTACGTCAAAAAATTGCACGATCGTCAAATGTCTTAAAATACATTTTAATTTAATAATAATTGTAATATTCAGACACGCGTGTCGTGTCCTCAACAAATTTGTAAATTTTGTTTTTCATAATATCCCACAAAATATAATTTATAGGATTCAATTCTGATGATCATTTAGTTCAACGTAATTCGTTCGGTTGATGTCTTTAGGCTGCGGATATATTTTTGAACTCATTTGGGAGATGATGGAAGGCATAATAAATCACAAGCATTTCTCGTTTATTCTTATTCAAAGGGACATTTTATTACTTCAATTAACAATAAAAAATGCAAAGTAACTATCACACCTAAAACTGAACTGAACTGTCAAATTTTCTTTGAAAACAAAAATGTTGTTTCTCGTTTCCAAAGCACTGCTTGCACAACAGAAGATTTCGAGATTCTAATTCAAATCATCAATATGATACCCCATTGC
This sequence comes from Dorcus parallelipipedus, assembly GCA_958336345.1. NCBI lineage: Eukaryota > Metazoa > Arthropoda > Insecta > Coleoptera > Lucanidae > Dorcus > Dorcus parallelipipedus. The sequence goes on from OY284475.1 coordinate 1,944,679, forward strand.
AATCAGAAAGAGACGCTTCATTTAACAGTGTAAAAATCTAAAATAAAATAGGAAAATAAAAAGTTGAATGTTGTTTTTTCACAATTTTTGACGGCTGACAATGACGTCAATATCAAATTGTCTGAATTTTTTACTCATTGAATTAGATTATTTTGTTTTCTTCTGTGTGCTTTAACATATGTCTTTTCCTTAACTTGTGCTGTTTCAAACTTTTAACGCATCGGTATTTATAATCGCAAAGATCACAACTGAGAAGGCTTCTCACCGGTGTGCTTTAACTTGTGCACTTTCAAATATCCAAAGCGACGGCATTTATAATCACAAAGATCACAACTGAACGGCTTCTCACCAGTGTGCGTTAACTTGTGTTGCTTCAAAGTACTGAATTGTCGGAATTTATAATCGCAAAGATCACAACTGAACGGCTTCTCACCGGTGTGCTTTAACTTGTGCCGTTTCAAATCGTGGACGCCTCGGCATTTATAATCGCAAAGATCACAACTGAACGGCTTCTCATCGGTGTGCTTTAACTTGTGCTGTTTCAAATTCTCAACGCATCGGGATTTATAATCGCAAAGATCACAACTGAACGGCTTCTCACCAGTGTGCTTTAACTTGTGCACTTTCAAACTTCTGACATGTCGGCATTTATAATCGCAAAGATCACAACTCAACGGCTTCTCAACGGTGTGCTTTAACTTGTGCTCCTTCAAATGGTCAACGCGTTGGCATTTATAATCGCAAAGATCACAACTGAACGGCTTCTCACCGGTGTGCTTTAACTTGTGCTGCTTCAAATGGTCAACGCGTCGGTATTTATAATCGCAAAGATCACAACTGAACGGCTTCTCACCGGTGTGCTTTAACTTGTGCACTTTCAAACTTCTGACATGTCGGCATTTATAATCGCAAAGATCACAACTCAACGGCTTCTCAACGGTGTGCTTTAACTTGTGCTCCTTCAAATGGTCAACGCGTCGGCATTTATAATCGCAAAGATCACAACTGAACGGCTTCTCACCGGTGTGCTTTAACTTGTGCTCCTTCAAATGGTCAATGCGTCGGCATTTATAATCGCAAAGATCACAACTGAAGGACTTCTCACCGGTGTGCTTTAACTTGTGCTCCTTCAAATGGTCAACGCGTCGGCATTTATAATCGCAAAGATCACAACTGAACGGCTTCTCACCAGTATGTATCAAGATATGTCGGCGTAAACTTGCACGACATATAAATTTAGAATCACATATTCGGCATTCGATTGTTTTTTTCTTCATTGGTTTAGCTTTAGTGATCCGTTCACACCTGCAACAAAAATTCTCTTTAGATATTCATATATCTACAACTCGAAAGTCAATTAAGTAATTTCTAATTTAATCTACTCTCTATATAAGAGCAGTAGTTTCTCATTCTGTGTGTATGTATAACATACATATAATTATACAGGGTGAATTATAGGTATGGATTTTTTCACTAGCTCCTTAACTATTAATTTAAAAAGAAAATATTGCGCACAAAAGTTAATACTTATATTGAGTTCTATATTAAAATTTATAAATTATTTTCACATACACAACACCTTACATCCAACAAACTTATACATACTTTGTTAGATGGAATGTACATATTTTTATTTCGCATTTAAATAGATCTCTTAAAAGAAAACAATCTTTATGAAGCATCTGTAGTAGCTCTAAATCAAAGCACTCGCAATCTACAGCTACACGCTTGGAAGAAAGAACTGAAACGTAGGAGTATTTTATTCATAGCTAGCGGTCCAAAACCATTTATTTATGCTTGTACATGAGTAATTATAAATATCGAGTAGAATAACCTCGATAGGTAATAGTTACATTTTCCTGTGCATCTTGCTCACAAACAATTGAAACTTAAAAGTTAAATATTCTCAAGAAATTTAAACGGGACGCCCCGTGTCAATGTTTTTTTTTTAGCCGTACAGACTTTCCAACTAAAATCGCATTGTTTAAACTTAAACGGTTTCTCACCACAGTGTGTTAGCAAATGTCTACTGTGTTTTTCCCTTTTTACAATTACAATTTTCACTCTGTATATAATTAGTTTAGGTTTATTATTTTTGAAATTGTAATTTAAGTGAAATGTTAAATAACTGTACTTTACCTTAGTGTGTTCCAGAACACTTGTGAAATTTTTATTTTGCACAAATAACTAAAACACTTTTCTGTCCGATTTAGAAAATGTCAATTGACATACTTAATGTTACGCTTTCGCCAACAACGAAAAGCTCGTACAACCAGAGATTCCACGAAGTACTCCAGGATGATCAGGAACATTGGGACGATAATCTCACACAACATGAGTCGAGTTCCAAGACATCCAAGGATGAAGTGCTGTCCTCCGAAGGCGAAAATCCAGGACGAGCCGAACATGTCATCGTGGAAGACGTTTCAAGATTATCTAAAACGTTTCAAGATTATCCAGGCGTGGCAAGTTCATCCAACACGCTAGAAGAGGAAATCCGAAGCAAACCTCGAGCCTACTTCTACAAGAAGAACGGAGGAAGACGTCGAATTCTTTTGTAAAACTCAAGAACCAAGAGAGAATCCGTCTTTCGAAGTTAAATGCAGTTCGACTGGGCCTCTTCAAGATGTAACTTCATTTTTACAACCTACAAAACAAGATAGTTATTATTTGTGTACAAGAATTTTGATTTGTTTACAATCTAAGGATTTTTAATTTTTCTTACATTTAAGGTCTTTGTACCTTAAAAAGTATATAAATTCATTCATTCACCCTAAGCCCTGAGCAGTAGAACACTAATTCAACCTAGGCCTTGAGCAGTTGAACATTCACACTCTGCACTTAGCAAGTGAATATTCACGCTCTGCACTTAGCATTGAACAGTCCAGTATTAACAATTAACAGTTTGTAATCAATGTTGAGCTCCTTCAGAGCAACATTTGTAATCGAAGGTAGTGACCAGAACACGTAAGAATATTCCATTTATTAATATGGTTAATTAAAAATGCTTGTTGAAAATAATTTGTAAATACTTACCAACAGGTGTAAACATATTTCAAACATAAGACACTCTTGATAAAGGAGACCATAATCGCATTTTTAATTAGCGATTTTGATTAAAATTCCCATGTACTCACGACGAAGTCGATGACAACTCAATTAATATCTAACATAAATTGATGTGCATTTACACTAATCCTCCAAATGTACTAATAATTACTTTGAACCAATTTTATTTGCGTATTTATGCGTATTTGTAAATAGTAATAAACAAATTTATTAACAATAAATAATTTGTATGTCAATCTTTAAAATCGATTTTTACTTACCTACATACACTTCACGTAGCGTGACAAAAATAACCGACATTTTAAAATCACCACCATTAGGACAAATACACTTCAGAACCCAGTTCAAACAAATTTGTTTTGCAATACAATTTGGTACCCTGATTGATATTATATCAATAAACAATTTAATAACGAAAAGAGTCTTATGTTAAATATTACGCGTGACTTTGTCATTTGAGTTAATTAAATTGTAATCCTAAAATTTAACAAATAAGTTTAATTTAACTCGCAAAAACATCGCAATATGTTCATTCGAATCAGACTTCCGGTTTAACCGGATATTATATCAACTTTTGTCTTTTAAACACTCTCTATATTCATAAAGATTTAAAAGGAGCATTCTCTTAGGAATTCAATGATATAAATATTTGGGTTCTGCGATGTTAAATTATTCCAAAAGGAATTCTTTTAATTTTTCTGCAAATACATTTGTTATTGTTATGTTTTATTCTTGTTAAAACTAATGTTACAAAAATGTATTATTTCAAAAACAACTGATATTATCAAACATGCCTCTTATCAACGAAAACAGATTTTAAGCGGTCTGTGATTGTACCGTCATAGATCACTCCATCAATAGACATATCATTCCTCCTCTCTTAAATGTTCAACTTCCGGGAACATACCGAACTGGTGGATGCCGATAGCGACGTGAACGCCGTATAGTTTGTTCTGATGAGTCTGATGACGAACTAGGAGGTTCAGTTACAACTGTGGGAATGGCTTCAGTGGTTTCTTGTTGTAATGCATAACTGCTGCTGTCGGTATCAAATTTCTTCTGTTCTTTAACCACGGATGCTTCTCGTAGAATGGTAGCAAGATTGTAAGAATCCTCGTCGTTGTTCTCCGAGTTAAGGACCGTACCGTCATTTGTGCCTTTGCGCAACTGATTTTGATGTCGTCGATGTGTTCCGTTTCTGGCGGTGCTGACGAGGTACATCATTTTACCAATCTTTTGAATGATGCGACCTTTAACCCATGTATGTGAATTGTTTGTATACAGTCTCACATAAATTGGATCATTGATTTTAAATTTTGTGGTCCAAATACCAGGCAAGGGTTTGTAGTCAGGTGCTTCCAGCATAATTGAAAGTTTTGTACGGTAACTACGACCATGCAGAAGCTCTGCAGGTGACTTACCAATTTGTGGATTTGGTGTCGTGCGGTAAGTATACAGTAGTTTTTCATATGCTGCTTTCTTTATAGTATTTCCTCCCCACATATTTTTCTTCATTGCCGTTTTAAATGTCCTTACAAAACGTTCAGCTTCCCCGTTTGAAGCAGGGTGAAAAGGTGCAGTTGTGATATGTGTGATGCTATTCGTTTCGCAAAATTTCTTGAATGTTTTCGAAGTAAATTGTGTTCCATTATCCGATACGATTGTTTCAGGTAGCCCCTCTAGGAGAAAAATGTTTCGAAGAGCTTTAATTGTAGTTTGTGTCGTAATATCAGAAACAATTACAATGAATGGAAATTTTGAATAAGCGTCGATTACTATTAAATAGTAGTCACCTTTGAAAGGTCCTGCGTAATCAATATGCAGGCGTTGCCATGGATGTGTAGGAATAGGCCAACTTTCATATGTGCGAGTGGGATTTGTTGCATTATGTTGGCATGGATTACAGTCTTTGATGAGTTTTTCCACATCTTTTTCGATTTTCGGCCACCAACAATGTCGTCGAGCAAGTTGCTTCATGCGAATAATCCCCCAGTGACCATCGTGAAGAAGTTTTAGCACCTTCGGACGTAATAATTCTGGAATGATGATGCGAGTGTGATCTGTGAACCAAACAAGTGCTCCAGCTTTGAGACTGATTGTGTCCCGCCGAAGAAAAAATGGTTTTAAATCGTCATGTTCCGATGGTAGCTTTTCTGGCCAACCATGTTCAACATAGTGTTTTACTGCACTGAGAATCTGATCCTGGTCTGTTGCATTTGCAATGCGCTCTAGATCGATTGGAAAATCAGTTTCTTCTGCAATATTTTCTAAGAACATACATGCTGTTTGTTCTTTATCAAATGAAGTGTCTGGACCAGATGGAAGCCGTGATAGTGCATCAGCATTTGCATGCTTGTCAGTTGATCGATAACGTATCGTATACCGATAAGCCATAAGGAAAATAGCCCAGCGAGCAAGACGCTGGAGTGATGTTGCAGGTAATTTCTTGTCTGGGTGAAAAATCGATACCAACGGTTTGTGATCCGTAATAAGCTCAAAATTGCGGCCGTAAAGGTATTCATGAAATTTCTTTATACCAAAAATGATGCCCAGAGCTTCTTTTTCAATTTGACTGTAAGCTAATTCATGCTTGTTCATCGTTTTGGATGTGAATGCGATTGGATGTTCTTGTCCATATTCATCACGATGCGAGAGTACAGCACCAATACCGTATGAAGATGCATCAGTTGCTAGAATGAGCGGCGAGTTTGGCTTGTAGTGTACTAGTGTGGTCGCACCAATAATGTGTTGCTTCAGCTTTTCAAATGCTTTTTCTTGAACAGGTTCCCATGAAAACTTGGTGTTCTTCTTACGAAGTATGTTGAGTGGACCAGCGATTTGAGAAAAGTTTGGGATAAACTTACTGTAGTAATTTACTTTCCCCAGAAATGATTGCAGTTCGCTGAGATCCTTTGGTTTAGGAAGATTCTTTATTGCTCTAATTCCAGATTCGGATGGACGAATACCTTGTGAGCTAATTATGTTTCCAAGATACTCAACTTCGCTTTTAAAAAAATCACATTTTGACAAATTACAGCGTAGACCATTTGTTTCCAATCGGGTGAACAATTCATTCAGTGTTTCAAGATGTTCAGCTTTGGTTGCACCAGTGACGATAATATCATCAAGGTAGGTTGCACAGCCGCGAAGTCCAGTTGTGAGCTGTTCAATGAACCGTTGAAAAATTGCGGGTGCACTCGCAATGCCAAATGGAAGTCTCTCGTACTGGTAGAGTCCATGAGGTGTATTGACCACGGTGAGCTGTTTTGACTGTTCATCAAGTTCAAGCTGTAAATATGCGTCAGCGAAATCAATTTTTGAGAACTGTTGCCCATTTTAAATTTTGTGGTCCAAATAATCATGTCGCGAATTTGTTCGTCAATCAGTTCATTTTGACATTGTGAACAATTAAATTGACATTCACGAGCTAGACCTCGAAGTTCGGCGACCCATTCTGCATAGGACTGGTCCTTTGACATTAGCGTTTTGCGAAATTTGACTCGAGCGGTCATTGGATGCGTTTTTTCTTTAAAATGTTCGGTTAGAGCTGCAGTAAGTACAGTAAAGGTTTGTTTGCTGATGTCAGATGAGCCAAATAATTTTTGTAAAAGTATAAAAGTTTCGTCGCCGACCCATGATAAAAAATATGCTCGTCTGCTTTCTTCTGATAACACATGATGAGCTTCGAAATGCTGCATGAGTCTTGAGTAGTATGTTCGCCAATCTTCTTTAGGATTAAACGTTTGAAAAGTGGGTACATTCAACGACGTTTGTATGAAAGTAGAGTAACCTCTTTCTAAATTGGAGTTTTGTCTTCCTGTGAGCATTTGGATCAATTCACGATGCTGTTGATCACGTTGTGCCCGTTCTTCCATCATTGATGCGAGTAGTGCTTTTACTAAATCATCCGTAGCCATTCTTATTAAAAATTAGTTTCTAGATCGAAATTCCTTAAGAGACTGCGCCAAAAATGTTATGTTTTATTCTTGTTAAAACTAATGTTACAAAAATGTATTATTTCAAAAAAACAACTGATATTATCAAACATGCCTCTTATCAACGAAAACAGATTCTAAGCGGTCTGTGATTGTACCGTCATAGATCACTCCATCAATAGACATATCAGTTATCATGTCATGCTAACTTCCTATGTCTCGGATTGAAAATGCTCACTCGGTATAATAAAGGGTCTGCCAAAAATGATGGGAATAAGAAAAGACGAAATTCGTTCTTATTTCTCAATTATTTCATTTGGTTCTGATCGATTATTTCAATGCGTTCCGAAACTTTATGCTTTCTTGTAGCATTCATCATTCATACATTAAAACATTTATTTTAAGTTTTACGTGGCGAATTTATACTTTACTGTGAAGAATACTACATACTGTAAACTTTATCGTTTAAATGTATCATGTTTCGGTACATAGGTTGGACGTGTGGCGCGATTGGTATGTTTTGCGATTCAATGGACTGAAAACGTCTTGATTGAAGATTAACGGTAAATTGGTTATTTTCAAGCACTGGTTAATGCCTGTCCAAGCGTCAAAATAATAAATTATGAAGAAAACATTATACATTTGCATTAAATATATATTTATTTATTTTTTTTAGCTATTATAGTCAATAGAGCCAGTTTTAAAATATAGGACATGTCTTAACTTAAAAAAAAAAACATTTTTACACAATGTTATGCTACACACTTTCCTTCCACCTGAAATGACGTGTGCATTAACAGGTTGACATGAATATAAATCATTATAAAAGAAACTGTTAACATTATTAGTATCAACAATTTCATAGGCATGCAAATGCTCTAATAAACACAAAGTTTATTTCTCGTTAACTCCTCAATTTATGCAACCTACGTTTTAACTGAAGTTTCGATTATCCGAAACAAGTACGGTCTCACATACTTCGGACAATCGAGAGTCTAATGTAGTAGAAACACGCATAATATAAACATAGAAAGAGAAGCTTGCACCGTCATCGAAAGACGCCGCCCGATAGAAAAACTTATTTGGGTCGTAACTTGAAATTCTATTAAAATTATGCTTTTTTATTTGACAAACACACGAAATTTTGATATTGATTTGATATTGAAACATAAAGTAAAACTGACCTTTAACTATGTCCTTCCCTTTGGATGCAACATTTTCCTTTGAAAACCCCAGTTGTCTATCTCTTAAATTATTAAAATTATCGGACAAGAAAAATTGATGTTAGATGATAACAGGATCTTGTCATCCTCGGACGCTGGAAGTTTTATCCTATTTTACCCGTCCCCTTTTCGTCACGTCTGCACATGACCGGCTTCTCAGCGGTGTGTTTCAACATGTGCCGTTTTAAAAGCCCAAGTTGTAGGCATCTATAATCGCAAAGATCACAATGCAAAGGCTTCTCACCGGTGTGCTGTAACTTGTGATCTTTCAAAGTTGCGAAGTTCCGGCATTTATAATTACAAAGATCACAGCCGAGTGGTTTCTCACCGGTGTGCCTTAACTTGTGCCGTTTCAAATTTTTTAGGTAAGAGGACTTGTAATCGCAAAGATCACAACTGAACGGTATCACGCCGCTATGCTTTAACTTGTGCACTTTCAAACTTTCGCGGCGCTGGCATTTATAATCGCAAAGATCACAGCTGAACGGTTTCTCACCGGTGTGCTTTAACCTGTGCCGTTTCAAATCTCTGCGGCGAGGGCATTTATAATCGCAGAGATCACAACTGAACGGTTTCTCATCGGTATGCTTTAACCTGTGCCGTTTCAAACTCTTGAGGAGAAGGCATTTGTAATCGCAAAGATCACAACTGAACGGTCTCTCGCCGCTGTGATTTAACTTGTGATCTTTCAAACTTGCAAGACGCTTGCCTTTATAATCGCAAAGATCACAGCTGAACGGTTTCTCATCGGTGTGCTTTAACTTGTGCCGTTCCAAGTCTCTGCGGCGAAGGCATTTATAATCGCAAACATCACAACTGAACGGCTTCTCACCGGTGTGCTTTAAGTTGTGCTCTTTCAAATTTCTGAGGCGAGGGCATTTATAATCGCAAAGATCACAACTGAATGGCATCTCACCGGTGTGCCTAAACTTGTGATCTTTCAAACTTGAGAAGTTCCGGCATTTAAAATCGCAAAGATCACAACTGAACGGCTTCTCACCTGTATGTATCAAGATATGTCGGCGTAAACTTGCACGACATATAAATTTAGAATCACATATCCGGCATTCGAATGTTTTTTTACCAACAATTCCAGCTTTCGATCTCCGTCGACTCCTGAAACAAAGAGACTCATTAATTTTGAAAACGTTTTTGAAATAAAATATTTATGTGATTCACTGAACTTACAAAACAATAGTTATTTGGCTTTCCAATCACATAAGTAATTATGAAGAATAATTTGTTGCGCAATCCATGCACTTAGCTCGTGCCAATGCAATGAAGCTTCGTATGTCGTAAAAACAGACAGAGGAAAGGTAAGTGAGGTGATTAAACGATTACAAAGTCACTTCTACACGGAAAAAAATTGATGAAATTTTACACAAGAATTACACAACAGATTATGTCTAAATGAGACATGGCTGGGAAAGTCCGAGATAGATGTTTGCAATATAAATGGTTTCAGTTTACTTAGCTACTACTGCCGTTCTAAATTTAAAGGTGGGGGCACTGCTATATGGACTAAAATTGGTGTCCCTTCGAAGCCCATTGATCTATCAGTATATAGTACGGAAAAGGATTTTGAAGCTGCAGGAATTTTTGCTGTCAGTAATACTATTTCTTATACTATCATAAATATCTACCGCTCTCCCAGTGGAAATTTTACTAATTTCCTGTCAGCACTTACCAACGTTCTAGACAAGTTCTGTACACTTGATAGCAACTTGATAATTGTAGGGGATTTCAACGTAAATTTTTTAGAAGAATCGTCCAGAAAAACAGAACTAAGGGACTTACTGCACTCTTATAATTTAAGTAGTATTGTGGAAGGTTGTACCAGATTTGCGAACAACCATGGCTCTATAATCGACAATGTTTTTACTAACATTAATCATCTTCTTGCCAAACCATATGATAATAATTTATCCGATCACAGATTCTTGCTGGTTTCTAATACTCTCAGTCAGGAAGTCTTGTCTGATAGTACTATTAAGAACACATTCTTGCTCTATCGACCTCTCACAAATTCCGGATTAACTGGGATGTACAATTTGTTATCAAATATTGACTGGAGCTTTGTACATGCTACCAGCAATGTAAACGTTGTTTTTAATCAGTTTTTCTCTATTTTACTCGATGCACATAAACAATTTTTTCCCTTAAAGAAAATAAAAAGATCGGGTAGCGGAAGACCATTAGTGAACTGGTTTACTAATGATTTACGCAAAATGAGGGATCACTTAAATTTTTTATTTGATGTAAAAAAAGGTATCCTACTTCACAACACTTAGTAATATATAAGAACTACAAGTTACTTTACAACAAACAATTAGAATTATCAAAAAAAGTTGCATACGAGAAATACATAAAAAATTCGCGTAACAGTGCACGAGCAATGTGGGATATAATTAATATGCAAAAAAAGTGTGCATCTGACGATTTGCCTGCAGAACATAAAATTTCAGTCAACGATTTCAATAATTTTTTCACTAACATAGCAAAGGATACTATTTCCAAAATGGATCCACCACCAACTTCATTCGATTCGTTTCTTCTCGATATCGAGAAACCTGCTCAAGTTTTCCAGTTCAAAAATGCAACTTTCATAGAGGTTCGTGATATCATTGTACAAATGAAGTGTTCTAAAAGCTTAGATGTATATGGATTTAACGTTTTACTTATAAAAATTTTTGTTAACTTATTGTATATTCCTCTCACTAACCTCATAAATAAAATATTTGAAACCGGCATATATCCTGATGCTTTAAAGTTATCTTGTGTTGTACCTATATTGAAGAATGGCAATCCTGATGAATGTAGTCGACCTATTTCCTTAGTTCCAGTGCCATCTAAAGTTATAGAGACTGTAATGAAAAATAGAATATGCTCATTTTTTGAAACGCATAACTTATTTAGTAGACATCAGTATGGATTCCGTAAAAGTCGATCCACTGTAACAGCTATAAACTCGCTTGTCGATTATATCACGAATGTTTTTGAGAGGAATGAATACGCTTTTTCTGTATTTTTTGACCTGACTAAGGCATTTGATTGTATCTCTCATGATATCCTAATATCCAAGCTAAAATATTATAATTTTGATTTAATGAGCATAAAGCTAATAGCATCGTACCTAAGCGATAGGAGGCAGGTTGTTCGATGCCGGGATAAACTTTCCGAATCAATAGACATTTCAGTTGGTATCCCCCAAGGTTCTGTTCTAGGCCCAATTTTATTTTTGTTGTATATTAATGATATTGATCGATGTGTTCCTAATTTTAAGATAACTCTATTCGCTGATGATACAACACTACTAAACAGTGATATTAATTTTATTAATGGATCCCAGAACTTTGCGGAAGCTGTAACAAGCATTAAGAATTGGTTCTTAAGCAACAAACTCAGTTTAAACGATGAAAAAACGCATTTCATGAAATTCTCTCTAAGAAATTTGGACCTTCAAGCAGATAACCTTGACTGTGTGAAGTCCATCAAATATCTAGGAGTTTATTTGGATTCCACTTTACAATGGCATGAACATACAGAATACATTGCAAACAAACTCACTAAAGTCATATATCTTATAAGACAATTAAAAACTTCTGTTCCCTGGAATACTGTATTATCTGCTTACTACGGTCTGTTTCAGTCAGTAATGTCTTATGCAATTTTAGTCTGGGGCCATTGTTCTGAGGCCAAACGAATTTTTATACTTCAGAAAAGAATAATACGTATTATGGGTGGCTTAGGATATAGAGATAGCTGCAGGGAAACCTTCAAAAAACTGAAAATATTAACATTTCCGTCACTTTACATTTTAGAATGTTTACTCTTTATAAAGTCTAATATTAATAATTTCATTGACCACCAGTATAACCACGAATATGACACCAGGTTTAAGTCGGATATACTGGTGCCTCAACACAGATTGAATAGATTTCCTTATGGCAGTAATTATTATGCAGTCAAGTTTTTCAATAAACTACCACCTGATATACGTAAGAAGCCATTACCACAATTTAAATCTATCATCAAACAGTATTTGACAATGCATTCCTTTTATTCCTTTGAGGACTTTCTTCGCCATTCTCATGTCTTTTAAACTATCTACATGTATTTTCTATTATGTAATTGCACCTTCTTGTATAACTTACTATATGTTTTACATTTTTTTATACATATGCCCTATATGACGTGTGAAATACTTTTGTATTTATCACAAATAAATTATTATTATTATTATTATTATTATGTAATTTTACTGAAGTGAACATGTATATTTATAATCGCATACAATTAAATAAAGATATACATTTTTTTTTCTTGAAAACAAAATTACAATTCTAATTGTCAATAAACAGTTCGATGTCATTAATTTCTGCATTGTCACTGTAACTTTACATTAAAACTGTAACATTACTTGTAAAAATTGTACTAATTAAATAAATTATGTAAAAACTCTAACAAGTCTAACGTAAAAAAGCAATTGATCAGTAAATTTATTTTGTTATCGATGGTCATAGGTTACCATCGGTATTAAAGTAAATTTACACAAATTTTTCTTTCAGTGCAGGGTTTTACAGCGCAATTACACGTGTTAATACCCACGTGTATTCCTGTAGTATACATAAATACTTATGTTTAAAAAAAATATCAGTAGAACTCGGATATAACGAGGGCTCAAGCGACCACACTTATTGTTCGCTATGTGCAAGTGCTCTTTATAAATGAAAACAATATTATGCATAAATATACAGGGATATCCACATAAACCGTTCGTTAAAAGTTTTCAAGGTTTCAGTTCACGTAGATATTATTTGAAATTTAAGGAGCAAGTGTTTTCCGTGGAGATCTCTTTAAATAAAATAAAATTGCCTTTGTATCACTTACGGTTGTACCGGAAGAGGTACAAAGACTATTTTATTTTATTTAAAGAGATCTCTACGAAAAACCCTTGCTCCTTAAATTTCAAATATCTACGTGAACTGCAACCTTGAAAACTTTTAACGAACGGTTTATGTGGATATCCCTGTATGTGAAATGTACTATGAACACCAAAAGAATCTGTGACAATAATTTAATTAATTAATGCTTTTCTTTGCAGTGTCATTTTCAACAATTTCTTACATTTCCCGCTGTTTAAAATTATTAAATAGAGATGTGTGACATATGCAAAAGCATCAGAAAAAATTGTTCTATTCATTGGTGTTAAAACCCAATGTAGCGCCCATAAGAAAAAATGAAGTTGATGATGGTCAGAACGAGACGAAACGTTTGAAGTAAAATCTAATGGTATCATCACAAAGAGCTTAAATGAGCTTATGATCCCTGCAATAATAACTTCAGAAAAAAATAAAAAAGTAAGTTAGGCGCTCTTGTTTTTGGAAATATTTCAAAAACTACAAATCGTAGAAGATTTTCCAGCCGGTGTGCTGTAACGCTGTAACGTATCGCTTGAAACTTGAGTGGTGCCGGCATTTCTAATCGCAAAGACCACAACTGAATAGATTCTCATCGGCGTGTGTCAACTTGTGCGATTTCAAATATCGGAGTTCACGGCATTTATAATCACAAACATCACAACTGAACGGCTTCTCGCCCGTGTGCTTTAACACGTGCAATTTCAAATGGTCGAGACGCCTGCATTTATAATCGCAAAGATCACAACCGAACGGCTTCTCGCCGGTGTGCTTTAGCTTGTGTTGTTTCAAATGTGTGAGCTGTCGGCATTTATAATCGCAAAGATCACAACTGAATGGTTTCTCACCGGTGTGCTTTAACTTGTGCCGTTTCAAATTTTCGAGCTGCCGGTATTTATAATCGCAAACATCACAACTGAACGGCTTCTCGCCCGTGTGCTTTAACTTGTGCCGTTTCAAATGTTCGAGACGCCTGCATTTATAATCGCAAACGTCACAACTGAACGGCTTCTCGCCCGTGTGCTTTAACTTGTGCCGTTTCAAATGTTCGAGACACCTGCATTTATAATCACAAAGATCACAACTGAAATTCTTTTCACCGGTATGTATCGACGTATGTCTTCGCAAATGCGCAAGACGTTGAAATTTAGAATCACATATTCGGCATTCGAATGTTTTTTTATCAACAGTAATTTTAGCTCTCGATCTCCGTCTCCGGTGCCTGAAACAAAGAGACTCTTATTAAATTTGAAAACATTTTTGAAATAAAATATTTATCAACATGACAGTTAAAATGTGATTTAGTGATCATCACAAAACAGCAATGATTTGGGTTTCCAATCACGTAAGTAAAATTGCAGGAAAGGCGCGTACTACCGACCTTTAAAAGAAAATCAAATATATCAAATTGTAGTTATTTTCTTTTTTTATATACAGAGACTTTCATAATGTTCTGTTACCTACCTGAAGACCAGTCAGTTGTGCGAGTGACTGACGTTTCTCCAGCACGACTCGGCTAAGCTCTTGGAGAAGGGAGGGTTTGACGAAACCCCAAAGCGAAAGGTGGGCAAAGTGAATAAAATTAAAAATCACCAGCCGAGCACACTTGCTTTTATTTAAAATACTCAAAATTAAACAACGAATTAGAAAAATAATCTACAAGTATCAAATGCGACCCAGAAGAAGCCCAATGAAACGAACACGAAATGTAAGTAAGTAAACTGACAAGCTAGATTTATCCGATCAACAGATCTGTTCCTCGCTTTAAGCGATTAAACAGGAAAAAAATACAATTAATAATAACGCCGCGGAAAGTTGAATCGACAAATTAAATCAATAAGAATAATTAAAGTTATTCCGACCTATAATTCGAACATCCAGCGTCAATGACCGACAGCTGTCAACAGTGTCGGAGCGCCCTCTCACGATGGGTAGCGCCGTAAGTCGGTGAAGTAGCGTTGTCTTGCAGACTTTCACAGATGGAGGAAGGCCGTGTCGCAGGGCTTAAATCGTCTCAAAAACCAAAAACCAGTCTTTTCTTACGCCCCCAAGGGTTATTAGGATTTTAGTAGATGGGTGAAACTACCACTGGAAGTTAGAAGCCTATAGTAGAAGAGAGAGATATGCGTTACTCATCAGCACAAAATCAAAATGGCCGCAAGATATACCTGTTCCTTGTTTCAACGACAGGCTTCCGAAAAGATTTTTAACAAGCTTGAAAATCACTCGACGTTTCAGATTTCAATCACAAATTCCATGAAAGAAACAAAAAGATTTTATTCATCAACACATGAGAGCTGTTGAAAGAATGACTGGACGCCGAGAACGTCATACTCGTCCACTATCGCTACGACGGAAGTCGTTACGAATGAACTCATATTTAGCCGGGTGACAGAATGAAATGGACATATACAGTCGGACTAAATAACAACGTATGGTTGTTCTGATGAAATATTGAGAAATATGACGACCGGCCCGTGGGCCAAGCCTGTCCGTTAGGTTCTCACGCTAACACAGGGCGTTCGAAAAATACTGTGAATAGCTTAATTGGATTTTTCAGCCGTAACAGTTCGTAACAAATCGGAATAGTTTTATTATTGAGTTTCGCCAAAAATTTTACTTCAGTAAGTTCGTGCATCAATCAAAATTAAAAAAAAAACAACATAATTTCATCTAGTCAGTCATTTGAAACATGGCTGAAAATTTGAAAAACAGAAATTCACGAAAATTAAAAATTGCAATGATTCAAAAGTTATTAATCCTTTTATGAAGTTTAGGCAGTAAAGAATTTACACTTAGGACCAGTTTTACAATCGTGGAATAAGGACGGAATAACTGTTCGCGGAATATCTTTTAATGTTCCTACGTCACGTTATTCTAAGAATAATGCTTATCCGACGATTGTAAAATCGGGCCTTAAGTACCTGAAATGCCAAAACTTCCGCAGTCTACTTATAATAAACATAGGACATTTCTTAACTAAAAATAATGAAATGGCATGGCATTAACAGGTGTCCAACACAAAGTTTATTTCTCCTTAACTACAAAATGTATGTACATTTTACTTATGAATTAAAATTAAACCGATTAAAACATGGGAAGATGTCACTAAAATTTAAAGTAAGTAATGACTAATGAACCAAGAAAATTACTTCGATGTATTTTAACACAGATTATCAGAATAATGAATAGTTGCCGAAGATATATTATTATTAATTTGGAATGCACATTCTGGTAGTAGGTAAATAAGCTAAGGGGATTTGCAACCTAGCAACGGTGGTATCTCCTTAGTAACTGGTAAGAGCCTGCAATCTCGGCAATGTTCGGTGGAAACAAGATACAACGTTGTGTGGTCTCGATAATGCTCGGAAGTTGTAATTTGAATGATTAGAATGACCCCCTAAGACTTCCCAACGGATTTGCAACCTTAAGGTCCCAGTCCCATTCTCCAGATCTCCAGATGATTACACTTGATAGTTTTCTTAAGAAATTATCTAATCTGTTAACTCACTGAATTGAAGTATTTTATGTTTTCCCCGCGTGTTTTAACATATGTCGTTTCAAATTTCTAACATCTCGACATCTGTAATCGCAAAGACCACAAAGCATCGGTTTCTCACCGGTGTGCGTTAACATGTGCCGCTTCAAATTTCTGACGCTCCGGGATTTATAATCGCAAAGATCACAAGCGAACGGCTTCTCCCCGGTGTGCTTTAACTTGTGTTGTTTCAAAACGTCGGGACGCCTGCATTTATAATCGCAAAGATCACAACTGTACGGATTCTCACCCGTATGTATCAAAATATGTCTGCGCAAGAATGTACGACGTTGAAATTTAGTACCACATATCCGGCATTCGAATGTTTTTTTGCCAACAAGTCCACCAGCTTTAGATCTCCGGCGACTCCTGAAACAAAGAGAATCGTTAAATTTTGTTTTCCAATCACATAATTAAGTAATTATGAAGAATAATTAGTTTGTTCCACAACCCATGTGCACTTAGCTCGTGCCGAAGCAGTGATGCTTCGTAGGTCGTAAAAACCTGGGTTAACTTTTTTCATCTCTATTTGGCAGATAGAAAAGGTAAGTTGGGTGATTATTAAAGTTCGGATTTTTATGCACAAGAAATGTTAAAAATATGTGCATAAGTATGTCACGTTTTTCCAAAAAAAAAAAAATGCTCTCGTACGTAAATTTATGCGCTTTTATGCATGTCGTTTCTGATGAAATAAAACAAGCAATCAAGACATGTCTATATACATACAAGCACGAAAATAATAATAAGTTTAGAGAAGATATTTCATTATCTACGATAATAACTACATTCAATAAAAGTAATAATAATTCTAACTTGAAGGCTTCCGCGGCCGTCGTCCATGTTTGAATTGGCTTCCGGTTGGAACCGCGTCACTTTGACTTCTACTGACGACATTTCGTTCTCGATTGTAGAAGGACTGCTGCTGCTGGTGGTGCTTCTCGTTAGCCGTTGAGACTGAGTGGGTATGTCTATTGTCGTGATCGGTAGGGGTAGTGGATCGGAACGGTGAGCGGGGATTGGTCTGGTGGGACGTGACGGACCGTTAAGGCTAGTCCACAATGCCCGGGAATGAAAACAGGAACGGGAACGTTAAAAAAGTTAAATAATAATAATAATAATTTAATTTATTGATCTACATCAAAATTAATCAACAACAAGCTACAGAAACTTAAACTATATTATGCTTCTAAACATAAAAGCACGGAAATGGAGTAGATCAATAGGTGTGGATTCAGGCCGTCGGCGAACCGAGTTTCTGTTCTTCCATCCACACCCACGTAAAATGTTCAGAGGTAGGTATATAAAAAGAGCGAAAAGATTATGATAGTAAGTAAAGGTAGAAATAGAGAAATGAAGTATAGACTAAAGTAAACAGAAATAAAAATAAATAAGAAAATAAGTAAATAAGAAGAATCGCATTGATAAGTGAGACAAAAATTGAAGGAAGTGAAAGGCAAATTTAAGTATATAAAGAGAGAAAACGGAAGCGAATAGCAAAAATATCAAAAATGAAAAACCAAAATCAAAAACGTTCACTCTTCTTCATGGCCACTAGCTTACGTCTGAGGCTTTTAAATGGGAGACATTTGAGTTCTGGGGATAAAGCATTCCATAGTAGAGCTATATTGTAGGAGAAACATCGTCTAAAAAACGTAGTAAAATAACGAGGAATGGTGATGACATGCACATCGGTACGGTAAGAGATGCGGTTGTAGAGATAAGCGGGGGTCTTATATAATAAAATGTTGTGAAAAAGGCATACACTATGAACGTATCTCCTGTTAACCATGTTTAGCCAACCGGCCACGGGGAGTAAATGCGAAATATGCTGGAATTTTTTTATGCCGTACACAAACCGAAGACAGGAATTCTGAACCTTCACAAAGCAGTAATTTGAGTTTTTGATTAAGGAGAAATCTATTCGAAAATAATATTTTAAGGGTTGAAAAAGATTTACGAATAAGTGAATTTACATAGTTATTGAAACGTAATTTGTTGTCCACCAACAGTCCAAGAATCTTGGCACAGTTGGATAAGGTTAATTTTTCATTTCCCAACATGAAAAAAGCCCCATTAGCAACAGTATCAATAAGAGAAGGGGAACCGAAGATCAAAACCGAAGATTTAGAAGGATTAATATTCAGGCCATGATTCGCAGATAAGGTACGAAAGTGCTCTAACTCGCGGTTAACAGAATAAATGACATCATCTGGATTACCAGGAGGAAAGGAAAAAACTAACTGCGTGTCGTCCGCATATGTATATAATTTGCAGTCTTGAGAAATAGCAGTAAAGCAAGAAGTGTATAGGATATACAGTAACGGGCCACATATGCTGCCTTGAGGCACCCCATAATGCAAACCAATAGGGTCAGATAGCAAATCCTTGATTTTTACTCTTTGAATACGATTCTCAAGAAAATGACGGAAGAAAGCAATAGTGTTCTCACTCATGCCTAAAAAATGTAAGACGGCTAATAATATGTCATGGTCAAGGGTGTCAAACGCTTTGGAAAAATCGAGTGACACTAGAAGACAGGAACATTTCTTATCGATAGAATTAATTATATCATCGACTACGCCTAGCATAGCTGTACAGCAGCTGTGTCCAGAGCGGAAACCAGATTAAGTAACAGGTAGGAGATTGTATTGACTTAGAAACTGTCTCACTTGCTCATCTACAACTTTTTCCAGCACTTTAGAAAGAACTGGCAATAGACTGATAGGACGCAGGTCTTTAAAATCTGTGGGTTTTGTAGTTTTAGGAATGGGGATGATTAAAGCCTCCTTCCAACTTGAAGGAAACACGTTAAATTCCAAGCAAAAATTAATTAAATGTGTGATGTAAGGTAATATAAAAGGACAGCACAAAGAAATAAGTTTAATATTCAGTCCGTCAGATCCTGTAGCGTTGCTACTAATACTGTTTACAATTTTTCCAATATGATGAACTGAAACTAGTTGAAAATTTAACTCGCAAACAAAGTTTGGATGACGGCTATTTAGATACTGATTTAGCATAGTGATTTTATTTGGATTATGAGCGACCCCTGTACTTGAAAAATATTTATTTAAATCATTTGGATTATTGAATGATTCAGGTAGAGAGTTATGAGTTTTATTTAAAACTATTTTATTTAGGGACATCCAAAGTTCTTTAGAGTTGGATGATTGAAATTGGTATGAAATATATGCCTTCTGTTCCTCTCGAACTGCAAAGGTAGCATAATTTCTTAGTTGCTTATAGTAATCTTTATGAACGGAATTACCAGTAGCTTTGAACCGTTTCAAAGCCTGGTCGCGTAATTTCATTATGTCACGTAGGGTGTCAGTGAGCCATGGAGGATTACGCTTCCGAAAGTTGGAGGAGCATATAGGAGCATGAGAGTCAAATAACAGCAGCAGTTGATTATTAAAGCAAGTTATTTTGTCATCTATATTGTTTAAATAAAGCAAGTGATGCCAGGGAACGTGTTCCAAATCTGACAGGAAAGCATTATAATCAAAATATCTAAAATTACGGTAAGTAATACGTTTAGGGAGTGGGCAAGGTACAGCAAAATTAATATCGCAAAATACAAGATTGTGATCGGATATGAGCGGTAGATTAAGAGTACCCGTGCTAACGCAGTGAAGTGTATCACTGAAAAAGATGACATCAATAATAGAACTAGAAAAGGAAGTTATACGCGTAGGCTCTTTCACTACTTGTTTCAAACCAAAGGAGTCAAAAAGTGAATACAGCTGCGTCACGTGAGTATCATTAAAATTTAACAAATTGATATTTAAATCACCTAAACAAATAATGTGATCACAGGTGCAAATAAAATCACTGAGCTTATTTTCAAGATTGTCGAAAAATTCTTTGTGATTACTTCCAGGACATCGATACAACGCGCCAACGCCGAAAGTTTCATTGTTAATTTTGGTTTTGAGCCAGATCTGTTCTAAAATCCCAGAATCAGATATCTCAATAGAGCAGCGAAAATTACTTTTAATGTAAATTCCGACACCTCCCCCACGAGTCAAACGATCACATCTGTAAAAATTATAACCGTTGATATGCACAACATCGTCAGGTATGTTTTCAGATAACCATGTTTCACTTACTGCAAAAACATGTGGACTGGCACTTAACAAATATTCTCTAACTAAATCAAAGTGAGCCAGAAGAGAGCGAACGTTTAAATGCATTACAGAGAGATTTTCAACCTTCATTGAATATGAAATCAAATTATTTATGCTTAGGCAAAAGTGATATAACAAACAATTGCACAAAAAATAGCAAGTTGACTGCACATAATTCTAGACACATTAAATTCTACTCTAATTAATTTAGACTTACAATTTTGATAGCAATCAAAATAATTTATTTCCCAAAATTTTAATCAAAAGTAAGAATAAATAATGCGACTTCTGAAAATGTTGATTACTGTGAAAGTACAAATACCTAAAGCGAGTACGAAAATAACAAATAAAATTAAATATGCAAACTAAAAACTTAACGAAACAACTCTTTATCTGATCGCTCGTACTATGTTCGTAGACCAAGCAGATATTTACTCATGTGAGCCTACCGCTTCATTTAAAATTAAACTTACTTAATTGCATTTAATTCCTTGAAGGTAGTAACTTTTTTTATAGCTGAACCAATTTTGATTAAAATTTTTCCGGCATTCGTCCATACTTGTCCCGGGCCAAATTTCTTAATTGCAGCGTTTAATAGCACATGCCTGGATTTCGTTAGATCTTCCCTGATGACCGTCCGGGTACCTTTCAGCTTACGTTTGTTGTAGAAAAGTTGATTCCTTAGCGAACGTTGTACAAATTTAACAATAATGGGCCTTATACCATTCTCTTTGCCAGGAAGTCGGTGGCAGATATCGATACCTGAAGCAGGAATATCCACGGACATCGAGGTCCCTAAGTCTTTTAAGACTTTTGGAAGATCTTCATTGTCTTTCTCCGGAAGACCGTATATTCGTAAAATATTTCGCCTGGAATACTGATCCATATCGTCAATAATATCGATCATCTCGGACATCCTCGACTCAAGCGCTTCCACCTTTCTTTCATAGGCTTGGATGGTATCTTGAACAGCAAGTTTCACTTCTTTGGATAAAATTTCTGACAGTTTTTTGGTGAACGCTTCAGAAGTTAACACCTTTTCAACTACATTTTTAACTAGCTCTTCATTCTCATCGGAAACACTTTTAGCACTACGTGTTGCAGATTTCATTTTGAAATATTGAATTAAATGCAAGTAAACAACTTAAAGCAGAGCAGCTATACACGACTATTCAGGTCGAACGAACATCGCAAATCACTGCTTCGGGTTAGTCGTTGAGACTAACCCGAAGCAGCAGCAACACCACCAGCAGCAGCAGCCCTGAAGAAGTTCTTCTGCAATGAAGAACGAAACGTCGGCAGTAGAAGTCAACGTGACGCGGTTCCAACCGGAAGCCAATTCAAACATGGACGACGGCCGCGGAAGCCTTCAAGTTAAATTAAGAAACATTATTCACTTAAAATTTGAGACACTAGTTTTCTAGTGGATGTTAGTAATCTGTTTACTTCAATTCCTTCCTCTGAATGATCAGATTTAATGAACAACTTGATTATTGCGTTATACATATAAATTTACGATTAAAGATTCCTGATCCTTTCGTAGGCTTCTGTAGACGCAATTGAGCTTCGCTGCTCCTTCTGGCTTAATTTTGGCACCTCTGTGTTCGTTTTTCTCAGTTTCATGTGCACCTCATCATTGCCAACACTAATTTTTTCAAATAGTTTTTTAGGGATCATGTTCACTTCGGCACCTGTGTCTAGTTTTAAGTCTACCTTCTATTTCGATTTTTTCGCACACATTCTTTTGCTTTCAATTACACCGATTTGCAATATGGATTCCACGTGCCTACACTAAATTATTTTCATCTTTTTATATTTGTTTTATTTCTTTTATACGGCACATATTTTTTTGTACTTGAAACAAGTTTTTCCACACGCCGCACCAGGCATTTTCTAATTTCATGTGACCTGCCACGTTTTTACATACTCGTAATTTTTTATTATTCTTCTGAATACTTTGTTTTATTTTCTCATCCTCCCTTTTCTGTCGGACATTGTACACAGCTTTCTCTTTTTCTTGCAACACTTCCACTTGCTGCTTTGTTATTTCAAAACTTCTACAGAGACCAGTAGCTCTTTGTAAACTCAAACTTTCTGCAGGTATTCAAGAGCTTTCGTTGCAGCTTTACATTATCATATAATAATAATAATAATAATAATGGCTTTATTTGGTTACTATGCAATACAATATAAACACAAAATAAAATAAAATAAATGAATAAATAAAAAAAAGTAATATTAATTAATTCTAGAAAATTAAATTAATTTTGAAAAATTAAATTAGTATGAAGATGCGTACATACATAACCAAATCACAAGGTGAGATTCAGATGGCAGCAATGCCTCTGCTTTTAACTCTAAACCTTGAAAAATAATGATAATCCAAAAATTTTAATTGCTTAAACCTAGTTTAATGACCAACTAAAGAACTAAAGTTACTAACCAAAATTACTATAAGTTACTATGAGTGCCCTCCGTCCACTATGCCGCATGAAATTTAATAGAGATAAGCAAACAATTATTGATACTTGTTAAGTTGTTAAGTTATTAAGTTCCTCCCAAGGAAGAACAGGCAATTATAGACATAAAAGGGATCGCAAGCTAATTCTGCAAGTAGTCAATATTTGGCGTCCATATGAATGCATTGTATTACGAAGAGTTCATGGAAATATGTGTCCTTAAACATTTTACTTGACATGTAACGATATTTATGAAGTATATTATAAGACTTATAAATGTGATAAGAGAATGACCGCTGGAAAAGAGAGGTCCTGCGTTTTTGAAGAGAAATAAATGTATTACATCTTGTTGATAAGTTGTGAACATCATATCTAAATTTTATTTTATCATATAAGTAAGTAGGTTTACAGGTTTTTAAAATTTTGTGATACATATGCAGCGTCTGCAATTGCCTGCGGTTCTCCATTGAAAGCCAGTGTTTTAATTTATATGAAATCCTATCATATTTACGAATACCGTACACATATCTCAAGCAGGCATTTTGAATTTTTTGTATGCGTTTAGCAGTGAACTTATCTATAGATGGATGGTAAATTGGTACACAAAAGTTAAATTGTGAGAGCACATATGTTTCACTTAAGTGTTTTTTCATTTCAACCGACAAATATGATCTTAACGAATAAAGCTTTTTTAATTGCATATAAGCGTTTCTTATGTAACCCATTATTTGAATTTTGTAACGAAAACTGTTATCCAATATGAGACCCAAGCTTTTTGCTTGATTAACTACAGGTACCTTAATATCACCTTAATCTTTACATCAATTTGGCTGACTAAGTTAGCATCCACAGATTTATTACTAAATACCAGAACTGCAGATTTATCCGGATTGATTTTTAAAAGATGTTGGGATGACAGTTTGTATATAGCGTTTAAGTCGGAATTAATTTGAAAGATAGAATTCTGTAAATCTTGAATCCTGAAAGAATGATATAATTGGGTGTCATCTGCGTACATGTGCATTTTGCAAAACTGAACGTGGTCTATAAAATTAGACGTATAAATAGAAAATAATAAGGGTCCTAAAACAGAACCTTGAGGAACACCACTTATTAAAGAGAGATTTTCAGATTTTACATTGTTAATAACAACACACTGGCTCCGATTTCGCATGTAGTTATTCAGTAATGAAACTGCATTTGAACCCAGACCTATGAACTTAAGAATCAACAACAGTATGTCGTGATCAACAGTATCAAATGCTTTACTGTAGTCAAGCAAAGTCAAGATAGTAACATCTCCTTTATCACGAGCAGTTAGAATATCGTCAGTAATTCGCATCAATCATTCGAGTATATTGTTCTCTGAAACGTAACCACTCAACTGACCATAGATTAATTTTTCAAAAATTTTTGACATCACCGGTAGGACACTTATGGGTCGAAGATCTTTGTATTCAACAGGCTTCCCAATTTTCGGTAACGGTTTGACGAAAGCAAGCTTCCAGCATGAGGGTATAATGTTCCAGCTAATACACGTATTGATAATATGAGTTAAGTAGGGCAATATGGTAGGACAACACATTTTAAGCATTGTGATATTAATTTCATCACAACCGGTTGCAAAAGATTTGATGCCATCCATTACACGTACAACATCACAAACATTTACTACTTTAAACTCAAAATCGTTATTATTTAGTCTTTTAGAATATAGATTCGTATCGATAACAGTACCATTATTGACAAAATTCTGTACACTATTGGTAAAGAATTCGTTAATGGCATTTACGTTGGCTAGATGTACAGGAACGTCTTTACTTTTAGATTTGCCTAAATTCAAACAATTTATACTGTTCCAAAACAGTTTATTATTTTTACTTAAAGTTGCGATATAGTTGAAATAGGCTTTTTTCTCTCTTTTAAAAGTTAACGTTGTAAGGTTCCGCAATGACTTGTAATAGTTCCAGTGAGCAGGTAATGATGTACGCCTGAATTTAGCTTTAGCTTTATCTCTGAGATTTATCAACAATTTTAAGTTATCAGTCAACCACGGTAAATTCGGCTTCGAGAATCTACATTTTTTTATTGGCGCATGCTTATCAAACAATGCCCGTACATGTTGATTAAAGAAATTTAGCTTTTCATTTATGTCATCAATATAAAATAATCTTTGAAAGGGAATACTTTGTAAATCCAAATTGAATTCATCGAGATTAATCCTTTTAAGGTTCCTGCAGTATTTAAAAGAGGGTTGTTCATTGGTAGCGTTAACGTTGAGCTTACAAGTGACAAGATCATGATCCGAGAATGAACAATCTTTAACTTCGGAGATGAATTCAATCTCCCTATCAAATGTTATAATTAAATCAATCAGAGAGGACGTAGTATTCGTTACCCTTGTAGGACAATCAACTAATTGATGACCATCTAAAGATTCCAAAACATCATTCAGTAAAATTGTTGCAGGGCTCTCGGGGTTTAACATGTTAATATTAAAATCACCACAAGCAATAACTGCATTAGATAATGTGAAACAATGATTTACTGAGTTTTCAAACTCATCAAGGAAATTAATACAATCAAAATTAGGCGGTCTGTATAATGTACCTACAATTAATTTATACCTTTGAAAATTCAATTCGACCCATACCTGCTCCACACTGTCATTCATTTCTATTAAAGAGAATCGCAACCAGCTTCGCAGATACATACCAACACCACCTCCTCTCCTCTCCGTGCGGTCATTCCTAACAAAATCATAACCATCAATTTTAATATCATCTGTAAAAATCGTTTGATTCAGCCAAGTCTCAGAAATACACAATATATCGATATTATGTTGTAAGATTAACCCTTTTAAATCTAATAATTTTGGGAGTAAAGACCTAACATTGAGATGTGCTATTATAAGTTTCTTAATCATTTAATTGTTCATTTTACGGCAAGTGCACGAAAGACAAAAATAGGACGAAAAAAGAGAAAAAAAGAGAAAAAACAATTTAATCCCTATAAATAAATTTCGAAACAAAAGAAAAATATACTTCAAGCGTAAACGCAAGTAGTGATACTACTGCAATCTATTGAAAATTTTTATAATCATTTATAGATTTAATTTTCTTAACATTATTACCAGCTTTGGGGGCTTTCTGGGGCTGATAATCTATGGCAACAATCTATATCGACGGGCTCAATAGCAACATTTAGTTTTTCTTGACAAAACTTGATAACGGTATCCGTAGTATTTTCATTAGATTTTTCGTTTAAACCGAAAATCCTTACATTATTCCTTCTGGAATATTGCTCCAACTGTTCGATGTTATTAGCAAAATCTTGTATTTTAATATCGGCAGCATGAAGTTTATTCTGGAGTGACACCACCTTGTCCTCATACTCTTGCATCTTCATGTCAAGATCTTCCTGAATTTTAACGCTGATAACTGCGAGTATTTTGTCGATGAATTTATCATTGCACAGAATTTTTTCCACAATTTTCTGCACTAGTATTTCATCACGATCATCACTGTTTGATCGCAGCACTCTTTCCGGATTTTTACTAGCCATTTTAATACAGAAATTTAAATATAAACGACTTTTAATAGGTAATTAGTTGCAGCTGTATTTTACACGTCTACTCTTGACGGGCACTCATTTAGTATCTTGGTTCTCATATTCGCAGATGTTCACAAGTTCTTTCAAGTCATTTAAGAATTGATCAAAGAGCTCACCTTTCCTTTGTCTTCTTGAATTGAACACGAACCTCTCGTACGCTATATTTTTTCGTGGTGTGCAACGCAGCTTGAGCTTGCAAAACTTTTGCGTAATTATTCTTATCCTCCTCTTTCAAGCTGAATGTATTATACATTTCAATACCGTCCTCACCAATAATATTATTAATGGGACTTTAGCTCCCAAATAAATTTCAAAATTTTGCCTAACTTTCGAAAAATTTCAGCGACATTTCCCTCGAATTTCATGGACCGTGGCGTTCGTTCTTGACTTCATCATTTTTATTTTCTTTGGCATCACTTTTTCAGTAACAATTTGTTCTTCTACGACTGCGACATGTGATAATACGTATGGGTATGTGTGTGTGTGTGTGTGTGAGGAGGAAATACACGTATTATATTTAAACAAGTATATTATTTAAATACACACAAGTACATAACGTTACAAGTGTTACAAGGATACTTGCACGTTGGCGACGCCTACAATACTAGATAATAATGCGCATGTGCAAGCTGCCAACTTAACTATTACTAACACTTGTGGACTTATTTAGACGGGAAAATTACACGGGAAAGGGCAACAAAATCCTATTTTAATAAAATGATCGCTGCCTGGGAAGAAACTCCAGCAGAAATAATAACCTTCAAACATAAAGTAAAATTAAGTATGTCCTTCGTTTTAGATGTACCATTTTCTTCTTAAAATCCCATTGGTCCATGTAATAGGAATTTTATCCTATTTTCCCCGTCACCTTCCCGCCAGATCTGCAGATGATCACAAATTATTATACTTGATATTTTCTTAGTAAATTAAATCTTAAATTTCTTAACCTACCGGATTGAAGTATTTCATGTTTTTCTCATGTGCTTTAACATATGTCGCTTCAAACTTACAAGATCTCGACATTTGTAATCGCACAGGCCACAAAGCATCGGTTTCTCACCGGTGTGCCTTAACGTGTGCCGCTTCAAACCTCCGAGGTGCCGGCATTTATAATCGCAAAGATCACAACTGAACGGCTTCTCGTCGGTGTGCTTTAACTTGTGTTGTTTCAAATGCGTGAGCCGTCGGCATTTATACTCGCAAAGATCACAACCGAATGGCTTCTCACTGGCGTGCTTTAACTTGTGCTGTTTCAAAACTCGTTGCTCTCGGCATTTATAATCGCAAACATCACAACTGAACGGTTTCTCTCCGGTGTGCTTTAGCTTGTGCTGCTCCAAACTTCTCAGGTATAGGCATTTATAATCGCAAAGATCGCAACTGAACGGATACTCGTCGGTGTGTGTCAACTTGTGCCCTTTCAATCTTTGGAACTGTCGGCATCTATAATCGCAAAGATCACAACTGAAGGGCATCTCACCGGTGTGTTTTAACTTGTGTCTTTTCAAATGCGTGAGCTTTCGACATTCATAATCGCAAAGATCACAACTGAATTGCTTCACGTCGGCGTGCGTTAACTTGTGTTCCCTCAAACTCGTGCGATCCCGGCATTTATAATCGCAAAGATCGCAACTGAACGGCTTCTCGCCGGTGTGCTTTAACCTGTGTCTTTTCAAATGTGCGAACTGTCGGCATTTGTAACTGCAAAGATCACAACTGAACGGTTTCTCGCCGGTGTGCTTTAACTTGTGCCGTTTCAAATTTGCAAGGAACCGGTGTTTATAATCGCAAAGATCACAACCGAATGGTTTCTCAGCGGCGTGCTTTAACTTGTGCCGCTTCAGATTTCCTAGGTCCCTGCTTTTATAATCGCAAATGTCACAGCTGAACGGGTTCTCACCGGTGTGCTTTAACTTGTGCCGCTTCAGATTTCGGAGTTCCCGGCATTTATAATCGCAAAGGTCACAACTGAACGGCTTCTCGGCGGTGTGTGACAACTCGTGTTGTTTCAAACTTGTGCGGTGCCGGCATTTATAGTTGCAGAAATCGCAACTCAATGGCTTCTCATCGGTATGTTTCCGGCGTTCGAATGTTTCTTTACTAACAGTAATTTTAGCTTTCGATCTCCGTCGATGCCTGAAACAAAGAGACTCGTTAAATTTGAAATCATTTTTGAAATTCCAATGGAATCAGAGTCGCTTGTTCAACTTTCAATTCCACGATTTCTATTTATTTTAGTCGCTACGCGAAAGTATTGCAGATACACCGTTGTTAGCAGCGTGCCTTCTTCTTGAAGAAGAAGAAGAAGAAGAAGAGTAATGATGTTAAATCACTTAAAAAGAATTGAAACTCATCCGATGTACTTGGCGAGGGACAGAGAGGGGTTTCAAAATATTCTTACACAGAGACATCTTTTGAAGGATGAATCAGTGTTTAGAAAATTTTTTCCTTTATACAGAGATCGCCACATAAGTCGGGCCATATGGGAAATTTTTTTATTATTGATTTCTCAGAAAAATTTATTGTTTATAAAAGCCCCTGCATCTTCCCAAACTCAACATACAGTTATCAAAATTTGATTGATACCTGTTGTCATATACCGAGGACATCAAAATATTTGAAATCGACATAAGAGTAAAGTACCTTTATTTGGAAATATTATTTATATTATTTGGAAAGCTACTCAGAAATGTTATGAGATCTCAAATATGAAATCACGGCAGCCTACGGTGAAAAAAGAAATTTTCCCTATTTATCAATTTTTCTCGTATCAACGCGTGTATCGTAGAACTTTGAAAGTGTAAAGATGGACGTTTCTTTAGGTGTGATATTAATATACTCTGGAATTTCTTTTTCGCTCTTCTACCAACTAGAAATTATGATCAATAACATTCATACCATAAATCTTTCACATTTTTGTCCAATTTTTTTTTCTTTCTAGACAACCGAAACTTCATATTTAAGATCTCAGAACAATTCTTAACAACTTTTTCAAATAATATTTCCGCGTATTTTGAAAAATAAAGGTACTTTACTCTTATGTCAATTTCAAATATTTTGATCTCCTCGATATATGACAACAGGTATTCAAATTTTGATAAGTGTATGTTGAGTTTGGGAAGATGCAGGGACTTTTACAAACAATAAATTTTTCTGAGAAATCAATAATAAAAAAATTTCCCATATGGCCCGACTGGCGATCACTGTACATATTGTAGTGTTTCTTTTCTTGCAGATGTGGTATGTATTGAACTTGTGTATTTTCTCTTTTAATTTAATCTTTACACCACATCCACTATACAATTACGTAGTCTAGTAATCTGATATGATTTTTATTTTATAATGTCAAAATGACATTTCAGGGTGGGAACTCTCAATGTCAATTGAAATCCAGTTATTTATTATAATTTTGAAGAAAATTCTTTTGAAGATAAATTTGTGAGTAATTTAATTGTTTAATTTTGTGATGTATGTCTAAAATTCTAAAGAAATACAAGTAATCCCTCGTTTGCCAAGTGTTGCTACCTGTTACGCCCAATCGCGAAACAAACGATAAGAATCCTATGATACTTTAGAATTTTATGAAGTTTATATGTAGTGTGATGTTGAATTAGAATTTTTATTTATTATTATAGATAGAGCCTTATTTGCCAAGTGTTGCTACCTGTTACGCCCAATCGCGAAACAAACAATAACTCTTCTACAATAATAAGAATTCTTTGTAAATGTGTGTTGATAGTTCAAGCGATTGATGAATGACAAGATGTGTTATATGTAGTGTATTTTTTAAAACCAAAAGAATTTTTTAAATCAAAATAGACTTACTTTAACGTTACGCATTGAGACATTCCTTGATAAATTTCTGATAATAAGTTATTAATGAATGGAATAGATTGAAAATTTTAAAGTTATATTTTAAATTCAATTATAAGAGCAAATTTTTTATGATGTTTATATTCTGGTTGCTATTGAAAGATTCACGTTTTGTGTACATATCCTCTCCATTACACCTCGGTTTGTTTATTCTCTTAGGTGATCAACCCCTCCATTTTTATTTATAAATACTTCACTCAATCAGACAGTTCCTGTCACACAAAACGTCAATCTGACAAAAAACTTAAATGTTTCAAACTTAAAGTTAAACTAAGTAAGTATATTTCATTTTATTAACATTTCAACTATATTTTAACGATTAACAATTATAATAAAATTCTAAATATTAATTTAACTAATCTAACTTTTTAAATGTTTGCTACATAAATTTTGATAATTTATTATTCTGTCTGGAATTTTATAACTTTTTATCCTAAACCTCCTACCATCTTTCATATAAACTAATCTTTTTTTCCTTTTAGATGTTCTTTTTTCTTTTTGGATCGGCCAATGCCTCGCCGTGAGGGGATGTTGCAGACTCAGACGGTTCCCGTGCATACTCTCCATCGAGGTGGAAATATCCATCCAATCCACAAGAGTCAGAAATGGTAAATTACTTTCCGGGATGTAAACTTGGAATTTGTCGCTGTACAATACAGAGACTTATTTGATTTGATGTAAGAAGACATATTTTGATGAAGATCGTTGTAATTTGTAGGAAGTTATATGAAGAATTTGTGGTATTTTGTATACTTGAGGAATATTATGTGAAGAATGTTTTATTTTGGAAATTTTTATAAGATGTGAAGTTTGTCGGAAACAGCATACGATGAATAAACTTCTGGACATAGGTAAACATCACTGCAATGTGTATATTGACAGTTTAATTACATTTTGTCACTCATTGAAAGTAAACTAAAACGACAATCGTGTGACAAAGTGAAACTTCCTATAAGCCGCCCTGCTGAAAAGCTGGGACTGACGCTGAGGTAAGTAAATTACTTATAATAAATATATCTTAATATATTTGCATACGTATTGTATACTCAACAAAAAATTATGACCAGACATGTTTGTCATAAGTTGCATTGTCAGGCAGGGAAACTGACGAGGCATGAGAAGTAAAAGATGTATGTGAATTTGGTCTGAGCATACAGGGTGAAAAAATTTGCCTTCCCCAGCTGTTGTAAGTGTAATGAAACCAATTGAGATGTGTGTCAAGGTCGCACTGTTTGCAGGCAAGAATATAATAAAATAATAATCATAAAATTTATAGTCCCTTTGTTATGCCGAATTTATAGAACGTAGCCGCCGTATTTCGTTCGCAGTGCCGGAGTTTCATTTTGGGGTACATTTTTAAAGTAGGTATTCACAAGAATTTTTTAAACATTTTTCCCGTAATCTATGACACCGCTTCTCTTATGCGTTTCTTTTTTGTCGTTCTAATTGTCAGTCACCCTGTATGTAAGGCACTGTAGATGTAAACCCTGAAGCTGATTAAGAGCGGCAATAAGTTACATCTAATTCCAGTTGTCCAACAATCTGACAAATTTGAATTTTCGCACGAATTTGATTTTCTGTGGTCATTTTTTTAACAGACATCGCTTTTAAAGAATGTATCAATCGGATGCTCTGTCACCCAAGTTTAAATTAAAATTTACTTGCCTCTACTTACCACGGTTCCAGGGGGCAAGTCTCTGCCGATTCTACGATCAGCTGCGCCCCCAGCTAGCAACAGTGGAAACGGGGCAGGTTAACTTAAGGTGGTAAACTTATAAAGGAGCGCCAGAAGACAATTGAACAAGCTAAACGTAATTCGATCGGCCGACGTCTCCAATCGACCAGATCGTGCAGAAATATGAAACACGAATAATCAGAGGCGAAAATCTTACCCACTGGTGTGCGTTTAAACAAGTTTAAACAAGAACACACAATATAAATTACAAGCGTTTAATTAAATAATTAGAACACAACTCTTTATGCCGTTACAAAAGTGTGCTTAGTCTCTAGTAAAACGTTCTATCACTTAAATCCGCATGAAGAGGTCTTAATTCGCTCTTAAAAATGCATGCGCAATCAAATTTAAAAGGTTACGTCGCGACCGATATCTGTCATGTACCGACTTTGCTGTGAAGTTGGCTGTCACTACGCCATCTAGTGGTTCTGTCCGAGTCGATGACTGGTTGGCATCAAAATGGCGTACCCACGCTACGATTACCTAAGCCTGCGCTGAAACTTGCAACACTGCAGCCGGATATAAGTTTTGTTGGTTTATCTAACGCAACCTAAATAGCGACAAGATTGTAGGTTATGTGAATAAAAATTAGCGTTTTAATTCGAATTTGAAATGTTAAACAGCGCTACCAACTCAAACAGTGATTCTTGGCCATTTTGTATATCCAAAATTAAGTCTGAATTCTGTTTCAAGGTTGTTGTAAAAAACAATTAATTATTCTTATATCAAAGTACGCTTGAACTAATTTGTTTGATATTTGGTACGAGTGCCCGC
Organism: Dorcus parallelipipedus; assembly: GCA_958336345.1. Lineage (NCBI taxonomy): Eukaryota > Metazoa > Arthropoda > Insecta > Coleoptera > Lucanidae > Dorcus > Dorcus parallelipipedus. Next base: position 1,977,943 of record OY284475.1, read on the forward strand.
GGGAAGGTAAGTCACATTTTCAGATGGTTTTAGTAACTTGGAGTAGACAGCCAGCGTGAAAAACAGGGTTACTACAACAGAGATTTCGCAGTAACTTTTCTGACGTTAAAAAGATAACTTTAATTAATAAATTTTTAGAAAGAGGCTTTCAATAGGAAACTTTTTCGTATCTATAATTTTTGAAACTTCTTACGGTTTGGCCACAAAAGAGAAAAATCTAAACGGCTGCGAGACGTGCTTTCTTGCTAATTTAGAATTTCAATTTACTAGGCTGTACCAGGCTGTACAAGCAAATAATGCTGTTACATGCATACTAAAATGCAAAATGTATTCTAGTGTTTTAAACACGGCAGCATTTCTTTGGATTAGGAAAGAAGGTACTCACATAAATTAGGAACAATGCAGAAAAGTTCAAGAGATTGAATGTAGTTCAAATTTTTACGTTGAATCTTTATAGGTATTTGGCAAAATTGTGACCAACTTTTCTTGTAAACCTATTAAGGTGGTTACCTTTCAAGAATAAAATTAACTTTTCATCACTGTTTCTTCGGAAAGAGCCGTTTTTGAAAAAGTGCGCTGTTGGGTCTTGGGCTTTTCTAATTTGTAACTAAACTGTAACAAATATCAAAAGTGGCAAAGATATAAGAAAGATTATTATTAAAAAACACCTCTTTCTGAAAATATGTTAGCTTTGCACGTAGTAAGCATCTGTTTGTCGTGTACCGAGTGTCACAACGGTGTGTATTTCTTCTGTGGAGCCTATAGGAATAACAAGTAGAGAAAAACAAATTGCCGGACGTAATACTATTTTCATGTATCGTGTCCCGACTGCGACTTGAGAACTTGATGACTTCAACAATTTCTGGGAAGGTTGCCGCAATTAGGGGTGCTGAAACTAGGACGTTTTAAACATACCCCTTCACGTTCGTTGAAGAGTCACGGATACACAAGCCACATAACACATTAATTGTTAATTAATATTAAGTGACTTGTATAATTTTATAATACTCCTAGTTTTTTATTTCAACAATAAATAGTAATTCCCTTTTAAATCACGAGTGAATTCTTAACATTTGTTTTACTAGAAATATTGTTTTTACTACCATTAGAATTTTTTGGTTTTTAACCTTTTATTTTTGGAAATAAATTATAACCATAAATTTGAAACTTCCTAGAGCTTCCCAAACTCAAAATGCAAATATCAAAATTCGAATGCCACTGGTCACATACCGAGGGAATAAAAATATTTGAAGGATTTACTTTTTTCTCAATTACTATAAATGGAAGGCTAAAATGTTCAAATAGTAGTAAAACAAGGTTTCTAATGAAAGAAATACTAGAAATATAGGTATATAACCTGGCATCGGTAGAAAGTTAAGTTTAAGAACTACCCATTTCTGAAATGAAAAATAGGTCGTTCATTAAATAAAAATCGCCTTGTATGCACCAACACTTTCTGAAACACTTTGTATAGATGAAAATAATTTTAAAATGTGCCGCGTGATGTCTAGTATAACTTTCTTAATCTTTTTTTCTCTACTTGTTATTCCTATAGGCACCACAGAAGAAATACACACCGTTGGGACACCCGGTACAATTATAATGAGTTATACTTTTTTCAACAAAAAAATTTCTATTGTGTAACCAAAATTGTAACACGTATCAAAAGTTGCAAAGACGAAAAAAGTTCACTAATGAATGCCTCTATCTGAAAACAAAAAAATATTTATGCATGTAGCAGGAATTTGTTTTTCTATGCAGCCTATTATACTTGTTTTCAATAAGAAACGCTGCAATCTCTTAGATTGAAAAGCTCTTTCAAATGAGGTATCACATGATGCCCTCATTCCATTTAAAAATTTTAAAGGGGCAACTATTACTCGGAGGGGGTTGGAGGGGGAGACGCAAAATTCCGCTGAAATAGTGTCATTTTTTAATTAAAAATCGACCTGTTTCAGGATTTCACATAAAAATCGTTTTTATTTCGTAGAAAATGAATTTATTCCATACTTTACGAACGGAGTGTTATAATGTAGAAGGTGTCTATAAAATAATTCCTATTTAATTTTTTTGTTTGTGAATTTAGAAAGAAAAAAAGTAAAAGAAGTTGTAGAATTTGCTACAGATATTCACAAAAAACAATTCAGCCACGGATACCCAAAAAATAAACGAAATTTTATTTAGTTTATTTAAAACCAAAACTTTTTTTTCCATTCCAAAAATATTTCGACATTCCAAAAATATTTTTATATAATTTTCACTATAATTAAGTTAAGAAAAAAAATTAAGAATGCTGCAAAATTATTATACACAGATACAGATTCTTTGATATACCATTCCTGTGATGAAAATATTTACGAGCATATAAAAGAAGACTTGCACAGATTCGATACTTCAGATACTTCATTCGATACTTCAGATAAATCGGTTCATCGGTTTGCGATACAATATGTATTCAATAAAATTATTAGTAAGCGAGAGAGTGATAAAAAATAAATGTAAAGAACTAAGTGAAGAAGAAGGGGGGTTAATAAATTTTTAATCAATTTTGGTATTATATAAAAAGCTAAAGGTGTGAAACATTCATCACTAAAAAATATTACATTTGAAGATTACTAGCAGTGTCTCTAGTCTTGACACAGTGCAAAATTCAATACAATCAATTAAACATACCGTATACACGCTTGCACAAAAGAAAATTGCAAAAGTCCATCTGATGATAAAAGAATTGTTAATTATTCATTTACTGATACTTTACCGTGGGGATACACAGTTTAATAAACTCATTCATTCATGTTAATAAAAGTATATTAAGGAAATATATTTCTCGTTGTTATTATTTGTTACCTATATCTATCAGTACACATATCATTTTACAGCAGTTTAAATACAATCACCATGAGTTAATATTGCATCAAATGCTTCTGTCAAACCTTTATTACATACACATGTTAATTCTGAAGAAGAGGAAGGAAAAGAAGAAGAAAAACCAAGAACAAGAACAGGGCTGCTACTGTAAATTAAGAAGTCTATTAAAACTTGCATTAATGAGAAAATAATGGTTCTCGTCGGCGTGTGTCAACTTGCGCGATTTCAAATATTGGAGCTGACGGCATTTTTAACCGCAAAGATCACAACTGAGTGGTTTCTCACCGGTGTGTTTTAACTTGTTTCAAATTTACGAGGTGCCGATATTTATAATCACAAAGGTAGTTATTTCCGTTTTCTGTTACGTAGATAGAACATGCTGTAATATATTTTTACAGACGAATTTTATCTTCATATTAGGCGAAGACCTCGTTTACCTTGAAAAAATCCCGTTCCGTTGTCATTAATACATTACAAGTAAAACACTAACTTAATTAATTACGTAATAGTATAGTTAATAAAATTAATCGTCCTTGCGTTAAGAAAAATATATGTACCCTACCTACACTTTGTGTGCTCTTATACAGGGATATTCACATAAACCGTTCGTTACAAGTTTTCAAGGTTGCAGTTCACGTAGATATTTGAAATTTAAGGAGCAAGGGTTTTCCGTAGAGATCTCTTTAAATAAAATAAAATTGCCTTTGTATCACTTCCGGTTGTACCGGAAGTCGCTATCAACTCGCTTATTTTAAATGGAATGCTATATTTTTTATCACGTTTTTGAATTCTACATGTAAAAATATGTTAAATTGCAATACATTTCCCTATCTCTAAAATGCATCATTTTTGAGATATTTTGAATTTTCTTAGAAATTTGAATTCTGCAATCTGATTTTCAAAAAATTATAACACAGCTGTTATTGAAGCAATTTTATTTCTAATAGCTAATATTGTATTTGAAGCTTTAAGGTTCTTAAAAATTCCATCAGCATAATCTATTAAGCTACAGGGTGTCTAAAACGCACCGCTCCACTCGAAGATATTCAAACACAGAAAAATACTTTTTTTCAAATGGAATGACCGATATTTTAATGCACCATTGTATGTGGAATCAAATGCTGCGTCGAACTGTACTAGCATTCCCTATACCTAACTTTAACAGTTTTTCAGTTATAAGATATTTCTGGTTTAATACATAAAAATTGACATTTATTAGGTTAAATATTTCTAATTTTGTTGATATAGTTATGAAAACAACAAACAATTGCATTTAACGTTTCCTGTTACTACAAATTTTAAGCAAAAGCAAATTAAATTTCCTCCTTAAATTTCAAATATCTACGTGAACTGCAACCTTGAAAACTTTTAACGAACGGTTTATGTGAATATCCCTGTATACATATAACTTTGACTCTAAGAGCCGTATTACACTATGATATTTTTCATGTAAAATTGGTTACGAAGTGAGTGAGGAGTGACATTTCAACCAATAAGCATTCAATGTGATAGCCTATCTCACTTTGTAACAAAATTGTTATCAAATATAACAAGTGTAAAACGGCTCTTAGTTTTAAAGTTTTCAAAGTAATGAATTAAGAAGAAAACATTACACATTTGCAAATATAAATATAAATTTATTTATTTATTTTTTTAGCTATTGTAGTCAATAGTGTCAGTCTTATAATAAACGTAGGACATTTCTTAACTAAAAAAAATACACTTTTACACAATATTATGCTACTACAACTTTTCTTCCATCAGAAAAAGAACTTGTATGTATATGAAATTGAGATGTAGTATTCCCAAATTCCCTATTTTAAATTCACCAACCTCTGTTAATAAATATGTACATACATAAGGAAATAAGTAGTCCCATTTTGGTAGAAATTCATATACAACACGTTGTATTAAACCTTGTATTAAAATTATGACAAACACATGAAATTTTGATATTGAAGCATAAAGTAAAATTGACTTTTAAGTATACGTCCTTCCCTTTGGATGTAACATTTTCTTCTAAAAATCCCATTTGTCTGTGTAGCTCAAATTATAAATATCGAGCAAGGAAAACTAATGTGAGATGATGTCAGCGTCCTAACATTCCCAGACGCTGGGAATTTTATCCTATCTTTCCCGTCCCCTTGTCGTCAAGTCTGCATATGACCACAAATTATTACCCTTGATAGTTTCTTACCAAATTATCCGATTTCTTTACTCACTGAAAGAGAGTATTTTATGTGTTTCCCGTGTGCTTTAACATATGTCGTTTCAAAGTTACAAGTCCTCGACATTTGTAATCGCACAGTCCGCAAAGCACCGGCTTCTCATCGGTGTGCCTTAACTTATGCAATTTCAAATGTTCGAGACGCCTGCATTTATAATCGCAAAGATCACAACTAAAAGGCTTCTCGCTGGTGTGGCTTAACTTGTGCCGCTTCAAATGTCTGAGTTCTAAGCATTCATAATCGCAAAGATCACAACTGAACGGCATGTCACCGGTGTGCTTTAACTTGTGCCGTTTCAAATTTCGGAGGCGAGGGGATTTATAATTGCAAATATCACAACTGAAAGGCTTCTCGCCGGTGTGCTTTAACTTGTGATCTTTCAACATTGCGAAAGTCCGGCATTTGTAATCGCAAAGATCACAACTAAACGGCTTCTCGCTGGTGTGGATTAACTTGTGCTGCTTCAAATTTACGAGCTGTGGGCACTTATAATCGCAAAGATCACAACTGAAAGGCTTCTCACCGGTGTGCCTTAACTTATGAGCTTTCAAACTTGCGAGGCGGCGGCATTTATAATCGCAAAGATCGCAGCTGAACGGTTTCTCACCGGTGTGTATTAACTTGTGCTGTTTCAAATTTCGGAGGCGAGGGGATTTATAATTGCAAAGATCACAACTGAAAAGGTTCTCGCCGGTGTGCTTTAACTTGTGCTCTTTCAACCTTGCGAAGGTGCGGAATTTGTAATCGCAAAGATTACAACTGAACGGCTTCTCGCCTGTGTGTATTAATATATGCTGTTTCAAATCGCCGAGACGCCTGCATATATAATCGCAAAGATTACAACTGAAGGGCTTCTCGCCGGTGTGCCTTAACTTGTGCATTTTCAAATGTTCGAGACGCCTGCATTTATAATCGCAAAGATCACAACTGAAAGGCTTCTCGCCGGTATGTTTTAAGTTATGTCGTTTCAAACTACCGAGACGACCGCATTTATAATTGCAAAGATCACAATTGAACGGCTTCTCGCCGGTATGCTTTAATTTATGTTGTTTCAATGTACAGAGCTGCCGGCATTTATAATCGCAAAGATCACAACTATACGGCGTCTCACCTGTATGTATCAAAATATGTCTGCGCAAATGATCTCGAAATTTAAATTTAAAATCACATATCCGACATTCGAATCCTTTTTTATTCACAGGTTTGGTTTTAGTGATCTGTTGACACCTGAAACAAAGAATTTGTTTAAATTTTTATAAAAATTTCATTGTGTGGGAGTTGACTGAAAGTCAACAACATTTTACAAATTGTCTATTTTAACTTTGATAATCCTAACTAAGTACACTTGTAACAAATAACACACGTAGAAAACAAGAAAATATTTTCACGTACAAAGAAATAAACAAATGTTCAATTCTTAGGCAGACCTGCATTAACTTTTGGATTCTGTGTTTTCGAAATTATCCCATGAAATAATGGAGAATCTACAACCTCATGTTTCTGACGCCCACCACGATTCAACCTCGAACTCCGAAGAAAACACACCACGGTTTTCCTACCGCATAAAACAACAATTCGGCCATGAAGCAGTAAACAATCTGAAATGAATTTCTAACATCAAACAAAAAATCATCAAACTGAAGAATCGTCGAATGTTCCTGGAAAAATGTAGACGTCAGGTAATCATTCCTAATTGCCTATTACTCAAGAAAAGTAAAACCAAATATCAACATCTTCCCAAACAAAAAATAGATTCAGCTTTTTGGACTCTCCACAAGAAGATCCTTAATCTAGAAATTAGTTTTACTTTTCGCTCCCTAATAAAACTTAATGACACGTTAGATAATTTAATTAATACTGTCAAAACTCAAATCCCACCTAACATTGTAATGGAATTTATGAACTTTGAAAGTAAGAAATGTGAAACACTTTTCAACTGAATAAAAAATAAACACATAACAAAATTCAACAATTTAAAGAACAAACAAAGTGGGATAAATGAATCAAATTACCCCCACATTACACTAATACTTACCAGGAGGTCAAAAAAGACCTCACCCAGTTAATCCAAACGAAATTAAGTAATTTAGTTAAGGGTTGGGTTGATTCTAATAACATAGATGTAATTACTGCAAGGAGTCTACGTTGTTCTAATGGGACCTGTCCAAAATTATACGCTCTTCCTAAAATTCATAAAGAAAATTACCCCCTTAGACCTATTGTCTCTTGCATCGGTTCACGGATCTATAAATTATCAAAATTTTACAGTAATATTCTACAACATATGATCGATAAAAATTGTTCTTCCTATGTCAAAGATTCCTTTGACCTTATTCACTCAATCAAAAATCTACAAGTACCATTAGACCATACGATGTGCTCCTTTGATGTAACTAATCTCTTCACCAATGTACCAGTTGATTTTACTTTACAACTTATTGAGAACAAATGGGATTGTCTAAAAGAAAAAACTACTTTAACAAAAGAACAATTTATGGACGGTCTCAGGATGTTGACTAACTTCACAACCTTTCAATTCAACAACAAATACTATAAACAGATTGATGATCTTCCCATGGGTTCACCTATCAGTCCCATTCTAACCGAAATTTTTATGCAACATACAGAAACCGAAATTTTCAAGAATTTACCCGACGTTAAACACCTTTTATACAAAAGATATGTAGATGACATCCTAACCTTTCTACCTTCAAATCAATTATCCACAGTTTTTGACAGTTTCAATAGCTTTCACCCTAAACTCAAATTCACTTTAGAAAAAGAAAAAAACAATACGATCAACTTTCTTGATATTTCTATCATCATAACCAATAACCTTCCGGTACGTACCAATTGGTATAGAAAACCTACTTGGACAGGTAGATACCTAAACTATCATTCTTCCCACCCAAGAAACCAAAAAATTTCTGTCATCACTTCTTTGGTAGACCGTGCCATCCTCCTGTCCAGTAACGAATTTCATAAACCAAATTTATTACTCATCAAAAATGTCTTAATTAATAACCAATACCCCTTACATTTAATCAACTCTGTCATCCATAATAGAATCAAAAAAATTACTTCAACTGTAGAACATCCAATTTCATCCAACCATAATTCTAATGACACCATCACCAATCAACATGAAAACAATCTCAAATATTTTTCTTTTCCATACATACCCAATACCTTTGAATTTTTAAAAAGAAAACTAAAACCTCACAACATAATTTTAACAGGCAAACCTATTAATTACTATAAACAAAAATTTTACACTAATTTGAAGGATAAAACTAATATTGAAAACAAAACCAATGTCATTTATCAAGTTAACTGCAAAAATTGCAATGCCAAATATATCGGCCAAACTAAGAATTATATAAAAAACAGAATGTACAATCACAAATACAATATCACTCGTAACAACGCAGAATACTCCATGCTAACCAATCATTCTTTAAAATTTCACCACAACTTTGATTTCAACAATGTTAAAATTTTAAGACAAGAAACAAACTACCTAAAACGTAATACATTGGAAATGTGTTACATCACCAACAATCCTGAGACTGTCAATAAAAGAACAGACTGCAGCAATTTACATAATCTGTACCACCCTGTATTGAGGAATCTCCCCCTCCCCACCTAAGTATAATTTACGGTTCGCAATCCTTAATTCGTCAGTGTTCTCTCGCTCTCGGTCGAAACTACACTCACTCATCCATTAGATTAGTATTAATTTAAAATTGTAACGTTGTTGTTAAAACTAATCCAATTTCTATGAATTTTACACATTAACATTAGGTTAATTGATCAATTATTGTAATTGTTAAAAAATTGTATCATTGTAGCTTCTGATGACGGACCCGAAAACGTTAAAGCCAATAAAATCTGACCGAGGTTTCAAGTTTCTTAATTTATGATTCTGTGTTGCTATTTCATTTAGATCCTCTACTCAGAGTTTCTATAATTTTAAGGGCCTCTTTAGGCAGATGAATTGGGAAATCGTAGTGATGCAATAACAAGGCCAGCTAGATTTGCACAGATTATTTTCTCTATGGGTGTAAGGGAGATGGGAGGAATGAGAACCACTTAAGGAAAAATCAATATATTTAGAAAAATATTAAGTATATTCTCTCGACAATTTTCTGCTGCTTCGTATCATGATAATGATCATGATAATGATAAGACAGCTGACGTATCCCAACATCCAAGCAACCTTCGTAAGGACTCCACTAACCGGGAAATAACTGAAAAAAAGACTTACCTTTCCTTATATCATCTTAATGTGCAGTCAATGTTGAATAAAATGACGCTTTGTGAGGCGTTAGTTAAGATCGAACAACCGACGATTTTGTGTCTAACGGAAACATGGGTTCGTACATATGGAATACAAGTGATTGGTATTCCTGACTATTCTTTGACTTCATATCACTGTCGGGAAGAACACATCCATGGTGGTATAGCTATCTATGTTCATAATAAATATAAAAGCAAAGCTATAGAAGAGATTACACAGCTTTCTGTAGAATTAAATATCGAAGTTTGTGCAGCATCATTACATGTTAATAATGTAAAAATTGGTATACTTACAATATACAGATCGCTACCTGGTGATTTTGAAACTTTTATTGATAATTTAAATACATATAATGATCAGGACAGTTTACAAACAGAGTAGTTACATGGTAGTATGCGGAGACTGTAATATTGACCAAATGAAGGTAAATGATAAGAAAACAAGAATTTTGAATGATTTATTTCAATCATATCAGCTGGTAAATTATACTAATGATTATACAAGAATCTTCACAAATGGAAATAATGTAACGTCCCTTTCGGTGATTGATCTTATTGTTACTAATCTGCCACAAGAAAATACTAAATTCAGCATAATTCCTGCCAGTCTATCTGCACATATCACATATCATAATGCACAGTGTCTGAAATTCACTTTAGAAACTAAGTCAGTGTTAAATAACACAAAAAGTCAGCAGGAACTTATTCACATGACTAGTAAGAAAAACTTGCTTGATTTTAAAAGAGCCCTGAAATATATTAACTGGGATATGGAATTAGATTATGAAAATAAAGATGTCACCGAACTGTTTGATGAGTTCTTGGATCTTTTCCGGTGGAATTTCGACATGTCTTGCCCACTAGTTAAGAAAAGGCATCCGACAGGTACACCTAGAAATAATTGGGTAAATTCAGAAGTAATGAACTCTAGTGTTGAGCTTCATAATTTCTATTGGCTGAAAAGCTCTTTAAATACGACTAACATGGAAGAATATTATAAAGTTAAAGTTACCAAGCACAAAAGTTGTTGATCCAAACTAAACAGCTATATTTCCCAAATAAAATGGAGGCATCTAATAATAAAACCAAAACAATATGGGACTTTGTAAACAAAGAACTGGGAATAAATAGAAAAACGAAAGGACCAACAGAAATAATGAGTAATGGAAAACTTATTGTTAACACTATAGAAATATGCAATATTTTTGGAGATTACTTTGCGAATATTGCTATGAAGAAACTTAGAGATAACTTTGGCGATTCCACAGATAAGCAGTGTACAGTCGACGTACTACACAATCAGTCCATGTATTTTTGGCCAATTACAGGAAATGAAGTGTATACAACAATTTTCAGCTTAGGTAAAAAACACTCTTATGATGGTATGATGGTATCTCCAGTGTGGTTTTGCAAAGTGTTGCTGAAGAAATTTTATTTCCACTGTGTGAAATCTTCAACAAATCTATATCAAATGGTATCTTTCCAGAATCATTAAAACTAGCTTACGTAATTCCTGTGCTAAAAAAAGGTGATGACTCAGTGACTGAAAATTATAGGCCCATCTCTCTGTTGAGCGTGTTTTCAAAAATATTTGAGAAAATAGTGTTCAGAACTTATAACTCAAAAAAAGATTAATTAGATTGATATTTGACATTCCATATAGAGACTTGTAAAGTAGCATTTATTCAACACGAACTACTGACTGTGGTCGGTCTTTACATATTGAAATGCTGTTTATTTATGCACAAACATAAGAATGGTTTCCTAAAAAATAATTTTCATCATGAGTATGCTACACGAAGTCGAAATGATTATCTTACAGTGAAACATAATACCTCACCCTATGAAAAAAATCCAGCATATGCTGCTGTAAAATTCTACAATAATCTTCCACAAGAACTAAAAAGCTGTGACAACTTTAAACAATTCAAATTCAAAGTTAAAGAACTCCTAATAAAGAAGGCTCTTTATTCTGTTACAGAATTTATGAATCCTGTTTAGCAATATTTAGAAAATTATATCCTTTATAATTTGTATCATAAAGCTGATGTCTACAAAGGTACTCATGTTGTTGGTAACTGCTGTTGTACACTTTTGATGTTATCTGTTATGTCCAAATTAAGTGTTGATTCCATGTCATTCTTTATAAATAATGATGTATGTATGTTTATGACTGAGTTAAACATGTTTGTCTTTCACATTAATTATTGTGATATACTTATTATTTGATATACCTACATGTAAAAATTGACTTGTCCTATCCTTCAGTGGCTCACAGGATAAATAAATTATTATTATTATTATTATTATTATAAGGAATGACCATTAAAATGACGTAACTGTATCATTCCTGGCATTAACAGAAGTTATAATATATTCATTTAAATTAAAAATGAAATTGGCTCTTATTACCCACATATTGGGATAATGAGAACCAATGAGAAATTTCAATGATTCGTCAAAAATTCAACTTTAGATAGAAGAAACTATTAATGAATATTGTGGGAAAAGTCAAATAATAAAAGTTGAATATGGCGAAGACACAGAATTTATATGCCATTATTTATTTTATTTAATTTAACTTTATAAAAACAAGCATGTACAGGGTGTTTAATAAATAGCAAGACAGCGCCATTCTGCACTATTCATGGACACCCTCTGAGCATGGGCAAAACGTTAAAAGATTTGTACCTTTTCTTTACTTTTTTTGTCAACTGATGATTTTTGTGCAAAACATGAAAAATATATACATATATAATGGTACGTACTATTTAAATGATTTTAAATAAAAATTATTGTTACACATTTTTTAAATAACGTTTTAAAATATTCACAATCAGGAGAATTTTTTTAACGTTTTTCCTATGCTCTAAAGGTTTTTCTTGCCAAATTATCTGATGTCTTTGTTCACTGAATTAGAGTATTTTACGTTTTTTCGTGTGCTTTCACATATCGATATTTTAACAAGTCGATATTTGTAATTGCAAAGACCACAAAGCAGCGGCTTATCGCCCGTGTGCATTAACTTGTGCCGCTTCATATTTCCGACAAAATTATATGGACAACGATGCAACTGTATTTTTATCAGTACTATTCAAGTGTGCACACAATAATAGTCAATTCATCTGAAAAATAGCATTCTTATTGAGTTAATAACTAATAGTGAAATGTTCTAAGAAAGTTCATTATTTTCTAGCAATCACTCGCAGAAAAGAAATCGCTTTGGAAATTCGAAAACGCATTGTTGAAGACAGAAATGTGGGTGAAAGTTATGGACATTTAATAAAAAAATCTAAAGTTTCAAAAAACGCTGTCGTTTTTCAATTTTCAAAAAAATTACAGCGACTAAGGCCGTTTTCACACGGCGCTCTAGCGATAACATATATCGCGAACAATATATGGTCAACAATTTTCACAGGCCGCAATAATTAACCGCCGTAAGATTAGCGATAAAAATGAAACAATAGTATACTTCGAATTAAAACAAAACAAATTGCTGCAGTTTTGTACAAACGTGTGAAAATCGGCGTAAATTTGCAATGGTGACAACTATAGCGGCGATAGAATATGGTGCGATATCAGTAGAACATATTGTGTGTATTTACCATATCTGTATAGTGGAATCGTTACCATAACTTATACATATTGTACGGCGAACATGTAAAAACCTGTTTCATTTTGCTTCATGATTTTTGTTATTCTTATGGTACCATGTAAGCTCATATTATTAGAAATAACTGCCTGTTTATGAATTATCTCGATAACTACTGAAGATACAAAAAAATTTTCAACACAATTCCGTTTTTAATTTAAGCGGTCCACAACACAAAATTATTTTCATTTATACAGAGTGAATCAAAGCAATGGTGCCGGACACAACTTTTTTATTTCAAATGGCATGCCCTATATATGAAATCAAATTTGGATTTCCCATAAAATTCTACACATTTTCTGCATACCATTGCCTATACCTAAACCTAACCGTTCTCGAGATATTTAACATTTTGTCTAAAAACTGCCATTTGCAGCCACTATTTTATTTATTCATATTATATTTATTTTTAACTCTAAGAAAAAGATTTTTGGTACAGATGTAGTCGATACACAAGCTTATTATAAGCCATTATTAAATTTACTTTTATCGCTACAGGGGGGTCATGGTAATAAACAAAATATCAGAAATTTCAAAAATGGCAAAACTCAATTTTCTTAAATAGCATGCCCTTTATTTTTCTATCCTAAATTCTTCGTTTAATAAAGTACTTTCATTTTTGTTAAGTATGTCTTATACCTATTTGCGATATTTTTTGAGATTTTCAGAATTATTTCTTTTAAAACGAATTATTGTCTAAGGTGGCCGTGGAAAACGGCAAACTATGAACCAGTAGACATTAATAATTACTTTTCAAAGTGTTGAAAAGGCTGTTGAAAACTTTTAGTTGTGAACTTCTTAAGACATGAATTTTTAGATTTATTGAATTATTTCTTTATTAAATGGTTGCAGAGCCAAGTTGGTTGGGTCCGTTGGCAACGGGCTTGACGCTTGGTCGGGCAACTTTAGGTGTGTGTTCTAATCGCCTCCTGGTACATATGGGTCCTATGTGAGAGATGGAACACTTATGTGTCGCATTGTGTTCAGAATTCATATCGGCCCCTTCGATCTAGGTTTTCTGCGTTTCCCCAGTTTGTAAGGCGAATGCCAAGGGAAAACACCTAGTAGATCGGTCGCAGCCGCAGCGGGCAATATTATAAGAGCTGGCTTAACGCATACCTGACAAGCTCATAGAGAGCTTGGGCCATATGTATAATGTAAGTACAAAAAAATGTATAATTGTTTAAAGGAGTCCGTACTTAAAATAACTAATGCTTGTACATTATTGTCGCTTGAAAATTACTTAATAAAGTCAACAGCTTCATTTGTTTGTCGTTTTCCACGGCCACCTTAGACAATAACGTTTTAAAAGAGATAATTCAAATAAATCCAAAAATATCAAAAAATATCGCAGATAGGTATAAGACATACTGAATAAAAATGAAAGTACTTTATTAAACGAAGAATTTAAAATAGAAAAATATAGGGCATGCCATTTAAGAAAATTGTGTTTTGTCATTTTGAAATTTCTGAGATTTTGTTTATTATCATGACCACCCTGTAGCGATAAAAGCACATTTAATAATGGCTTATAATATGCTTATGTATCAACTATACCTGTATAAAAATCTTTTTCTTAGAGTTAAAGATAAATGAAATATGAATAAATAAAATAGTAGCTGCAAATGGCAGTTTTTAGACAAAATGCTAAATAGCTCAAGAACGGTTAGATTTAGGTATAGGCAATGGTATACAGAAAATGTATAGAATTTTATGGACAATCCAAATTTGGTTTCATATATAGGGTGTGCCATTTGAAGTAAAAAAAGTTGTGTCCAGCACCAGACTTTTAAAATTAAAAAAGAAATTTTGTTGAAATTTTTTTTGTATCAGTAGTTATCGAGATATTGCCCGAGAACACACTGTTGGGACACCCTGTATATTAAATAATGCAAAAATAATATTATATACATGTATATACATACACATGTACTGAACAGAAAGTCTATGGATAAATTCATCAGCAGAAAAAAAAATTAATATGAACTGTAGTAAAGTGATTATTTGTAAAAGTCTTTGCTTTTTTAGAACTATTAATTTTTAATTAATATTAAGATATGATTTTTTGTATAACAGAATAATGTAAATACACAATCAAGTTTTGACGGAATTCTTAATTATGTTTTCGAAGACAAAATTAAAGTGATTAAAATATATGAATATATAAATAAAGAATTTAAGCGGGATAGAAATTCTCGTGTAGATATTAAAACGATGAACCAACTGATAAACAGATCGAGTTGCTATGCAGCACGTACGACACCGGCAGGAAATAATTGAAATACAAAAAGAGTTGGAAAAAGTAGCAGCTAAAACTTGTAATTTCTAACTCTACAGAATATAAGCTATTTACTGATATAAAATTCATCACGGGATTTGAGGGGGAAATATGTTAAAAGTTTAACTAAACTAAAAAAATTGCCGAAAAGAAGCGTGTTGAATGAGAGTCGTTTATCATAAATCCATGAAAGAGCTAATATATTTTTTAATGTAAAATGTAAGTACATACCTTGTACTTTGAAAGCCATAGTAACAAAACTTTACACAATTAACAGTTTTCCTGGTATTTTTAATAAGCAACAGCACCGTTTCTCAAAATTCACTTAATAGTCGGATATACTTACTTTGGATGACAAAATCAATGTGATTAAAAAGTTTTTATTGCTGGAAATTTATGCCATTGTAAAATTGGATTGTTGCTTAATCAATAATGAGCAAATCAATTAACCGATTCATTTTTGTCGTACCCTGGAACCACTGTGCGGCATGGCAAACTACCCAATAGCCAACGCTGGCTAACGTTGGCCATATCGTCTGGATGGGGCTTAAGAAAGCCTGACGACACCTTTTCCAGCTTAGTAACTACGCGTGTCCATCGAATTTCTTGGACATTTGCTGATGACATCAAGTACATCTTTAGTTTATATATGTATTCATTAATAAAAATGGAACTCGCTCTTATTACCTACGTGTTGGGGTGATGAAAACCAATAAGAAATTTCCTCAAAAATTCAACTTTAGTTAAAAGAACCTATTAATGAATATATAATGAATATATCGTGGAAAAAGTCAAATAATAAATGGTGAATATGGCAAAATTACAGAATTTATATGCGTTTATCTATTTTATTTTATAAAAACAAGCATTAACATGTACAGGATGTTTAATAAATAGCGCCATTCATGGACACCCTCTGAACATGGGATAAACGTTAAAAAGCTTCTACCTTATGTTTACGTTTCTGTCAACTGATGATAATTTTTTCGTGCAAAACATGAAATAAAAGTTACTATTTATTGCGTTTAAATAACAATTATTTTTTTTTAATATGTACACGTTCAATACAAGCGTTGTTGAAATATTCAAAATCACCAGAATTTTTTTAACATTTTTCCTATGCTGAAAGGACGTTTCTTGCCAAATTATCTGATGTCTTTACTCACTGAATTTTTTTTTTCGTGTGCTAACATATGTAGTTTCAAATTTACAAGATCTCGACATTTGTAATTGCAAAGACCACAAAGCAGCGGCTTGTCGCCCGTGTGCGTTAACTTGTGCCGCTTCAAATTTCCGAGTTGTCGGCATTTATAATCGCAAACATCACAACTGAACGGCATGTCACCGGAGTGCTTTAACTTGTGCCGCTTCAAATCTCTGAGGCGAGGGGATTTATAATTGCAAAGATCACAACTGAAAGGCTTCTCGCCGGTGTGCTTTAACTTGTGATCTTTCAACCTTGCGAAGGTCCCGCATTTATAATCGCAAAGATCACAACTGAACGGCTTCTCGCCGGTGTGGCTTAACTTGTGCTGCTTCAAATTTCCGAGCTGCAAGCATTTATAATCGCAAAGATCACAACTGAATGGTATCTCACCGGTGTGCTTTAACCTGTGATTATTCAAACTTAAGCGGTACCGGCACTTATATTCGCAAAGATCACAACTGTATGGCTTCTCACCCGAGTGCTTTAACTTGTGCCGCTTCAAACTTTTGAGGAGAAGGCACTTGTAATCGCAAAGATCACAACTGAACGGCATCTCGCCGGTGTGCTTTAACTTGTGAGCTTTCAAACTTGCGAGGTGGCGGCATTTATAATCGCAAATATCACAGCTGAACGGTTTCTCACCGGTGTGCTTTAACTTGTGCCGTTTCAAATCTCTGAGGCGATGGGATTTATAATTGCAAATATCACAACTGAAAGGCTTCTCGCCGGTGTGCTTTAACTTGTGCTCTTTCAACCTTCCGAAGGTCCGGCATTTGTAATCGCAAAGATCACAACTGAACGGCTTCTCGCCTATATGTATTAATATATGCTCTTTCAAATCACTGAGACGCGTGCATATATAATCGCAAAGATTACAGCTAAAGGGCTTCTCGCCCGTGTGCCTTAACTTGTGTTTTTTTAAACTTTCGAGGCTCCGGTATTTATAATCGCAATGATCACAACTATACGGCTTCTCACCAATATGTCTGCGCAAATATGCGCGAGATTTAAATTTAGAATCATAATATATCCGGCATTTGAATGTTTTTTTACCAACAGTAATTTTTGCCTTCGACCTCCGTTGGTGCCTGAAACAAACAGAGTCATTAAATTTGACATGACAGTTAAAATGTGAATTACTGATCATCACAAAACAGTAATGATTTGGATTTCTAATCACTTGTCACGTAATAAAATTTTTATTAATCTAAGTATTTTCCGTTCACGTTCTTTTTGCATTATAGTAGGCCATGTTTTGTTTTTTTTTTGTTAGGTTACGTGCATGTAGTCACAGCCACAGCCACCTTAAACAAATGTTCGTTTTAAAAGAAATAATTCAAATAGATCTGAAAATTTCAAACAATATCGCAGATAAGGTATAAGACATACTTAACAAAAATGAAAGTACTTTATTAAACGAAGAATTTAGGATAGAAAAATATAGGGCATGCTATTTAAAAAAATTGAGTTCTGTCATTTTTAAATTTCTGAGATTTTGTTTGTTACCATGACCATCCTGTAGCTATAAAAGTAAATTTAATAATGGCTTATAATAAGCTTGTGTATCGACTACATCTGTACCGAAAATGTTTTTCTTGGGGTTAAAAATAAATAAAATATGAATAAATAAAATAGTGATAGTATGTAATGTAAGTACTTCCTAATTTATTTCTCATTAATTTAGCGACCGGTTTCGATTGTTAAATCATCATCAGGCCACTATCGTCAAAAATTGATAATTCTTCCCTCCAATGAATGTTGTTTTTCAAATTTATTATCAATTTTTGACGATAGTGGCCTGATGATGATTTAACAATCGAAACCGGTCGCTAAATTAATGAGAAATAAATTAGGAAGTACTTACATTACATATTATCATTTAATTACCTAATTATGGGCAACACACACATTCAAAATAAAATAGTGGTTGCAAATGGCAGTTTTTAGATAAAAAGTTAAACATTTCACGAACGCTTAGGTTTAGGTACAGGCAATGCTATACAGAAAACGTGTAGAATTTTATGGGAAATTCAAATTTGGTTTCATATATGTATATAAGAGATAGAGAAAACTAGTGGCCAAGTCTCGATCTCTCTTGTAGATATAAAGTTATGAGTGTAAACAAAAATTGGCTATGTCCTTTAGTTTTCGTGAGATATTCGATTTTTCGTCAATCACTCATATCTCGTTTATTTTTACGGGTGTTAAAAAACATTATTAGAACACTTTTTCGATTACAATTCAGTGGCGTAGTTGGTTTCTTGATATTTAATTAAATTTTCGAGTTATAACGTAAAGTTATTTTTTTTTAATGGAAATTATAGCAGGCAATAGCATCATTAAATAGATATTTTTTGTATTTTCAAAAATATATACTTTATTGCGTTTATTTCTTACAGGATATTGATCCTAAACATACTTCGCGAGTTGCTAAGAATGACACGTCCAGGAAAATCGAAATTTGCAGCACTGCCCGATTGTAGCACAGCCTTCAGCCAAAAAAGGTTTCACGCGAGGAGTCGTAAAGACATGGGTTTACGAGTAACTTGCAGTATTAATTAATAACCCAAAATTAAATTAAATTAACGCGAAATTCTGCAACCCACAATACGTACATTACGCCCCCATCAAGAAATGCATAATATTTTCGTAATCCAAATGTGGAAGCGGACAAACTTTAACAACCAGGAACCAGGTGCTTGAACTATCCGATTGCAGTTCACACTGTGACAATGCAAGTTATACCCTCAGTACCAGGATGGGTTTTGGCAATGTTTCCAAGTCGCCAATGCAAAGGTAGAGTAGAATCCTCTTTAAAGAGAACCAGTGTACCGGCAATTACCGACGATACAGGAGAACTCCACTTAGCACGTTGATGTAAAGAATGAAGAAACTCGGAAGACCGGAAGACCCGGAAGATCAACGGGACCAAATATTGCTGCCACCGATTAAGACGGCTCAAAGGAACAACGGTCAACGGGGGTTCAGGTATGGGGCAACTAGAGGTTCCAAAATTAAGAAGTTGGCATCGTTGTTAACAGCAGTAAGAGGCCTAGAGTTCAGCATCGCCTCAATTTGAATTAAGATAGTGGAAAGTTCTTGTGCTTACCAATGACACGGCGCAAATGCGTTTTGATAGATTTAACGCCGCCTGCTTCAAACAAACCTCCAAAATGTGGAGCGGAAGATGGGTTGAAATGCCAGGCACTTTGTTCACAGGCAGCTGCACTACATAAATTTCTGTAATTGTCGGCCGAGCACCTACTAAATTGGTTCCTCAATCAGAATAGAGGTGTTGGCTACGTCCTCGCCGCGACACAAACCGATGGAGAGCGGCTATAAAGGATGACAAGATTCCAAATGAAGAGCCTTTGTTACGAAACAAACAAAGAGCCAAAGATAAGCCTTTTGCGTTTTAGCTGCTCGAGTTTTGGAATGGGTGATAGTAAAAGGTCCAGCATAATCGACGGAGAAACGGTTTAACATGAGATAACCTCGTAACTGGTAAATTACCCATAGGCGGTTGAAGAGAAGCAGGATTAGTACGGAAACGACGTAAACATTTCGAAAGAACCTTGCGAATTGTTTTCTCAGTAGATAAAATCCACAACTGTTGCGAAAGGATAAAACGAGTCGATTGATTCCCTGCATGAAAATACTTAAGGTGTGAGTATTCTATAATAGCATGCCTAAAGCGACTTGAACAAGGAAGAATGGCAGGAAATCTTTTATTGAAAGAGAGGGGAGCATCCTCCTACTCTTAAAATATTATCATCATCCAAGAAAGGAGATAGTTTTCGCAAAGGCTTGGATAGAGGTTTACCCTGTTTAAGAGCAACGATCTCTTCAGAAAAACAAGAGCCTTGTATATAACGTACTAGGCAGAACAAAGCGGTATGAAGTTCAGATGATCTGACTTTCTGTCGGTCTGAAAACGAGAGTTGTGGATGAAGCGCAAAACGCGAGCTAGAATGCGCAAAAGCGACGTGAATGAAGAAACGTTAGTGATTAACTCATCCAAAAAATTGGGAGGAACAAAGACAGTGAGAGTAGTTCTGCGTTCTTCTTCTAACGCATGGGGAGACCCTTTAGAAAATAACTCAGGGGGTAAGGTTCGATCATGAGACTTTAAAAAGGAAGGACCCGAGACTGTCCAACGGCTAACAAGAAGCAGCATATACTACATAGCTACATAGATTTTTGTAGTATAAATCCAACTAGAAGATACACAGACTATTCATCGAAGTAAACCAAGTTCGAAAGGTTCAAGTTATAGGCTCATTCTATAGTCCTAAGCGCGGCGAGGCCCACGGTGAAAACTGCAACTTACTAAACTCCAAACATTCTCGAATTATAGACTTTTTTTTTGAGATGAAACGCCTACGTTTAGATTTGAGATTATAGATACAATCTATAGATTGAACAGAGCGAAGATCACAACTTGCTATCTCCAAACATTCTCGACTTTTTGTGACATGGAATCTGCATACTTGAACAATTTTGAAAAGCTTATAGACTCAGTCTGTAGATCTAAGCCGTGCGAAGCTAATGGCCGACAGACTATTTTCGAAGTGCCTGTTTTTTTTTTGTAACAAAAAGCAGATGCACGGAATTTTAATTCCAAATTTGAAAGCTTCAAGTTATAGCTTCACTCTATAGATATTAGCGCGGCGAAGCTTACGGGTTAAATAACAATTTAGTAATCCCTAAACGTTCCTGAAGCATAGATTTATTATGACTCGAATTGCGTGTAATTAGTTTTTAAAAAATTCGGGGTATAGATCCGGTCTATAGATCAGACCAGAGCGAAGCTACGTGCGAAGTCTGACTCCAAATGTCTTCGAGATATAGTTTCTTTTGTGTCCGAAATTCAAAGTACCCGGACTTTTCAGTAACATAAATAAATTTCAAAATCGCTTAGAGTATAGCTTCGGTCTATAGATCTGGGCAAGCAACGGTGAAGATCACAACGTACTCTCTGAAAGCGCGTTCGCGGGTTATAGAATTTTTGTGACACGAAGTGCGTGTAATTAGATTTTAAAATATTCTAGCTATAGATTCAGCCTATAGATCACGTAAGATCGAAGCTATCGGCAAAGACAGTAACTTACGAACTCGAACTGTTCTCAAGATATAACTTCTTTTATAAGATAAATTATGTATACTCGGACTTTACGTTGAAATAAATTTCAAATATAGCTTCAATCTATAGATTTGGGCCAAGCAAAGCTGACGGTGAAGTTGATAACTTACTATCTCAAAACTACTTAAGGTATACATAGGTTTCTTGTGATGTGAATTCCGTGTAGAGGAGCACATCGATTTTCATTAAAATATAGAAAACCTAGTGCAGATTTAATCTATAGATACAGATACGGCGAAATCAATGTTGAAGATCGAAACAGAGATACTTCTTAGTGCACAGTTTTTTGGTCACCTGCATTTTTATTCAAATATGTAAGTTCGAAAATCTGTGATATTATTTGACTCTATAGATCTAGACACTGCGAAGCTATAGATGAAGATCTCAGAGGTTCTCAAGATATAAATTTTTATGTGCCACCAAATCTATGTACGAGATTATGTAGATACATACATTTAAATGAACTATAAAATTCATGATCTAGATTGAGACTAGATCTAGGTAGGATGACTAACAATTACTATCTCTAGATACTCCTTATTTGTGACGCGAGAGCCCATATGGAATTTTTTTAAATTGTTTTACAGTTTCAATCTACAAATCTGAGCATGATGAAGACCACCATGTGACCATCTATAGTTGTTGCCCACTCTATAGAATTTAGAATTGATGAGGAAATAAAGTCATAAACAAAATGCGTGTGGGATGCAGAATCGCGAGGATGCGACAATCACAAATTATTTTACTTGATAGTTTCTTACCAAATCATCTGATTTCTTAACTCACTGAAATGTTTTTCTCGTGTGCTTTAACATATTATGTCGTTTTAAATTTACAGGATACCGACATTTATAATCGCAAAGGTCACAAAGAATTGGCTTCTCGCCTGTGTGCCTTAACTTGTGCCGCTTCAAAGATGTAAGGTCCCGGCATTTATAATCGCAAAGATCACAACTGAACGGCTTCTCGCCAGTGTGCTTTAACATGTGCCGTTTCAAATTTGCGAGGCACCGGCATTTATAATCGCAAAGATTACAACCGAACGGCTTTTCACCAGAGTGCCTTAACTCGTGCCGCTTTAAATTTCGGAAGTCCAGGCATTCATAATCGCAAAAATCACAACTGAACGGCTTTTCGCCGGTGTGCCTTAACTTGTGCCGTTTTAAATTTCGTAGGTAATGGCATTTAAAATCGCAAAGATCACAGCTGAACGGCTTTTCGCCGGAGTGCTTTAACTTGTGTTGCTTCAAACTTCTGCGACGCCCGCATTTATAATCGCAAAGGTCGCAACGGAACGGCTTCTCGTCGGTGTGTATTAACTTGTGCGTTTTCAATTGCCCGAGCTGTCGGCATTTATACTTGCAAAGATCACAACTGAAATTCTTTTCGCCGGTATGTATCAATATATGTCTCCGCAAATACATAAGACGTTGAAATTTAGATTCACATATCCGGCATTCGAATGTTTTTTTACCGACGGTAATTTCAGCTCTCGATCTCCGTTGGTGCCTGAAACAAAGAGACTCGTTAAATTTGAAAACGTTTTTGAAATAAAGTATTTTCAACGTGACAGTTGAAATGTGATTTATTGTCCATCACGAAATAATAATAATTCGCTTCAATCACGTAAGCAGTTATGAAGAATTTGAAGAGGAAGGAAAAGAAGAAGAAAAACAAAGAACAAGAACAGGACTGCTACTGTAAACTAAGAAGTCTATTAAAATTTGCGTTAATGGGAAAATAATGATTCTCGTCGGCGTGTGTCAACTTGCGCGATTTCAAATATTGTGAGCTGACGGCATTTAAAATCGCAAAGATCACAACTGAGTGCTTTCTCACCGGTATGCTTTAACTTGTGCCGTTTCAAATTTACGAGGTGCCGGTATTTATAATCACAAGGGTAGTTATTTTCGTTTTTTGTTACGTAGATAGAACATGCTGTAGTATATTTTTCTAGACGAATTTTATCTTAATATTAGGCGAAGACCTCGTTACCTTAAAAATATCCTGTTGCGTTGTCATTAATACATTGCAAGTAAACTATTACTATAATACTATAATAGTATAGTCAATAAATTATGATGGTTATGGTGAAATAAGTCCATTTTTATTAAAGCAATGCATACACGAAATCATAACACCACTTACAGCAATAATAAACAATTCCCAGCGAAAACACGTACGTGTAAAAAACGTTGTAGAATAACACGTAACCAAACGTTGAATTCATATGTTATTGTTACGTTGAAACAACGAAAAAATGTCGCGGCAATCAATTTCTTTTAAACGTCTCTGTCCACGTGTAAAAACGTTGTAGAATAACAATTAATCAACGTTGAATTCGTGTGTTATTGATACGTTTTAACAACGCTCGAATCAAGTTCTTCTAAACGTCTTTGTCCACGGTATTTCAACGTTAAATCCCAGTGCACACATACGTATAAAAAACGTTGTAGAATAACATGTAACAAACGTTGAATTCGTGTGTTATGGTTACGTTGAAACAACGAAAAAATGTCGCGGCAATGTCCACGTGTAATTGTTGAATCAGTTACTTACGACGTGTATTAAAGCTGGGTCTAAATAATTAGACTGAACAAACATACATGGCTAATAGTGGAATTTGAACCCACGCTGCCGTGTGACACGACTTTCCAAGTTGGCTAGGCTAGACCGCCAAGCCACTTGGAGACCCCAGTTCCGTATCGCTTCCGTGACTGATTCGTAAAGCGGACGGACACTTGCAGAAATAAAGCCGAACCGGGGACTTTAACTTACAATAGCTACGCGCCGCCCTCACTCGTTCAATTTCCGAACTTCTTACTACCTACAGTTTCCTTCTAACATCCATATTATCATAGCATCATTAAATCAATTTTTCTAATTATTCCAATCCTAAGCTTATTTTCTTTGTATATACATTTCAAAAATTCTAAATAATAAACATGTAATTCTAAATCGCCTATTTCTAAAAATATTTACACTAACTTAAAATATTCGACAAAACACATTTAATACAGTACTCTCAATTTACTTTATTATTTACAAAATTATTTCTTTATGAAAATTTAAAAAAAATTACATGCTGCTCATAAACACAGCAATATTGTGACGCTCTCTTCGCGCTTACAATAAATTCAACTGTTGGGGCAAACGTAGCTTTCTGTAGACGGTTCCGTCCAGGTATGGGCTAAAGGCACTTGGGGTTAGTTTACCGGAATAACAAAGACTTGCTTACTTTGTCCCGGTTCTCGGCTCTAAAAAGGAAGGTCCTCTTCAGAAAAACCACCGCAACATTTTTAAGCTTTATTGAGCACCCTTCCCTATTGGGCCACCTTCCCGCTCGGTCCCCAATCGACTGTCCCGCGCAATTAATCCATTATCCGTAGTTCAACAAAGTGACTCCGTTAACAATTATACAGAGTGGAAAGTTTAACTGGAATAAATTCTGTAACTTAGAAAATTGACATTTGTAGCAAAATTCTTGGAACAGGTCAATTTTTATTTTTATGGCGCATATTATAAATGGATTTCTTTAACTTTTCAATTATTTGTAGGGATGAAACAACTCCTAACTATTTTTTTTTAATGGAAGGGTATGTTGAGTAATTTTTTTTTCTTAAAGCTTGTTCAATTGGGAATACAGCTACGTTTTTATTTTTTTATTTTTCTTAAACAGTAAAAGGCGAAAGAATAAAAAATAAATTTTTGACTAGAACGATTTTAACGCATCAGATGTTCAAAATGCTCGCCACCTCTCACTTGGCAATTCCGGCGTTACTCTCCTAATTTCATGCAGAATTTGAAGTTCTGAAGTTCTGCTATGTCGTTTGGTTTAGTCACATAAACTTTACTTTTTATATACCCCCATAAAAAAGTCGAAAGGGGTGAGATCTGGAGATCTTGTTGGCCACTCAATCGGTCATCGGTCCTCTTCTTCCTATCCACCTATTGGGAAAAACTTCAGTGAGGTAATTATGTACAATTAAAAATTTAGCGCATTGGCAGCGCCATCTATTGGCTGCACACAACAATACGATATCATATGGAATGCTTATTTCTTCTTATCAAATAATAAAAAAATGTTCCTGAATTTTTGGCATTAAAAACGGTTTTAGTAAAAAAATTCCTTTTTTTTAAATTTTTTACCTTTTACTGCTAAAGAAAAATAAAAAAATAAAACGTAGCTATATTCCCAATTTTTTCAACATATCCTTCCATTAAAAAAACATAGTTAGTGGTGGTTACACCCCTCCAAATAATTGAAAAGTTAAAAAAGTCAATTTGTAATATGCGCCATTAAAAATAAAAATTCACCTGTTCCAAGAATTTTTTTACAAATCGTAATCTTCTAAGTTACAGAATTTATTCTAGTTAAACTTTCCACTCTGTATACAGCTGTCCCCAATGAGTATTCGTGACAATATGTATGTATAATTGATTGACTATTGCGTTCTTTAGTATTTTTAATCACAGATTTTGGGCATCAAATTCAACTTAAAAAAATTTGACAGATTACGTCAACTTAAAAAGAGGTTATGGTTTACTCGTATGTGCAAATTAGTTGTACTTTTCGTACCTAAGTCGTTTCGTTTCAAAGCTGCCAAGCATGGAGAAGAACCTCATATTTCAGAGATTTTTAGTAAAATTAGAATTCAAAGGTGTGAAACACGATAGACAGACAATCACTGTAAAATTAAGTGTTTTCTAACGTCAACATCACGTTTTGTAACGCATATTTATTCGGTATACGTTAAAATAACGTTATAAAACGTGGGTTAAAAATTGAGTTGTAAATTATGATTTATCTAACGTATTAGTTTCGTTAATTTTTTTCTCATTTATTACGTAGAATAGTAGATGTTGAATTAACGTTGAAAAGATATGGTAATCAACGTACGGTAGATACATCGCATTTACTCATAGTATAAATCACGTCGTAAAAAGACAAAATTATTACATATTTATTTCACGTTATAATTACGTTCATATTAAACTGATCGTTAAAAAACACGTTATACAAACGTGGTATAATTATGGTTGCTAATTCAACCAAAAAATAACGTTGCATTTTTTAACGAATAACGTTATTTCCACCGTAACAACGTGAAATTAACGTTGAATAAACGTACATGTTTTCGCTGGGTTCACTTAGTCAAGGAATATTTCCCGCGAAACTAAAAATAACCCAAATCAGACCCATACATAAAAGCGGCCCAAAAATACGAATAGAAAATTACAGACCTATTTCTCTTCTAAGCACATTCTCTAAAGTTCTTGAAAAAATCGTCAGCATTAAATTATTAAATTTTCTAGACAAACATAAAATACTTAATAATAATCGATTCGGCTTTCGTAAAGGTCGCTCTACCCTCGCTGCTATTTTGAAATTTGTTGACGAATTATATTTGAACATGGATCAAGGCGAGACTTGTTTGGGTATATTCTTGGACCTTAGTAAGGCATTCGATCTCGTTAATCATAGCATATTACTAAGCAAACTATACGCCTATGGAATTAGGGGCCATTCTTTGGACTGGTTTAACAGCTACTTGACTAATAGAAAGCATTGTGTCAAAATCAATAATATTACATCAGAAGAGCTAGAATTAAACTATGGTATACCGCAAGGATCTGTTCTTGGACCGATTCTGTATTTACTATACACGAATGATTTTCCTTTAAATAACGCTGTGCTTTTTGCGGACGATACTTCTCTGCTTATACATAACACTAACAACCACGAGGCTATTCAAGCTGCAAATCAAAATATAAGTTTAACTGATAAATATTATTCATCAAATGGCTTAATTCTGAATTCTAACAAATCGTTATACATAAACTTTACAGCATCTAAAGAACCTAACTACAGTGTATTAATAAAATCTAACGGAGGCAATATTAAACAAGGTGATTACACAAAGTTTCTGGGTATTTTTATTGACAACAAATGTAAGTGGTCATATCACATTAATATATTATGCAACAAATTAGCCTCAGTTTGTTATACACTTATGCAGCTAAAAGATCAGTGAGTTGGGATGTTTTAAAAATGTACTGTTATTCTAATTTTCACTCATTAATTTCCTATGGCACAATAATATGTGAAATAGAACGTATTTTATTACTACAGAAAAGGGCATTACGGGTGCATGCTCCAGGATAAGTTGTCGTAATATTTTTAGTAAAAGACAAATTATTTCTGTTATTGGAATTTTTATCTTTCAATTACTTAGTTACGCTAGGGAAAATGAAGCTCGATGGGTAAAATTGAATTTCTTTCATAGCTATGCCACACGAAATGGCCTTTTGTTAGAAATTCCCCGTCATAAATTATCCTTGTATAAAAAGTCACCGAAATACTTGGCCATTCTATGTTACAATAAAATTCCCCATAATTACAAGCTTTTGAATGACAAACAATTTAAAATTAAATTAAAGGTGCTATTGACGCAAAAGGGCTATTATTCGTTAACTGAATTTCTGCAAGATACTTCACCGTTGTAATTATTTATGTATTATTAATTTACTAGTGATTAATTTCCTGTGATAGCAAACAACTTTCAGTGTCTCATGATATTACGCGTGAGTATGCTCAGTTATATTAATTATTATTAGACAAGCGCCTTTTGTTTTTACTTCAATGTGTTCACATATACATTTCTTTTATTTTGTGTTGTCTTTGTCTTTATATTACTTTCTTACATATTGTCATGTTCACAAGGACACACAATCTTCGGATTCTTCAAATAAGCAGAGATTTACTTCCAATCTTCAATACAAAGGAAATTCTTCACCTACAACAATAAAACAAAGATCTAAACATTTATTTTACAAATAAAATGTAACATACAAAAAATTAGAGGTTATGAACATAGATTAGAAGTTAAAGAAGATGAAGATTTTAATTGCATGTGCTATCCAATTCCAAAAGCTTATGCTGAAAAAGTTGACGAAGAAATAAAAAGAATGATTAAAGAAGATATTATAGAAAGTGCAAGAACAAACTATATAAATCCAGTAGTAATTGTAAAGAAAGATGGAAGTATCAGAATGTGTCTTGATGCTAGAAAGTTAAATGAAAGAACAAAGCCACAATATGAAACACCCCAAACTATTGAAAGTTTATTAAGTAAATGTTATGAAGCAAGGATATTCTCGAAACTAGATTTAAAGAATTCTTTTTGGTTGATTCCATTACAAAAACAGTCAAGAAAATATACAGGGTTTAGAATAAATGGTTATATATATCAATTCAAAGTAGTACCTTTTGGTTTAGCAAGTTCAGCAGCAGCATTAGTTAGAGCAATGCAGACAATACTTGGAAAATATGAACATTTTTGTGTACATTACATTGATGATATTTTAATTTATAGTAAAAATGTACAAGAACATTTAGAACATTTAGAAATAATAATGAAAGAATTATGCATAGCAGGATTAAAGATAAACTTAAAGAAATGTATGTTTATTAAGAAACAAGTAACCTATTTAGGATATGAAATAAATGAAGAAGGAGAACTTAAAAGATTATTAACAGATAATGCCACTTATTTCAATAATGATAGATTTATTGAGAATTTAGAAGAAAAAGGAATAAAAGTAAATTACTGCAGCATAAGACATCCACAAGGGAATATTTGTGAAAGATATGTCAAAGAAGTAATAAAATATTTAAGACTAATGACACACAAGAATCATACTAAATGGAAGAAGTATATAAAACAAGTTGAAAATTTCTGTAACACGATACCAAGTACAGTGACAGAAATTTCACCAATAATTTTAATGAAAGGAATACAGCCTAAAAGACCATGGAGAAAAGAAGTGGAAATAGAAGAAAATTTAGAAGAATTATTACAAAAGTGTAAAGAAAAATTAAGAAGAAAATCAGAAGAATACACAAGAAAAGAAAATGAAAAGATTAAAAGAAAAATCAAATTCAAAATACGTGACAGAGTGATAGTAAAAAGTTATCGACTAGGAAGACGAAAGCACAATAAATCAGCAAAATTAGAATTACCTTATGTAGGACCTTATAAAATAATTAATAATTATGGTGACGTTACATTTGAATTAGCCACATTAAATGATAATCAAATAAAAGGTCGTTATCACATAACATCACTACAACCTTACAACAAATAGAAATAAAATAAAATATTAAAATAATTTATTTGGAAATCCGCATAAATATTTTCATATTTTCTTTGGGGATAATGTCATGTTCACAAGGACACACAATCTTCGGATTCTTCAAATAAGCAGAGATTTACTTCCAATCTTCAATACAAAGGAAATTCTTCACCTACAACAATAAAACAAAGATCTAAACATTTATTTTACAAATAAAATGTAACATACCTTAATTTTATGTGTATTCTTTGAACCATACAGAAATTCCTTAAGAATACCAGTTTTCTTACTTCCAACACGAACATTAGATGAAAAACGTAAACTAAAACAGAAACAGAGGGGCAATTTAAGTATATATAAAAAATTATACTAATTAAATTATATCTTACAGTGTCCGATTCAGAGTCTTCAATTTTGTTATTGAATTCACCTACGCAAGAAGCATGGGTTGCTAATAATATAAGAAGCTTCTGTAACTGGCTCGAGGAACAGGCTAGGGAGTTGGCAGACAGTAAACAAGATGAGCAGCAGAACGTTTCTGGACGTAGTCTTGAAGTGCCGATGTTGAAGGTCCAGGAAAATGTTTCGGTGACAGCTGTCATGTCGACTCATAAAGGGCAGGGAAATGATATGAATTTCAGGCATGGTAACGGCCGATTGAGAAAGTTCGTAGTTAAATTGCCAAACGGAAAGAACCTAAGAATAAAAAAACGCGAGGTAATAAAATTAGGTCTTATTAATTAATAATTTGTTATATTTAAAAGAATTAAAGTTTGATATTGAGTAATAGTTCAATCTAATGTTTTAACTTACCGAAATTTGTCCAAATTGATGAAAAAGCCACATAATTTGACAATCACTGACACGAACGTATATGTATATCAGTATGACAAATAACAAGATGACAGGATAATCTCGAACTAGGTAGGATTCGTGACGTCAGTTAGCCTCGAACCCCTATTTTTAGATTCAAATTTAAGAAAATCAAAGGCAAAGTTAAAATATTTTATTATGAAATCTTAAATAGAAAATTATTTTATTTATATTATTCTATTTAAACTTTGATAATCCTAACTAAGTACATTTGTAACAAATAACACACGTAGAAAACAATACAATATTTTGACGTACAAAGAAATAAACAAATGTTATGCGTTCAATTCTTAGGCAGAAAGAACTACATTAACTTTTGATTCTGTGTTGCTGACTACCAGAGCTGGGCAAATTACTTAAAAAAAGTAATTCAAATAACAAGCTTCAATTACTTTGAAAAGTATTGGCAATTATCAATTATCTTTTTCTCTTCATATACAAAGTATTGGCAATTACCAATTAAAAAGAAAAGTATTTGAAGCTGCAGAGCAATTACTAATTGAATTACTTTAGAGTATTTCAATTACTTTGACTGCTTGAATTATTATTTGAATTACTTGAATTATTTGAATTACTGAATTACTTTAGAGTATTTCAATTACTTAGACTAATTCAATTGCTTTAGAGTAATTGAATTACTCTAAAGTAATTCAAATGATAATTCAAGCAGTCAAAATAATTGACTAAAGTAAAGCCTAAAGTAATTGAATTAGTCTGAAGTAATTGAATTACTCTAAAGTAATTCAAATGATAATTCAAGCAGTCAAAATAATTGACTAAAGTAAAGCCTAAAGTAATTGAATTAGTCTGAAGTAATTGAACTACTCTAAAGTAATTGAATTACTTTGAATTACATTTTTGAAATATACAGGGTGTTTCAAAAGTGATGGTAAAAAATTTAGGGATGAGGAGTATTAATGAATAGAAGCAAAAAGTACCAGTAAACATGGTTCCGGAAATTAACCGTTTACGAGATAATGTCATTTTTTGCTGGTTGCGGCATGCTGAATATTAACTTACTAAGTTTAAGAAAAACAGTGAAAATTTTATTTGATTTATCATTCATGAGAAAACAGAAATTCATCATTTTGGCTAAACAACGTAGAGTAAAGTATGAGCATGTTAACTGAAGAGTTTTACAATAGGTGATCAAAATGCTGACCATGCACTTGAATGCATCTGTCTAGTCTTTTCCGTAAAGAGCCGCGAATGCCTCTAGCAATCCTGGATCATTCTTCATTTGCTGGAATGTACAATCCGATGCTGCAATTGATCCGGTGATCTAAGAGGTCTTGGTACAGGTCCTCCTCTACCTATCCACCGTTCACCATATCATCCGTTTAGAAATTATCCTACCATTGCTGCAAGCTGTCAGCTGCCATTGCTGCAATGGCACATCTTCGAGCAAATTTGAAACTTCATTCCCCAGAAAGCGCAGGTATAGCTCTCCGTTTAGCCTTTGTGGTAGAAAATGTGATGTGGTCCAATTAGACAATCGCCGAGTATTCCTACCCAGACATTGAACGAAAAAGTTTGTAGATGTCGCGTCTGATGACATTAGGATGGCATTAGGATTGACATCGGCCCTAGACAGATGCATTCAAGTGCATGGTCAGCATTTTGAACATCTATTGTAAAATTCTTCAGTTAACATGCTCATACTTTACTGTACGTTGTTTAGCCGAAATTATGAATTTCTGTTTCCTCATGAATGATAAATAATTAAATAAAATTTTCACTGTTTTTTTCTTAAACTTAGTAAGTAAATATTCAGCATGGCACAACCAGCAAAAAAAGACATTATCTCGTAAACGGTTAATTTCCGGAAGCATGTTTACTGGAACTTTTTTATTTCTCTTCATTCATACTCCTCATCCCTAAATTTTTTACCATCAATTTTGAAACACCCTGTATATTGAAAATTTTTTTTCAATGTTGACGTTATTTAACCTTTCCGACCGGTTCTTCTGTTTTGATTTTCTGATAAATCAATGAATATGTTTTATTTCTTGTTCAATGTAATTGAAGTACTTAAAAGCAATTCAATTACTCAAAAGTAATTCAATTACATACTAAAAAGTAATTCAATTACTCAAAAGTGATTCAATTACTCAAAAGTATTTCAAATAGTGAAAATTAATTGAAATAACATAAAATTATTTCAAATACCAAGCATTTCAATAAAGTAATTGAAATAACAATTATCAGGACCAGATATCAAAAGTATTTGAAATATTTTAATTCAATTAATGAAAACGCTTCAATTACTTTTTCAAGCATTTTAATTCAATTAATGCCCAGCCCTGCTGACTACCAATTATTTTGCAATGACTTATCGGATACTAGTAAAATTTTTTCTCGTCGGTGTGTTTCAACATGTGCCGTTTTAAACTTGTAAGGTGCCGGCATCTATAATCGCAAAGGCCACAAAGCATCGGCTTCTCATCGGTGTGCTTTAACTTGTGTCGCTTCAGATCTTTGAGACGCGGGCATTTATAATCGCAAAGATCACAGCTGAACGGCTTCTCGCCGGTGTGCTTCAAGTTGTGATCTTTCAAACTTGCCAGGCGCCGACATTTGTGATCGCAAAGATCGCAACTGAACGGCATCTCACCGGTGTGCTTTAACTTGTGCTCTTTCAATCTCGAGAGGTTCCGGCATTTATAATCGCAAAGGTCACATCTGAACGGCTTCTCGCCGGTGTGCCTTAACTTGTGCTGCTTCAGACCTTTGAGCTGCCGACATTTATAATCGCAGAGATCACAAGTGAACGGTTTCTCGCCGGTATGCGTCAACTTGTGCTGTTTCAAACCTGGGAGGCGCCGGGATTTGTAATCGCAAACGTCACAACTGAACGGCTTCTCATCTGTATGTATCAAAATATGTCTGCGCAAATGTGAGCGAGATTTAAATTTATAATCACATATCCGGCATTCGGTTGTCTTTCTATTCACAGGCTTGGTTTTAGCGATCTGTTGACACCTGAAAGAAAGAGTTTGTTTAAGTTTTAATCCGACTGTCTGGCAGTTAAATGCGATAAATTGAAAGGCAACAAAATTTTACAAATTGCCTATTTTAACTGTAATAATCCTAGCTAAGTACAAATAAACCAATTGTTTGTAACACATGTAGAAAAGAATACAATATTTTGACGTACAAAGAAATAAGCAAATGCTATTTCATTTAGATCCTCTACTCAGACTTTTTATAATTTTAAGGGCCTCTTTAGGCAGATGAATTGGAAAGCCGTAGTGATGCAATAGCATGGCCAGCTTGATTTGCACAGATTATTTTCTCTATGAGTGTAGGGGAGACGGCAGGAATGAGAGCCACTTAGGGAAATATAAGTATATTTTGAAAAATATAAAGTGTATTCTCTGAACAATTTTCTGCTGCTTCATATAAAGAAAGATCATTAAAATGACGTAACCGTATCATTCCTATCATTAACTGAAATTATAATATTGTCACTATTACGAAAAATTTGCAATTTATTAATTAATTTATAAAGAAAAGTATTTTCGTAATGCCAAGTTATTTACGGATCTGCATACTCAGCAAGCCAAGTGTCGAACGCCGAGCCGTTAAGCTGGACTCAGACGACTGGTGTACTTGACCAATATACCAATATTGGTATACTTGGCAAATGTACCAGCTCATAAAGGCCATTTTACGCAAAGGCGTTCACACGACGTGTACAATTTTTTTTAAAATACGCCAGCGAATTTATACAATGTTGGCGGAATAGATAGAAGAGTGCTGGCCATCATGGATAGCGGTCATTCTGAAAATGTTGTACTTTGTGCAGCTTTTTAGTACTAATTTGTGGATATTATTTAAAAGTAAAAAAATCAAGAAATTCAAGTACCACTTCATTAGACCACTCCATTTAATTTTTTTATAATTATTAATAAACACTTTACCTTTTCTATCCGCTTATCAATACAGAACGAATAGTAGTTGCAAAGCAATACACAATTATATTAACAACTCGTGTGAGCGCAACTACAAGTATGAACTTGTCAAGTTGACCAATAATTGTGATTCCTTTGACTTGTGCCATTTTTATCGACAGACGATGGGAAATTGACCAGTACTCACCAGTGACAAATAATTGTACAAGTAAACCACTCACACGGCATGGCAAGTATACGCCATTAACAAATATTGGCCAAGTACACCAGTCGTCTGAGTGCGGCTTATAGCGAATAGCTACCAACATTTGTTAAATTAAAAAGATATGGAGAACGAAGAAATGATACGGTTGTTGCAAGTGCTTGTGTAGTTCTTTCCTGTGCTCAGTTGTTATTGGCAAGAAATAATTATAATAAATTATGATTGCTTCGTTTCGGATCCCAAATAACTGGGTATTTTTCGTAAAGACCGAGGAATTTCAAAATTAACTGTTTATTCCATTCGGCATTTTCCTGGTCAAATTAAAAAAAAAAAACAGTAAACCGAAATCAGACCCACTTTGCCATCAAGTTAGTACAACTCAACGCGCATAATATACAAAAATAAATAATATTCTAGAAATGTTGTTGGCAAACTGTTCAAGTCGTCTGGACGTGATGGCATATGAAGGAAAACGTTGGTTAAACTCTTTGATGTGTGTCGAATAAACCGCCCTCCTAGCGAATGCACTCCAATGCCAACATTGGCGATTGGTTGGCGTTCATTGGCCATGTGTATTTCGTCCACTACCCAATAGCCAACACTGCCATGTCGTCTGGATGAGGCTTGATGAGACACCTTTTCCAGCTTAGTAACGACGCGTGTCCACCGAATTTCGTGGACCTTTGCTCATGACATCAAGTACATCTTAAGTATATAAGCCATGAATTTATTGTAACATTTTGTCAGTTATCTGATCGTCTTCAGCGGAGTCCAGCGAACTGTGTCGCTAACTTTTAGGCAATAAAGGTAATCTTTGTTGCTCTTAATGAGTTAGTTTACAGTGACCTCTGTTGCTCCCTTCCATCTCTGAGTTACGTAACCCCCGAACGGATCGAGAAGGACTCGTTCGCGACAATATATTTATTAATAAAAATGGAACTCGCTCTTATTACCTACATGTTGGGGTGATGAAAACCAATGAGAAATTTCAATAATTCCTCAAAAATTCAACTTTAGTTAAAAGAACCTATTAACCCTTTCTTTCCCAAATTAATTTTTAAATTAAAAAAAAATGAAAAAATGTCGTTGGGTGCCTAGAAATAAGTTTTCTTCTTTTCTTCTTTCTAAAATTTCTTTTTTTGCAAATTTATTTTTCAAAAAAATCATATGAAGCCATATGGAGTCATCGGGAAGAAAGTACCTTCTTGAAAAAGAAAGTACCTTCTTGAAAAAAGAAAAGAAAGTAAAACAGATAATACATTTTATGACTTGTGAAAGGCAATAAAACAATTTCTATTTTTAGTGATGCATAATGGCATTTTACACTTATCACAAGCCATTCTTGTGTAACTGGAGCACTGTCGACACCTCTGTTTGGGTTCGATATGGGTAGGCAAATGCCCTTTTTCATCAAATCGAACATCATCAATTGGCTTTGCAATAACAGGTCGTTTCCCCATTGATGTTGGGGTTCCTTCTCTTGAGCCTGTAGGAGTCCCTTCTCTAGAATTGCTTGGCCTTCCCCTTTTCTTTGAGATGGAGTAGCATTTCAAAAGACTATGACCGATTTCGCTTCTAAAAACTACAAGTTTCTTGAAATTGGTAATGTTGTGCGCAACACAGTCTCTTCTGTATAGTAACCAGGCATTGATGATGTACATATCCAAAAGGTGGTATACAATTTTCAAATAAAATCGTTTCACACGAGTATTTGTCCCATATAATGCCACCAACATATCGTTAAGGTCTACTCCACCCACGTAGGTGTTATAAGTTTTTACAATGTCTGGTCTGTTCACGTCGATTCGTTTTTTCTCGCTTTGTGACCATCTTTGCACTTTCCCTATCGGTTCAACCCCAACATAAGTCGAAATTAAGTTCACAGATTTATTATCTTGCCATTTTATTGCAATCACATTATTTTTAGGTTCAGTGTAGTAATCATATGAGCCCCTTCCTTCCTGCTTCAATAACTTATCTTCTTTTGGCTTATAATTTTCTAGTCTATTTGTCCTCACTGTACCAACAGACAATATTCCCAGATTCTTCAGTGTCACTATTAGAGAATAAGAGCTAAACCAATTGTCTGTATATATTTTGAAATTTCTATGCTTTGGCAAGTTACTGCACAGTTTTATTACTATATCTCCACTAATTCCTAACTCAGTTTTATCTGTTGTTCCTTTTCCGACGTATATTTTGAATTCGTATACAATTTCACTCATTCCAGCCCGAGCAAAAACTTTAATTCCCCATTTGTGGGGTTTATTTTGAATATACTGTTTGAGCGAGCTGTGTCCTTTGAAGGGTATCATAATTTCATCAATTGAGTTATGTTCCTCTGGCCCAATTTTAGAAAAATTTTCTTGCATAGCATCGACAAAGGGACGTATTTTAAAAAGTTTGTCATATTCTGGATCCTCACGACTTTTCATTTTATCGTTGTCATTGAAAGACACATTACATATTGAATCTACTGGCTCGATGTCCTTTTTCTTCCACTGCAGTTTTTGATTAGTTTTCTTCTTACGTTTATTTTTATTCGAATTTTTCATATCCATAGGCGGACGGGGCATCTGTCTTTTTTGCAGTCCCTTAGGCACTAATTGGCTGAGAGGGATATCATCGTCGCTGTCTTCACTTTCCAAAAGATCTTTTGACAAATTATATTCATTTTCGTCATTACTTGCTGCATTTACTTTTTCAATTCCCGCAGATAATTTGTCAGATAATTCAATAAAAGTGGGACTGTTACCTTCATCTTCTATGTTGCTCTTATCAACTATATTATCTTCATCTGGGTCATCATCATTTTCAATGTCTACGTCAGACACATCACCCTCCAACAACAATAAAATGTGGCGTACTTCAGTCTCGGTAAGGCCAGTGCGTGACATCTTAAAAAAAAGTCATTTGTGACAATCTATCTAGAAATGTACTTATTTGGTACCACTAAGGCATTCACGTTTACAAAAATAAACTGAACTGAACCAAGTAGATATCAAGTAAATATTGGTCTAGGCGCTTATAGACTCCAATTGGCATCAAAAAATAATCGCATTTTTTTTCAATGAAGTCAAAATGTATTGATCCCGCTACCCACTTTAGCTAACAAATCACCGTGCCTTGTATACTTACAAAAAAAAAAAACTGAAATTTCGATAACTTACCTTTGTTTTGAAATTGTAAAAATCACAAAAAAATTGCTCCTAAACACTGTACACTACATTCTCAAAAAATGGGAGTGCAGAAAATTTCCTTACAGTTTTCTGTCCTATGGCGGCATCTAGAGCATTAATTAAAAAGTTGGCATGATCATCATTCCGATTCTGTTACTTCACATAATTGCAGGTACCTGTAAGGATAGTTGACTCCATATGACATCACTGGGAAGGAAAGGGTTTGAATATCGTGGAAAAAGTCAAATAATAAAAGGTGAATATGGCAAAATTACAGAATTTATATGCGTTTATCTATTTTATTTTATTTTATAAAAACAAGCATTAACATGTACAGGATGTTTAATAAACAGCGCCGTTGTGCACTATTCACGGACACCCTCTGAGCATGGGACAAACGTTAAAAAGCTTCTATCTTATGTTTACGTTTCTGTCAACTGATGATAATTTTTTCGTGCAAAACATGAAAAAAAAGTTAGTATTTATTACGTTTAAATAGCAATTATTTTTTTTTAATATGTACACGTTCATTACAAACGTTGTTGAAATATTCAAAATCAAAAATCATTTTTTAAACATTTTTCCTTGCTCAAAGTGTGTTTCTTACCAAATTGATGTCTTTACTCACTGAATTAGAGTATTTTATGTGTCATACCCAAAAATTGGGTAATATGATGATATGTAGTAAAATAATACGTCCCAACTTTTTCTCGATATTTAATTTTTTGACAACCGGTTTCGGTTTAAAGAACCATCATCAGGTCTACAACATCGGAAAAAAGAGAAAATTAACAATAAATCTTTTACCTAATGACATTTTTATATTTTTGTAAAATGTGAAAACTGTTTTTGTTAAAATGATATATTGTTTGACTGTGTGATATTCATGGACAAAAATGAATTATTTAAACTTACCGACAACGTCAAATTTGAACTATTAATATTAAACGCATAAAAATTCTGGTGAAGAGGAGAAGAGACAAAATATCGTGTATAGTCCTTGAGATTTGCTGTCAAACTTGATATGAAGTTAGGTAGAAACGTGATCTAGAAAATGACATGAAGTTGGTTAATTGTTTAAGTAAGTATAGATAGGTTTAAAATTAAGATATATCTGATCATTTATGCAATTGATGTTAGGTTTGTTTTTTAATTTATGTATTTCGTAAGCTTCAAGTAAATTTAGTTTAAAACTTTTTTCCTGTTGATGTAATAATTTAGTATTGTTGATGTCTATTGTATAACCTATTTCTAGTAAGTGTCGCCCTACATTCGAAGTGGTTTTGTTACGTATATGTTATTTTATTTTTGTATTTAAATTTCTACCGGTTTCTCCTATGTATGTAGCGTTGCAATTGTTGCATGTTATTTTGTATACACCATTTTTTTTCTAGTGTTTGTAATTTGTCTTTACCATTTTGAAGTATACTAAGTATGTTTGTTTTTTGTGAAGTGGCTGTACTGATGTTGTATTTGTTAAGAATTTTTTCAATTTTGTAATTTATGTTTCCTTGAAAAGTGAATTGTTTGTAGTTATTATTATAAGTGTTTTGTGTTTGATTGTTATTTGTTGATTTGTGTTTATTTTGTATTTTATTTATTAAGTTAGTTTGGTAATTGTTATTAATAGCTATAGCTTTTATATATTCTAGTTCTTTTGTTTTTTCTTCTTGTGATAAATGAATATTTTCTATACGATTTAAGTAATAGTGAAATGCAGCTTTTTTGTGTATGTGTGGATGGTGTGAGTCATTAGGTATAATTATATCTGTTTGTGTGGGTTTGTGATATATATTAATTGAATTTTATTGCCTTTTTTAGTTAATGTTAGATCAAGAAAATTTAATGAGTTATTTTTTTCTGTTTCTATAGTAAAATGTATGTTTGTGTGTAAATTATTAATATAGTTATGAAATTTGTTTAAGGAATCATTATCTCCTGTCCAGATGCAAATTATATCGTCTACATATCGTTTCCAGTATTTAATATTTTGTGTGTAAGTATTATTAGTGTTGTGTATTTTCTGTTCTAAATTATCAATAAATATGTTAGGAATAAGGTATGCATTGGGTGAACCCATGGGTAAATCGTCTGACATTTTGTAAATTTTTTTATTGAATAGGCAAATATTATTTAATGTAAGGTTGAATAGTTTTATTAGATTTTCAATTTCTTGTTTGTCTTGTATATTGTTTTCTAAAATTTGTTTTATTATGTTTATTGTTTCGTTTGTAGGTATATTGGTGTGTAGATTGGTTACATCAAAAGATACTAATATGTCATTGTTTGAAATGTTTTGATCTTTTAGATCGTTTATTAGTTCTGTTGAATTTTTTATTGAATATGTGCTATTGTAATTTGTAATATTATTAAAGATTTTTATTAAAGTTTTACTAATTATGTGTGTTGGAGAATTTATTGAATTAACTATGGGTCGTATGGGTATATCTTTTTTATGTAATTTTGGTTGACTATATAGTCTTGGTATGGTGGGATTCATAGGTATGATTTTGTTAAATTGGTATTGGTCTATGTGTTTAAGTCTTTTGTGTGTTTGAATGTAATTTTAGTATTGTTAATAAGATGTTGTAAAGGGCTTTTTGTTAGTATAGTATATCACATAGTCAAACAATATATCATTTTAACAAAAACAGTTTTCACATTTTACAAAAATATAAAAATGTCATTAGGTAAAAGATTTATTGTTAATTTTCTCTTTTTTCCGATGTTGTAGACCTGATGATAGTTCTTTAAACCGAAACCGGTTGTCAAAAAATAAAATATCGAGAAAAAGTTGGAACGTATTATTTTACTACATATCATAGAGTATTTTATGTTTGTTTCGTGTGCTTTGACATATGTCGTTTCAAATAAATAAGATCTCGACATTTGTAATCGCAAAGACCACAAAGCAGCGGCTTCTCACCCGTGTGCATTAACTTATGCCGCTTAAAACTAAAGAGATGCCGGCATTTATAATCGCATAGATCACAACTGAACGGCATCTCACCGGTGTGCTTTAACTTGTGATCATTCAAACTTGGGCGGTAGCGGCATTTATAATCGCAAAGATCACAACTGAAAGGCTTCTCGCCGGTGTGCTTTAAGTTGTGCCGCTTCAAACTTCCAACGTGTGTGCATTTATAATCGCAAAGATCACAACTGTACGGCTTCCCCCCGGTGTGCTTTAACTTGTGCTGTTTCAAATTACCGAGACGCCCGCATCTATAATCGCAAAGATCACAACTGTACGGCGTCTCTCCTGTATGTATCATAATATGTCGGCGCAAATGTGCGCGAGATTGAAATTTAGAATCACATATCCGGCATTCGAATCCCTTTTTATTCACAGGTTTGGTTTTAGTGATCTGTTGACACCTGAAACAAAGAATTTGTTTAAATTTTTATTAAAATTTCATTGTGTGGGAGTTAAATGCGGTAAACCGAAAGTCAACGACATTTTACAAGTTGTCTATTTTAACTTTGATAATCCTAACTATGTACATTTGTAACAGATAACACACACGTAGAAAACAAGAAAATATTATAATATAAACGTACAAAGAAATAAACAAATGTTAAGCGTTCAATTCTTAGGCAGACCTACATTAACTTTCGGATTCCTCTTTTCGAAGTTTCTATAATTTTAAGAACCTCTTTAGGCAGATGAATTGATAAATCGTAGTGATGCAATAACATAGCCAGGCAAGATGTGCACAGATTATTTTCTGTATGAGCGTAGGGGAGACGGAAGGAATGAGAACCACTTAAGGAAAAATCAATATACAGTGTGTCCCAAAAAGTTTTATACAAATGGAGAAAAAGTTTATCTTACATTTCACAAAAAAAAAACTATTCTTTAAAAAAAAGCTCTGCATGACTTGTAGATCCATAATCAGAATCCATAATCAAAATCAATATATTTAGAAAAATATAAAGTGTATTTTCTCAACAATTTTCTACTGATTCATATAACGAATGACCATTAAAATGACGCAACTGTGTCACTCCTGGCATTGACAGAAATTATAATACATATTGTTACGCACCCCTTTTGCTTTGAAATTATACTGGTTAGTAGTTCGTGCTTTCGGAGCGTAATGTTGATTACCTCTCATTGCAGAATTTATTTTTTGGTTATCAAGATTATGTATTAATTTTTCTAAAAGTACTTTCGTCGTGACTTCTTCGTCGGCTTTTTTTTTCTTTTCAACTGATGTGCGATTTTTTGTCAAACAGTAATATCTTTTAGGAGAATCCTGATCTTCGTCCCGTTCCGTCTCTTGAATTTTGTCGAAAAATTGTTCCATTTCGCGAAGAAATGAAGGATTCCTAATATTTATCATCTGACGATATTTTGGGGTGGTGGTGTTATCACTCGCACATTTTTTGTTGTAGGTATATAAGGCAAGAAAAATTGTTGCAAAACGATCAGGGCATTGTCATTCCCGTACGCTGGGAATTTGATC
Organism: Dorcus parallelipipedus; assembly: GCA_958336345.1. Lineage (NCBI taxonomy): Eukaryota > Metazoa > Arthropoda > Insecta > Coleoptera > Lucanidae > Dorcus > Dorcus parallelipipedus. The sequence goes on from OY284475.1 coordinate 2,020,391, forward strand.
CTATTTTACCAGTCCCCTTCTCACAAATTATTACATTTGATAGTTTGTTACTAAATTACCTGATTTACTCACTGAATTAGAGTAGGTGCTTTATGTTTTCCAAAGTTTCAGCAACTCGGCACTTCTACTTCGAAAAAATCACAATTAAACGGCTTCTCATCGGTGTGTTTCAACATGTGCCGTTTTAAATGTGGAAGTTGTCGGCATCTATAATCGCAAAGATCACAACTGAACAGCTTTTCGCCGGTGTGCTTTAATTTGTGCCGCTTCAAAGTTCTGAGTTGTAGGCATTTATAATCGCAAAGATCACAACTGAAAGGCTTCTCGCCGGTGTGCCTTAAGTTATGTTGTTTCAAATCATAGAGACGCCTGCATTTATAATCGCAACTATCGCAGCTGAACGGCATCTCACCGGTGTGATTTAACTTGTGAAGTTTCAATCTCGCGAGCTGCCGGCATTTATAATCGCAAAGATCACAACTGAACGGTTTTTCGCCGGTGTGCTTTAACTTGTGCCGTTTCAAATTTTTGAGGAGGAGGCACTTGTAATCGCAAAGATCACAGCTGAACGGCATCTCACCGGTGTGCTTTAACTTGTGAGCTCTCAAACTTGCGAGGCGCCGGCATTTATAATCGCAAAGATTACAACTGAACGGTTTCTCGCCTGTGTGTATTAATATATGCCCCTTCAAGTCACTGAGACGCCTGCATATATAATCGCAAAGATTACAACTGAAGGGCTTCTCGCCGGTGTGCTTTAACTTGTGCCGCTTCAAAGTTCTGAGTCGTAGGCATTTATAATCGCAAAGATCACAATTGAAAGGGGTCTCGTCGGTGTGCCTTAAGTTATGTTGTTTCAAATCATAGAGACGTCCGCATTTATAATCGCAACTATCACAGCTGAACGGTTTCTCGCCGGTGTGCTTTAACTTGTGCTCTTTCAGACATTTGAGCTCCCGGCATTTATAATCGCAAAGATCACAAGTGAACGGTTTCTCGCCGGTATGCATCTTCTTGTGCAGTTTCAAACCTGCGAGGCGTCTGGATTTGTAATCGCAAACATCACAATTGAACGGCTTCTCACCTGTATGTATCAAAATATGTCTGCGCATATGTGCGCGATATTTAAATTTAGAATCACATATCCGGCATTCGAATCCTTGTTTATTCACAGGTTTGGTGTTAGTGATCTGTTGACACCTGAAACAAAGCATTTGTTTAAATTTCTATAAAAATTCGATTGTGTGAGTCAAATTGAAAGTCAACAAAATTTTACAAATTGTCTATTTTACTGTAATAATTCTAACTAAGTACAAATAAACACATGTAGAAAACAATACAATATTTTGACGTACAGAGAAATAAACAGATGTTAAATTTTCACTACAAAATCTTTATTTTATTTCTTTCTATCTAGATCGATTTCGCTTAGTCAGCATCCCCAGTAGAACATTTTATAAATATTTAACCTTCCAGTAAAAATTATAGTTAATACATTATAACACTTAAGAATAAAGTAACGTAAGAACTTATGTTATCTTCCAAATTCTGTTATTTATATGTGTAAATTTGAATAAGATATTTCTGTAAATGATTGAAAAAATTCAGTTCAGTTTTATAACTGTTAATATACTCTACAGGCTGGGCCAAATTTGACACTTTTAATGGGAAACTTCTATTTCTAAAGGATTTAGATAAAAAAGTATGCTCTATCGTTTCGGAGCTACATAATTCTGCAATTTCTAAAAACTATCGTAGCTCTTTTGTTTACGAAAATTTCTGATTGCTGTAAAAACTTTCTTGAAGTACTTCTTGGCGTAGAATTTATTGCTCTTAATTATAATTTTCTGACGAGTGTAATTTTCCAGATATAAGCAAAACTTCCGAATTTTTACATGCAACACCCTGTATGTGTTTGCAATTTTAAAAAGCGCATAAAATTACCTTTGAAAAAAATATAATATTGTAACTAGGATAAGAGAACCAGCAAAGATGTACAGCTGATTAAGTCAAGTAAACATAAAAACGATAACGTAAACAAAAGATGCCTCCGTCGTATGACTCATCCGAGATGCAGCTGCAATGACTCATCTACAGGAATCACATGTATGTACAAATTTCAAGGCAACAATTGACGTCACACCCCGGAAACAAAACCCCTATAAAAAGCCGATAGAGCGAACGCTAGAATTAGTATTAGAACCAATCTCTTCAGAGTGTCATGTAGACTAGTTGTCTTTTTAGTGCCCCAATTCACAAAATGTAAGTTGTAATGATCGTTAGTTAATTTGTTGATAATAAATGTTTTGTTATATTAAGCTACGTCCCTAATTTCATGTTACTTCAAAGATTACCGTAACAATATACTTGATATATTAATCAAAGCATTTGCGAGATATAAGCTTTTCAAGATTTTGGCAACATTTCAGTAGGCTATGACTTATTGGGTGGTATGCAAAACACGTAGTACATACTGATACTTCAAGCATCTACTTCGAAAGTTAAGTACTTACTGTATTAGCGTAGTACCTACTATCCGCATCTAGTAGATAACGAACGTCTAAATAAAAACCTGGTCAAGTAGGTTGTGATCGAGAATTTATCCATTGCATTTACATAACAGAATTACTAAATGCAGCCTGCTTGACCAGGTTTTTATTTAGACACTTGTTACTATTATGTACAAGAATACATAGAAGTTTCTACTTCGCCGTAGAAGCATCTACTATAAATCTACTTCAAAAGCTTCAAATTTCGGCTGCCATCTACTTCAGTTTAAGTGAACCTGCTATTTAGTAAACTTCTTCGACACGCGCCGTATGAACTATTCGCGATTTCCATGACACCGGAAACTATGCAACCCGCAACACTAATACGTCACGACTGGGTTCGTTCTTTGACATCGTAAATTATTTTTTCTACTTTGCGTTCACAATGAACTCATTGTGAAACTGTTTTTGGTGTCACAATGAGTTCATTGTGAACGCAAAGTAGAAAAAATAATTTACGATGTCAAAGAACGAACCCAGTCGTGACGTATTAGTGTTGCGGGTTGCATAGTTTCCGGTGTCATGGAAATCGCGAATAGTTCATACGGCGCGTGTCGAAGAAGTTTACTAAATAGCAGGTTCACTTAAACTGATTATAAACATTGTGACACTGTTTTTGGGGAAATTTTAGTCATTTTTAATTGAAAATATTTAATAGACTTTACAAAATAACTCAATAACTTATTTGTTACTTAACAATATACTCACAATGAAGCTGGATAAGAAAAATTAATAACTTGTTAATGTGACTTTTGATTAAAACGAAAGGTTTTCAGTGTTGCCACGCATTACAACTAAAATTCCCCATATACTAAGAAGATCGTTCCGTTGGGGCACTCCTAGCTCGCTACGCTTCGCTAGTCGTACCCCAACCCCACTCGTGTTACAATAAGCTTTCTTGTGAAACTTGTATAATAATATACTATAATTTAATTATGGAATGCTGCTTAATGAATTCAAATTATTATTATGTCAATATCATGCAAGAAACTTAAGCTATGCGATGTGTCTAACCTAGATTTTTTCATGACGCATAATAATGATCTATAATTTTTTCTTCGGTAAAAAAGGAGATGGTTTTGAAATTGCTAAATACTGGATATCTCATAACGTACGAAGGAGATTGAAAGGGTGAATAGAATATCAAAAAATAAGGTAACCTTTTCATATAAATTTTATTCCAAAAGTCAACAATAAAAGAATTATATGCTCTGAAAGAGGGGCGAAAAATATTGTTCTTTTGGCAATATCTTCTGGATTCTTTAAGTTATGAAACTAATATTTGAAGTTCAGTTATAAGGCACCTAACTGCGTATTATTTGTTAGATCCTCCCTCCTTTTTAAAGGGTAGTTTTAAGGGGTGACTTTTCAGTATTTTATTCCTAACTTTTTATTTTTACATATTTCATAAAAAATTTACGAAGAAAATATTCTTTAGATTATTTAGCACAAGTATTTGTTGCATTTCGTTAACCGAACCGTTTTCGAGTAATTGAGGTTTAAAAGTTAGCATACGTCCATTGCATTTTGTTACCATAAAATACTGAAAGTAATCCCCTCAAACTACCCATTAAAAAGGAGGAAGGATCTGACAAATGCCTTGTAAATGTTCAGTTAGGTGCCTTATATCTGAGTTTCAAATATTAGTTTGATAATTTAAAGCATTCAGAAGATGGTGCCAAAAGAAAAATACATTTTATCCCTCTTCCAGGGAATTATAACTCCTAGAAAGTTAGCAGAGAATTGAAATCACAGATTTAGGTACTATTTTAGATCGTCGGATAAACCGAGTATAACACTATTTTTGGAATAACGTGACGTAGATATTAAAAGAATGTTATTTCGAACAGAAGCTAACCCAGTCGTGACGTCATTATATTGGTACACATAGTTGCCGCCAGAGGGAGTACTGCTTAGCAGAAAACGCGAATAATAAAATATTACGGCTGCTTTTATAAATATGTGTACCCGGAAAGTGTATAAGGAAAGGAGAATATATACTAATGATGTATAGGTACCTATATGCAAGTTATCAGGTAAAAGTGATATAATTTGTAATTATCAAGTGTTCACCTCATGTACACTTGTATTCAAAATAATCGCGTACACCTATTATTTGCATGCGTAATTTTGGCTTTTTTCTGACGTTTATTAACGTCATACTGTGACACTTGAATTATTCAAAATGCCAATACCAAAAGATTCTGAACAAGAAAAGTGTTCAGGGCTTCTCGGTGCACGTATGGGCTTGGATGTGCGTTCATGGGCCAGGTGTATGTTGGCGTATAGAAGGGCGTTTTAATAGACATATGCTGGGTTGCAAAAAACATTTAAGTCAGGATTAAATTTAAGCCTAAGTTAGAATATGACACACAATATTCTGTATGTCATAAAGTGTGTCACATTCTAAGTTAGGCTTAAATTTAATCCTGGCTTCAATGTTTTATGCAACCGACCCATAGTTACATAAATATATTGGAAAACGTCATGCTTCCTTCTGTGTCTCAAATGTATCCTGAAAACAATTTTGTTTTTCAACAGGATAACTGTCCTGTTCATTCATACTGCGAATGATGTGAGACAATGGTTTCAAGACCATAACATAGAAGTATTACCTTGGCCAGCTTATAGTCCTGATGTTAATCCTGTCTAAAATCTTTGGGGTTTATTAGTAAAAAGCATTTACAAAAGAAATTTCAGAGCCCCAAATGCAAATGAGTTATGGGAAACTATTCATCAGGTTTGGGAAGATTTATATGAAAATCGCAAGGAATTGTGTGGGAATTTAGTGCACTCTATGCCACGTAGACTAAATGCGATTATAAATATAAACGGTGCCATGACCAAATATTAATGTAATATTCAAATAAAATTATCTAAAAATTAAAACATAATCTGTCTTATAACTTTTGTCAAAATGACAGAAAAATTCCGTTTTTAAACCATACAAAAACCTATAAAAATAGCTTACTTTATTTAAATGGTGTACGCGTTTTTATTGAATACAAGTGTACTAGCAGATTGTTGCAAAAATATCCAAAAAAAAAAGATAAGATAGATATTCAACAAACCGTATTCGCGTATAACAAATGACGAACAAGTCACTTACTTTTCTTGGCCAAGTCTGTAAGTGGTAGATACTTCATATTAATAGTAAGTAACTACTAATACAACCTAATACTTTGATGAATTGTCAAAGTAAATGAAACCGTCAATTTATTCCATGTTAAGAGCAACAATCAGTATTCGACATAATACGAACATTACAAGTTACGCCAAACTTCTGGCATTATCTGCAAGTAATATACTATTACAAAATAATTCGTTATTTATTTCTTATTTAACAGAAAACTCACAATGAAGTTGGACAAGAAAAATTTATAACTTGTCAATTTGATTTTTGTTTAAAACGAAAGGTTGTCAGCCACGCATTACAACTAAAATTCCCCATATACTAAGGAGATACAATTTTTAACAATATTTTTCATATTTTTGTTCAACAAGTGACGCAAAGTAGAAAAATAGTATATTTTACACGTTTCACAAGAGGGCACTCCGAGTACGCTTCGCTACGCTCGTCGTACCCCAACTCCACTCGTGTTACAATAAGCTTTCTTGTGAAACTTGTAATAGTTATTTACGTGTCAAGTTTTGTAAATTAATCTTTATGGGACAGTGAGCCTAGTAAGGATTAATTGCAAAGCGTACAAACTATTTAACTTGAAGGCTTCCGCGGCCGTCGTCCATGTTTGAATTGGCTTCCGGTTGGAACCGCGTCACGTTGACTTCTACTGCCGACGTTTCGTTCTTCATTGCAGAAGAACTTCTTCAGGGCTGCTGCTGCTGGTGGTGTTGCTGCTGCTTCGGGTTAGTCGTTGAGACTGAGTGGGTATGTCTGTTGTCGTGGTATTTAACCCACTCAGTCTCAACGACTAACCCGAAGCAGCAGCAACACCACCAGCAGCAGCAGCCGTGAAGAAGTTCTTCTGCAATGAAGAACGAAACGTCGGCAGTAGAAGTCAACGTGACGCGGTTCCAACCGGAAGCCAATTCAAACGCGTACAAACTATTATTTTCACCTTCACATGGCAATTAATTTACTTTAATTTTTTTGTGAAAACGTTTTTCATCGAAGGCGTTATTTCTAGCTAGACGTAGTCATGATGATGTAAACAGAAAATTTGCTTTTCTACAAGCCTGTAAAATTTTACAGGTCTTTAATACCCCCGTAAAACATTACAGGTCTGTTCCCGCAATATATCGTTTACTTGGCCACCACAAACAACAAAATTAAACTAAGAAGGTGGAAATAAAATAACATACTATTATCGTACCTGTTCCAATTGATAGTCTGTTACTAAATTATCTGATTTCTTTACTCACCGATCTAGAGTATTTTTTGTTTTCCAAAGACTCAACAACTCGGCATTTGTACTTAATCAAAAATAGCAGAATTAAGAGGTTTCTCAACGGTGTGTTTCAACATGTGCCGTTTTAAATGTGAAAGTTGTCGGCATCTATAATCGCAAATACTACAAAGCATCGGCTTCTCACCGGTGTGCTTTAACTTGTGAAGTTTCAAGCTTGCGAGCTGCCGGCACTTATAATCGCAAAGGTCACAACTGAGCGGTTTTTCGCCGGTGTGCTTCAACTTGTGCCGTTTCAAATCTCCGAGGAGAAGGCATTTGTAATCGCAAAGATCACAGCTGAACGGCAACTCACCGGAGTGCTTTAGCTTGTGAGCTTTCAAACTTCTGAGCTGCCGGCATTTATAATCGCAAAGATCACAACTGAACGGTTTCTCGCCGATGTGCTTCAACTTATGCCGTTTCAATTTTCCGGGTCGTCGGCAGCTATAATCGCACAGGTTACAACTGAATGGCTTGTGTTCAGTGTGCACTAACATATGTGATTTCAGCATGTCCTGCCGATGGCTTTTATAATCGCAACGATCACAACTAAACGGCTTCTCGTTGGTGTGTTTTAACTTATGGTGTTGCAATTGAACCAGCTGTCGGCATTTATAATCGCAAAGGTCACAACTGAACGGTTTCTCGTCGGTGTGCTTTAACTTATGCTGTTTTAATTGTCCGAGCTGTCGGCACTGATAATCGCAAAGATCACAATTGAACGGCTTCTCGCCGGTGTGCGTTAACTTATGACGTTTCAATTGTCCGAGCTGTTGGCACTTGTAATCGCAAAGATCGCAGCTGAACGGCATCTCACCAGTGTGTTTTAACTTATGCAGTTTCAATTGTCCGAGCCGTTGGCATTTGTAATCGCAAAGACCACAACTGAATAGTTTCTGGCCGGTGTGCTTTAACTTATGCAGTTTCAGCTGTCCGAGTCGTTGGCATTTATAATCGCAAAGATCACAACTGACACAACTGAACGGCTTCTCGCCGCTGTGCTTTAACTTATGCCGTTTCAATTGTCCGAGCTGTCGGCATTTGTAGTCGCAAAGATCACAACTAAACGGCTTCTCGCCGCTGTGCTTTAACTTATGCCGTTTCATTAGACCGAACTGTCGGCATTTATAATCGCAGAGATCACAACTGACACGACTGAACGGCTTCTCGCCGGTGTGCTTTAACTTATGCCATTTCAATTGTCCGAGCTGCCGGCATTTATAATCGCAAAGATCGCAACTGTACGGTTTGTCGCCGGTGTGCTTTAACTTATGCTGTTTCAATTGTCCGAGCTGTCGGCATTTATAATCGCAAAGATCGCAACTGTACGGCTTCTCGCCGGTGTGCTTTAACTTGTGCAGTTTCAATGCTCTGGGACATTGGGTTGTATAATAGCAAAGATCACAACCAAGCATCTTCTCGCCGGTGTGTTTTAATTTATGCACTTTCAATGTTCTGGGCTGCCGACATTTATAATCGCAAAGATTACAACTGAGTGGCTTCTCGCCGGTGTGTATCAATATATGATTGCGCAAATTTACGCGAGATTTTAATTTAGAACCACATATCTTGCATTCGAATGCTTCTTTAGTCAGTGTTTCAGCTTTAGGGATCTGTTGACACCTGAAACAAAAAATCCGTGTAAATTTTCAAAATTTTTAAAACTAGAAACGTAATTCACTATTCATTATGAATGTATGTAAGGTAAAAACCAACCGGCTTATCTCATTAACAGGCTTCGGACATTTCGGAACGTGGTTACGCACACGAGGATCAATAAGAAGAACGTTCCGAAATATCCAAAGTCTGTTCTTTCTCATTTGTTTTCTCCGGATCATCAGCTGTTGCAGAATCACATAATTCGTGACTGAACAACTACTCGTCAAAACAAATTATACAGGGTGACTCTTATTTAACCCGGCAGAATGAAACCATGATATGAAGCGACGTCCGAGAGTATGGGAAAAATGTAATGCTTTCTGTTTTCGAGAAGTTTTAGAGCAGTTTATGAACAGCTCGCAACTATCAATCCATTTAAGGCACTTCCTTCTCCTAGGATCCTAATTTTCATCTGCGCGGATCTCTAAAAATTGGCAACTGTATAATTTCAACTGTTTTCACAGACAAACTGTAAAATAACTGAAACGCAATCTCATTTTATTTATTGGACTTTCCCTAATAATACACGGTGCCCCAAAATTATTCTTCTTAAACGATATACCTACGATGTACTACTAGGCGTCTTTTGTCAACAAGAAATAACATCAAATCGAAGTAAAATGTCAAAAAAATATCCTCAAAACGTGTGTTCAAAATGACTTTCTCGTTTGGCTTGAATTACCCTTGCCGCTTAAACAGTCCACAGATGACTCTTTCTGAAAAGAAAATCGAGAACTTGCATTCATAAAGCATATGATGATCTTGAGCGTTACAAAAACGTACCAAAATGCACGTTGTTCTTTTCCTTTGATGTCATTAATAGATAAGTGTTGTGTACGTATTTTCATGGCCAACTTCAACGCCACATTTAACACTCCTTATATCAGAAATGAAAAATAGAACCCCAAAAGAGTGCAATTTTTTTCTATCTAACCACGCTACTGTAGGTTGTGCAATGAGAACCAAGGGAAACCGCACGAGGTTCTCGCCTCACAGTCTACGGCGAGAAACCGCACACCGTAGCTTACAGGAACGCCATACCCTTCTCATCTTAGGTCCATCACGTACTAAGATTTTTACAACATTGACCGTTCTTAATTAATCTGTAAAATGCCCAACAGAAATACTTTTCACGCATCTCTATACGTGCAACAATAAACACCTAACGTTCACAACCATAAAATAATTCACCAAACTGTAACCCCTCGTAGCTGGCGCGAGACACTCGTACGCACTTTTACTCAGCACAGTTGCAACAAGAATGCCAGGATCCTCCTAAAATAATTAGGTCAGGTTCCTAACGTGGTATGAATTTTGAAATTAAAAGAGAATCAATAGGCGTTTGAAAAATATATTTTTTTTTTAAACACAAGAAACCATGAACGCTTTTCTGTAAATGAAAAACAAAAACTTAAGCAGATTAATTCTATTCAATTATCATTGCTTTTCTACACACAAATTAAATCTAAATGTCCTTAATTCCTAAATAAAATTATCCTGACGTTTAATGTCCCTCTTTTCAATTCACTTTCCTGCTTCCTTTCTTTCCTTCTTCTACCTCCTTTTCTCTGTTTCTCCCTACAGCCCTCTTTCTAGCTTTCTTTTTTCTCTGCTATTCTTTACAATCTTTCTTCTTCTTTTTTCTAAATTCTTTTCTAAATTCTAAATTTCAAAACTCTTCTCTTTACACTCCTTATTCTACACTTTCACAAATTTCCCTTTTACAAATTTATAAAATTAAACTCAATTACAAAAACACCAAATTTGACAATCAAATTTGTCTGACATCAGTTAAGTATCCGTTGACAAATATGTTTAACTTTTGACCCTACATAAAATTCTACATAATTTAAATCTAATACATGGCGATTTTATTACTGATATTTAAGAAAGAAAGGTATTTAAGTATTTTTATCAAAATACTGCAACTTTGAAGTCTTATAACTCGAAAAATACTTAATAAAAAATATTTTGTTATAGTCTTTTGGAAAGATCTCGAGGCAAGCTATAAGAATATGTAAAAATATGCAGGGTGTCCAATTAAAAAAATTCAAGTTTACCTTCATATAACCTTCAAACGACCATTCAAGGTCAAACAAATGGTACCTTCTTATGGCCCCCTCGAAACCATACAACTTTTGTCTGAAACATATTTCTTTAAAATGCTCTGTTTCGAAATAAAAGGGGTATACGGGTCGTCTCAGACACCCTGTATATAAAATGTTATGATTCAGAAAATTGCGAGTACTAAACGATACATTTTATAATAACTTACCGGATCCTACTAAAATTTTGTCTCATCGGTGTGTTTCAACATGTGTCGTTTCCAATCTGTAAGATGTCGGCATCTATAATCGCAAAGACCACAAAGCTTCGGCTTCTCACCGGTGTGCTTTAACTTGTGCTGCTCCAAACTTATGAGGTATAGACATTTATAATCGCAAAGATCACAACTGAACGGCTTCTCGCCGGTGTGCTTTAACTTGTGATTTTTCAAACTTGCCTGGCGTAGGCATTTATAATCGCAAAGATCACAACTGAACGGCATCTCACCGGTGTGATTTAACTTGTGCTCCTTCAAACTTCTGAGGTGCCGGCATTTATAATCGCAAAGATCACAAGTTAACGGTTTCTCATCGGTGTGCTTTAACTTGTGCCGTTTCAAATCCCTGTGGCGACGGGATTTGTGATCGCAAATATCACAACTGAACGACTTCTCATTGGTGTGATTTAACTTGTGATTTTTCAAACTTGCCTGGCTTAGGCATTTATAATCGCAAAGATCACAAGTGAACGGTTTCTCGTCGATGTGCTTTAAATTATGCCGTTTCAATTGAACGAGCTGTCGGCATTTGTAAACGCAAAGATCACAACTGAAAGGCTTCTCTCCGGTGTGGGTTAACTTGTGCTGGTTCAAATTTCGGAGCTGTAGGCATTTATAATCGCAAAGATCACAAGTGAACGGTGTCTCATCGGTGTGCTTTAACTTGTGCCGTTTCAAATCCCTGTGGCGACGGGATTTGTGATCGCAAAGATCACAACTGAACAACTTCTCATCGGTGTGCTTTAATTTGTGTTCTTTCAAGTGATAGACATTCCGGCATTTATAATCGCAAAGATCACAACTAAATGGCTTCTCGTCGGTGTGGGTTAACTTGTGCTGGTTCAAATTTCCGAGCCGTAGGCATTTATAGTCGCAAAGATTACAACTGAACGGCATCTCACCAGTGTGCTTTAACTTGTGCCATTTCAAATCCCTGTGGCGAAGGCATTTATAATCACAAAGATTACAACTGAAAGGCTTCTCGCCGGTATGCTTTAACTTGTGATTATTCAAACTTACGCGGTACCGGCACTTATATTCGCAAAGATCACAGCTAAATGGGTACTCGTCGATGTGCTTTAAATTATGCTGTTTCAATTGAACGAGCTGTCGGCATTTGTAAACGCAAAGACCACAACTGAAAGGCTTCTCGCCGGTGTGCTTTAACTTGTGATTATTCAAATTTGCGCGGTACCGGCTCTTATAATCGCAAAGATCACAACTGAACGACGTCTCACCGGTGTGCTTTAACTTGTGATTATTCAAATCACTGTGGTGAGGGGATTTATAATCACAAAGATTACAACTGAAAGGCTTCTCGCCGGTGTGCTTTAACTTGTGATTATTCAAACTTACGCGGTACCGGCCCTTATAATCGCAAAGATCGCAACTATACGGCTTCTCACCTGTATGTATCAAAATATGTCTGCGCAAACTTGCACGACGTGTAAATTTGGAATCACATATCCGGCATTCGAATCCTTTTTCATTCACAGGTCTTGTTTTAGTGATCGACTGACACCTGAAACAAAGAATTTGTTTAAATTTTTATAAAAATTCGATTTCGTGGGAGTTAAATGCGTTACATATATTGAAAGTCAACAAAATTACCCGGATTTAATAAGTGTATAATTATACTAATAAAAAATTGTGACACTAAGGCCCAGTTTTACAATCGTGGGATAAGAACGGAATAACTGTTCGCCAAATATCCTTTAATGTTCCTCCATATCTACGTTATACCAATAATAATGCTTATCCGACGTTTGTAAAATCGGGCCTTAATCGAAATTTCGATTATCCGAAACAGGTCCGGTCCCCCGTACTTCGGATAATCGAGAGTCTAATGTAATAAAAACACGTAAAATATAAACACAGAAAAAGAAGCTCGCGCCGTCATCGAAAGATGCCGCCGAGCCCGAGGGAAAAATTTATTTGGGACGTAAGTTAATATTCTATTAAAATTATGCTTTTTACGTGACGAAAACACGAAATTTTGATACTATTACGACATAAAGTAAAATTGACTTTTAAGTAGGTAGTTATTTTCTTTTTTTTTATATGTACATTTTAATATAAAATCGAGGATCCTAAAAAGATAAAACCAAGAATAAAAGTATTTGGGATACACACAGCATCAAATGAGGAAAACTTAATTGAACAAAACAAATTAGAGAGTAGTCCAGAACATATGAAGATAATCCATAAAACTAAACCATATAGAAATAAGTTCAATATGATTATTGAATGTGATAACAGAACACAACCAATGTTGGTGTCACATGAAAAAATGTTCATTGGATGGAATAGTTGTAAAATAGAAGAAGACTTTCAAATAACAGGATGTTTTAACTGCCAAAAATACGTGCACATCGCTACCAATTGTAAAAGTGAAGTCACGTGTGCTATATGTGCCGGAAAACATAAAGCCGACATATGTGGAAGTGAAATAAAGAAATGTATTAACTGTGAAGACGCCAAAATATAACTGAACCTAAATCTAAACAGCGAACATTGCATGTGGGACAAAGAATGTCCGTGTTATATTCGTATAAGAGACATCCAACAAAATAGAGTAGATAATGAAAAGGAATAGCAATTCCAGTACACAATTGGCAAACAAGGAAAGCACCTTAAAATAATGCACATTAACATCCAAGGTATATCGAAGAAACAAATAGAACTCGAGGTACTGGCCAAGGAACATGATGCCGATGTAATTTGTGTGACCGAACATTAGTTGAACTTGCCTGAAATAAAATCACTTACAATAAATGGACATAAATTAGCCAGTAGCTATTGTCGAACAACATTTGCCTGTGGAGGTGTATGCATATTGGTAAGGAAGGAGCTAAAGGTCATCGTAAACAGCGATAAAATTTTTGAATGTACTACAGTCGACGTAGAAAACTTTGGTTGTGTGTTTCTACAGAACACCATCAAATGACGAGACTTTTATAGAACACTTAAATAACCTTCTAAGTGATATTTATAAAAAGAATAAAAAAATATGTCTATGTGGAGACTTCAATGTTAATGCATTAACCGAAAGTAATCTACAATGGTCTCTTATAAATACGTGATATTCAAAAATACTAGATATTCAAAAAACGCACAAACTTGTATAGACTTATTCTTCACTAATTTGTCACAAGTAAATGCTCAAGTGTTTCTGAATCATATCTCAGACCATACTCATCAAATTACTAATATTCTTCAAGAAGAAACTGAATTTATTTTCAACAGGAAATATACACCATACAATCAGCAGAAATTTATTGAATATATTAAAACCACAAGTTGGGATCTGGAATACAATGATGTAAATGCTGCTTTTAACAAATGTGAAAGAATATTTCTCGCTCATTTAACAAAGCCTTTCCAGTCATTAAAACTAAGAAAAAATGTAACTACAAACATGATACTACATGGATAACACCTCAGCTAAAAGATCTTTCTAAGCTAAATAAAGAAATGGCAGACGTCAACCACAACATCAGAAAGATACAAGACTTTAAAAAAAATTACAAGCAAGAATTAAAAAGAGCAAAGCAGAAATATTATGAAGACAAAATTGTAAATACTGACAATATAAATAAAACATGCTGGAAAATTATTAGTGAATTTAAAGAACAAGAACAAAGAAGAAATTTTAATTAAAAATGACGGGAAAATTATAAATCATGAAGAAACAGTAACCAAATTTAATATTTATTTCAAAGAACTAGTAGAAAACAGCCCTTTGCCTCAAATTAAAACGCCAAAAGGAAATCGTATCACAAACGTACACCCGTAAATGAATATGAAATAAATAAAGTTATTAAACAAAGTTGCTACAAAATGTCATCCGGGATAGATGAGGTTCCAGGAAAAATAATAAAAATTGTTGCGGACTATATAACATCTCCACTAACTAGAATAATAAACCTATCCATTCGAAAAAGGGATGTATCCAGAGCGACAAAAAATTTCTAAAATATTACCAGTGTATAAAAACAAAGGAAATCGGGAGAGCGCAGAAAACTACCGACCTATACCATTACAGTGTCAAATCTCGAACATTTTTGAACATACGTTTCATTATAGACTGTACAGCTTTCTAGAGAAATACCAAATTCTTAGCGACTACCAAGGAGCCTGGAGGACTACGACGAAGAGCTGGAGCATCGCCACAAGAGGCCCAGGATGATGCTCGTGGAATGAGCGCAAAGAAGTATCGCGCAACGTGCGGCCTTTGCCGCACAGGCACAATTTCTAAAGCGACTTTTTTCTTTCAGATGAAGGAGGTAAAAGAAGAACAACTTCTAGGAACTCCGAAGCCAAGACCGTTCAACAACGTTACTTTTAAACAAACTACATCTCGCAGGCGTAAGGGGTCCCGCCCATAGTTGGATTGCATCATACCTACATGATAGAAAACAGCTAGTAGCTATTAAACATAATACATCAGAAATAATAGGAACCAACAGGGGAGTACCACAAGGTACCATATTAGGACCACTTCTTTTCTGTGTAATGATAAATGATCTACCAAACCAATGTCTCTCAGCTCATCAAATAAACATGTACGCAGATGATGTAAGCACGATCATTTTGGCACAAAACACTGAACAACTAGCGAAGCAAAGTAATGCTGCCGTGAAAGAATTATTAACGTGGATCACGGATAACGGAATAATTCTTATTGAACGTAAGACGCAAGCCATACAATTTTACCCGATAAAAATTAACAAGAAATCAATTACGGAAGTCAACACCTCAAAATTTTTAGGCATTCAAATTGACCAGAAACTGACGTGGGAACAACAAATCATACAAATAAGTGCAAAATTAAGTTCTTTAATATTCTTATTTAAAAACCTAAAACCATTAGTAAACAAAAACGTCCTATTACAAGCATATTTTGGTTTAGTGGAATCCATACTAACTTACGGTATTACAATCTGGGGACACAGCAGATATGTTATGGAAATCTTCATAAAACAAAAGAAGATAGTCAGAATTATCGCTGGAGTAAAACCTAATTCACATTGCAAAGATCTATTTATAAAATATAAAATTCCGACAGTTTACTCCCTATATATCTCCCAACTTGTTATTTTCACTTTTAAAATGAATTTAAAAAGAAATAATGACTTCCACTTTTACCATACTCGCTTCTTAAAGGCGCCAGAATGTGTGTTCGACTGACGGAATAATCTCGAAGCGGGCAGGCCTCTTCTGAACCTTCCAGGCTCTGGCGCGCCGGGCTCTGACGCATGTAGCTTGCGCCAAGTGTTGTTGAATCATCACAATAAAACGATAGAAAGAGAAGCTCGCACCGTCATCGAAAGACACCGTCGAGTCCAAGAGAAAGATTTATTTTGGTCGTAAGTTAAAATTAAAATTTTCATAATCTTGAAACATAAAGTAAAAGTGACGTATGTCCTTCCCTTTGGATGCAACTTTTTCCTTTGAAAATCCCATTAGTCTATCCCTTAAATTATTATGAATATCGGGAGAAGAAAAATTGATGCAACATAATGTCAGGGTCTTGTCATTCCCGTACGCTGGGAATTTGATCCTATTTTACCCGGCAAAATTAAACAGCTTCTCATCGGTGTGTTTCAACATGTGCCGTTTTAAATGTGTAATTTGTCGGCATCTGTAATCGCAAAGACCACAAAGCAAGGGCTTCTCACCGGTATGCTTTAACTTGTGCCGTTTCATATCTTTGTGGTGAAGTGATTTATATTTGCAAAGATCACAACTGAACGGCATCTCGCCGGCGTGCTTTAGCTTGTGGTTTTTCAAACTTGTGCGGTTCCGGCATTTATAATCGCAAAGATCACAACTAAGCGGCTTCTCGCCGGTATGAGTTAACTTATGCCGCTTCAAACTTCCGAATCGTAGGCATTTATAATCGCAAAGATCACAACTGAACGGCTTCTCGCCAGCGTGCTTGAACTTGTGTTCTTTCAAATCTCTGGGATGCCTGCATTTATAATCGCAAAGATTACAACAGAACGGCTTCTCGCCGGTGTGCTTGAACTTGTGTTCTTTCAAATCTCCGGGACGCCTGCATTTATAATAGCAAAGATCACAACTGAACGGCTTCTCGCCGGTGTGCTTTAACTTGTGCTGTTTCAAATGGTCAACGCGTCGGCATTTATAATCGCAAAGATCACAACTGAACGGCTTCTCACCGGTATGCTTTAACTTATGCTGTTTTAAACTTCCGACATATCGACATTTATAATCGCAAAGATCACAACTGAACGGCATCTCACCGGTGTGCTTCAACTTGTGCCGTTTCAAATTTTTAACACATCGGGATTTATAATCGCAAATATCACAAATAAAAGGGTTCTCACCGGTGTGCTTTAACTTGTGCTGTTTCAAATGGTCAACGCATCGGCATTTATAATCGCAAAGATCACAACTGAACGGCTTCTCACTGGTGTGCTTTAACTTGTGTTGCTTCAAATTACTGAATTGTCGGCATTTATAATTGCAAAGATCACAACTGAACGGCTTCTCACCAGTATGTATCAAGATATGTCGGCGTAAACTTGCACGATATATAAATTTAGAATCACATATTCGGCATTCGATTGTTTTTTTCTTCATTGGTTTAGCTTTAGTGATCCGTTCACACCTGCAACAAAAAGTCTCTTTAGATATTCATATGTCTACAACTCGAAAGTTAATTAAGTAATTTCTAATTTAATCTACACTCTATGTAAGGCCAGTAGTTTCTCATTCTGTGTGTATGTATAACATTATACAGGGTGAATTGTAGGTGTGGTTTTTTTCACTAGCTCCTTAACTATCAATTTAAAAGGAAAATATTGCGCACAAAAGTTAATACTTATATTGAGTTCTATATTAAAATTTATAAATTATTTTCACATACACAACACCTTACATCCAACAAACTTATACATACTTTGTTAAAGGGAATGTACAGATTTTTATTTCGCGTTTAAATAGATCTCTTAAAAGAAAACATTCCTTATGAAGCATCTGTAGTAGCTCTAAATCAAAGCACTCGCAATCTACAGCTACGCACTTGGAAAAAAGAACTGAAACGTAGAAGTATTTTATTCATAGCTAGCGGTACAAAAACATTTATTTATGCTTGTACATGAGTAATTATAAATATCGAGTAGAATAACCTCGATAGGTAGTAGTTACATTTTCCTGTGCATCTTGCTCACAAACAATTGAAACTTAAGAGTTAAATATTCTCAAGAAATTTAAACGGGACGCCCCGTATCAATGTTTTTTTTTTAGCCGTACAGACTCTCCAACTAAAATCGCATTGTTTAAACTTAAACGGTTTCTCACCACAGTGTGTTAACAAATGTCTACTGTGTTTTTCCCTTTTTCACGAAATAGACTGCTGATCTTTTTGCGGAACACGCAGCTTTAAATTTCGCATTTCTTTTTTCAAAAATTTTAATTGATTAGTTAGAAATCAATACAATGCCTAATGATACGAGCGTAAGTGCAAATCCACACTGGACCCGTGAGCGACGTTGTCAACATCGATGGAGTTTAAACGTGTGGTGTGGAATTATAGGACAGCACATTGTTGGGCCAATCTCAATTCAATGAAAGACATTTATTGTTTGATTAAATTTAATCAAAAGTTAAAGACAATTTTGCTATAATTTTAGCAAATATGTAGGTATATTCAGTTAAACAAAAAGCAATTTGCAAATAATCACACGAATATTTAGTCATTTTATACAACCAGACCGACGAGACGTTTATGTTCGAAGCTGCCGTCCGCGTCCGGGTGATTCTTCAAACTTCAAATAAACACGTGTCCGATAGAGCTTTCTAATGGAAAGTTTACTACATGTTGAATATTTATAACTTTAATGGCCGATTTCTTCACCAAATGTTAATTTATCTAACAGTTGGAATGTGACGTACAATTGGCCGTACACATACCATATGTCACATTCTAACTGACAGATAAATTTACCCTCAAGATAAGGCGATAAAGAAATCGGGCATAAGACGATGTTACGGTACTAATTTTTGTATTCATAGGTAACAAATGAAATAAGAAATAAGCCTACCGCTATTGCATTGATTGATTGACGTTATCATTTATAAACTCTGAAGGGCTTCAGTTCTGTCAGAAAGCATTATCGAACACATGTTTATTTGAAGTTTTTTATTTGAACTACTCAAAGGAATTAGCAACTATCAATCCATCAATCCAAGGTTAGTCAAATGTTCAACACTCGTCTTAAAAACTCCCAAAGCGTTTGCTTGATTGAAATCAAACTCGATACTGTGACGCGCCCACTAATTGTTTAACTATTAATTAATCCTGACAAGTAAACAGACAAGTAATTTACCTAAGCAAGTAATAACTATGGGGCCCTGGAATTTATAACTACAATTTATGACTCCAGATGGTCGTCTTGTCCTTACCTACCTAACGGGTGGTCGACTTGAGTAGTTCAATACTCCAGATGCTATTACCGGGTGGTTGACCTGACGGGATTCACCCTGTGCTGAACTACTTTCGACATTATGTAATTATGACCCAATTATTGAATGTAAATAGCCTACGTTGTGTTTTCCCAGATTCTTTATTTGGTGCGACTGTACAATTAGCTTTAGCAAGGAAATAGGCAAGTTGATAATAAAACGCAACAATTAAAATGTAAGTAATTATTTATTGTAATAATTAATTTGATCGGGCAAAAAACTCCGTCTCTCATCTTCTGTCGCATCAGAGAAATTGAGCGTAAAAAAACCCAGATGGTTTGAAATCAATACAATTAATCAAAAAAGATTACGATTTTCAGAAATACAGTGTGACTTTCGGAGTAGTTTCCGACTTCGGTTATCGGCGCGATCTAAATTCCTCCGATTCACACAGTGGGTGGTATAATGTTACACCGATGTTTTGATTGGAGAGTTCCACTCCTGATTTATCAGTAATTAATTGAGAGTTAGAGTCTTAGTACAGCGTCTATAACTCTGCTGGTATTCAAAGACTTGTTCGATTTAATAAACCAACGCCCAAAGTGTCTTGGTGGGACGACAGTGTACTTAATTAATGGAGTTAATTAATGAATTAGTCAGATGTTTTTGGCTTTGGTTTTATGTGATTCCTGTTGCCTTAGCGCTCAATCCGCAGGTACAACACAACACAACACAATACAACAATCACTTTTAATCACTCGCGGCGCCCGTGGGTTACTTTAATTGCTCTTTGCCACTAGTTAATCGACCGTTATAAAATGATTTAACAGCAACCGAATTATATAAGAATACAAATTTGAATCAAGACTACCAGCGCCTAAGAAAACTGCGTCACTCCACTAAAGAAAATTCAATTTCGACCGTTTCTGTTTAGCATAAAATTCTATCTGCCTTCTACGCGTCTTGTTACTTAACATGAAAACAATTAAGCTCCGCCCTCGGACTTGCAGCGAAGATTCAAAAATCACCTTAGCCAATCCCGTTCGTGGCATTTTTGGTTCACGTGCTGCCCTTGCAGATGTTAGAAAAATTAAGAGCACTTTACTACTCCCTGGGGGTGTTTTGTTCATGTCTCCCGAACATTTATAAATTATACTTATCCAAGTGTATAAGTGGACGTTTTCAACAGGTCTGTTTCCTGGCTGACACAAAACAGGTTACCATTACGACGAAACTCACCGTGTAACGTGATACATGTGATACATGTGGCTCGCACGTTTGCAGTTTTGACTCGACAATCTATACATAAAAATTTAGAGAAGCAATTTGAAATGTCAAACTGGAGTTGTTTATGGTGTTTGTATGACTCTATCGCTGTGGACGTCGCCAATTCCCAGACGGAACGGACAGTGACATGTTTCAAAATGACTGATTCTGGCGAGTATTTAAAATTTTAGAAAGCATTCTACCCCATGTGCCGATGATCTATTTATTGTGTTCTTGGGTGGACAGAATATACAGCATGTTGGTCCCGGTGATGACTACGGTCAGTGAATTATTGCTACAAGTCCGAGAAATGAACATGTGTTTTTATTGACATCAAACATGCAGTAATCGCTTCTTTATTTTTAAAACAAATTATCGAAACATTTCAATACTTCACTACAATTCCGCGAACACACTTCTAATTTTCTATCACTTCCGGTTTAACCGGAAATAACATTCATCTTGTTATTTTAAACGGAACGCCCCGCATATTTTTCCATGTTTCGATAGTAATCTGCGAGAGCTTTTCGGAAAGTACCCACCTATGGTATCAATAATAATAAAAAGTCCTCCCATGGAAAAAACAAAATCGTTTCTCGTACCATTGGAACTGCAGTTTATTGGTATTATCACATGCCCGACAAGGAATTGAAAATACAGTAGTATTTTATTCCCCAAAAATGTGTTTAAGAATACATATTCTTTTTCAAATAAAATTTTATTTGCGTTGATCGTCGCCTAAATTCTTTTGCTTCTCCATTGAAATAACATCAAACTGGCGTCAAATCTGTTCGCAGACTCAACTTTATTTCAGACAGTTAATTAAGTGTAAATGCACTACTTTTATAAGCCACGCTTTAGCAAAATTTTCTGGAGAACACAACGGAGCTCCCCAGATCGCTTCAAAGCTCAATTTTTGGGATTTTCCGCAATTTTTCCGAATTGTTTCCCCCAAAATGGGGTCCTTGATGAATCTGGGCAGTTTAGGAGGGAGTCCATCGCGTTCTGCGGAAATTTTTACTAAGGGATGTACATACGTAATTGGAGGCGTGATCTGTTTTGGCTGCGGCATTCGAATTTTTAAGAAAACTTCGAAAACCGCTTAAACTAGGCTAGCTTAATTTTGATGTGGAAAAAAAAATTGACGTACTGCGGCGCAACGACAAACAATTTTGATAAACGGGGACCATTCAAAATCACCCCAAATCATCTGATTTGGGTTTGCATTTATACTGTCGCAGTGTGTTATTACACTTGATAAAAATGAAGAATTTTTCTAAAGGTCAAGGTCAAACGGACCCGAGCAAAGTTTTCATCAATCCCTTAGACCGCAAAGCGCTTTCTGCCTGTTTTTTTCCCTGCTCTGAGGCGCACTTTAACTAAAAGGGGTGCCGAAGGCGCTCGTTAAAAATAATAAAAAAATAACTTATTATAAGAAAATTTAAAAAATAATACCTAGTTATTATGGTATCAAAGGCATTGTAAGGTTTACAATGCCCGAGGTCGGCAGTGTATAACCCAAGGGCCCTCGGCCTGTGGGTTGTACGCCAACCGGGGGCGTATGATTTTAACGTCCGTGGTGATTCAACGTTTAATGTCCGGCTAGTTTTATATTGCGTTGGATTTATAATAATTTGATTAAAACCATCAAATCACTAGAAATCATAGATTTTTTTTTTAATTCCGTACCTATCCGGGCAACATATTATGTTTATCAATTTTGTGACTTCATTTAAGTGCTAAGACCACAAAGCATCGGTTTCTCACCGGTGTGCCTTAACTTGTGCCGCTTCAAAGCTCCGAGGTGTCGGCATTTATAAGCGCAGAGATCACAACTATGCGGCTTCTCGCCGGTGTGCCTTAACTTGTGTTGTTTCAAATTTGTAAGTTGCTGGCACTTGAAATCGCAAAGATCACAACTGAACGGCTTCTTGCCGGTGTGCTTTAACATGTGCCGTTTCAAATTTGTCAGGTTCCGGCATCTATAATCGCAAAGATCACAACTGAACGGCTTCTCGCCGGTGTGTGTCAACTTGTGTCTTTTCAGATGTATGAGCTTTCGGCATTTGTAATCGCAAAGATCACAACTGAACGGTTTCTCGCCGGTGTGCTTTAACTTGTGTTGCTTCAAATTTGCGAGTTGCTTGCATTTATAATCGCAAAGATCACAACCGAACGGCTTCGCGCCGGTGTGCTGTAACTCGTGTCGTTTCAAACTTGCGACGTGTCGGCATTTATAATCGCAAAGATCACAAGTGAACGGCTTCTCGTCGGTGTGTATCCACTTGTGCGATTTCAAATGATGCAGCTCTCGGCATTTATAATTGCAAAGATCACAAGTGAACTGCTTCTCGCTAGTGTGCTTCAAGTTGTGCCGCTTCAAATGTCCGAGTTGTCGGCATTTATAATCGCAAAGACTACAACTGAATGGCTTCTCACCGGTATGTATGAATATATGACTCCGCAAGTTCATACGATTTTGAAACTTAGAATCACATATCCGGCATTCGAATGTTTTTTTACCGACAATTTCAGCTTTAGATCTCCTCGGACTCCTGAAACAAAGAGCTTCATTAAATTTGTAGACATTTTTTAAATTAAATATTTATCAACATGCCAGTTAAAATATGATTTACTGTCCATCACAAAACAATAAAGATTTGGTTTTCCAATCACGAAAATAGTCATAAAGAATTTTCGATAAAAAACGTCTTATCCAAAATTCTTCATACTTCTTATTCAAAAAAATGTTTATATTTAATTTCTGTCAAAAGTACTGTAATGAACTGGCTTGTATGTGATGATGACTATACCGGGTGTTTCAAAAGTCGCGACGCAAAATGAAAGGGGTTGTAGATAATTTCATATAAACATGTGTCCGATTTCTACTCATTTAGTGGATACAGAACCTGAAAGTTGTTACTTATAAACTTTTATTAAGGTACAAACATTGCAAATTGACATTAAACAATAAACTACTGTCAAATAGACACTTATGTAATGTAATCAATTCATCGCCACCTAAGAACTTCAAGCATATCCACTTCTTAACTGACTGACATTTGCAATAAGAGATACCGTGATTTAATTAATTAGTTAATTGTACAAGAATTTAATCAAAAGTCACAAATCTTCTTCATAAAATATTTTAATCACAGTAAGTGCTACATATACGTGTAAGTCCTTCAGGACACAATTTCACTATCAACAATAACTCCGCCGCCATTTTACATTACACGAACAACTTCAAAGATAACGAAATCTTAGAACAAGTAGAAATTCTCAAAGCTTTAAACAATCACAACACAAAATCATTCTGTCTCAATGATCCATCTGAATTTAACAAATTGAATTTCGCTAATCATTTCACATCACAAACACAAGACAAAACGATAATATTCACCCTCGTACAATCAAGCTAAAGAAATTTCATACGCGAGCAGACTATTTTGCCATGAAGTTAAGCAATAGTAATTATAAAAAAAATTAATTTGATTCTATGTTACCCATCCCCTTTTTGTCCGGTCTGCACATGATCACAAATTATTACACTTCTGATCAAAAATATTTCTTGTTTTCCAAAGCTTCAGCAACTCGGCTTTTGTACAGGATCGAAAAGATCACAATTAAACGGCTTCTCATCGGTGTGTTTCAACATGTGCCGCTTTAATTGTATACGTTGTCGGCATCTATAATCGCAAAGACCACAAAGCAAAGGCTTCTCATCGGTGTGCTTTAACTTGTGCCGTTTCAAAGCTCTGAGGTGAAGGCATTTATAATTGCAAAGATCACAACCGAAAAGCTTCTTGTCGGCGTGCTTTGACTTGTGATCTTTCAAACTTGTGCGGTTCCGGCATTTATAATCGCAAAGATCACAACCGTATGGTTTCTCGCCAGTGTGCCTTAACTTGTGCAATTTCAAATTTTCGACGCGCCGGCATTTATAATCGCAAAGATCACAACTGTACGGCTTCTCTCCTGTATGTATCAAAATATGTCTGCGTAAAAGTGCGCGAAATTTAAATTTAAAATCACATATCCGGCATTCGAATCCTTTTTTATTCGCAGATTTGGTTTTAGTGATCTGTTGACACCTGAAACAAAGAATTTGTTTAAATTTTTAATAATAATTCTAATTAAGTACAAATAAACCAGTTGTTTATAACGCATGTAGAAGACAACACAATATTTTGTCGTACAAAGTAATAAACAGATGTTAAAGTTCCACTACAAAATCTTTAATTATTTCTTTCTATCTGGACCGGTTTCACCTAGTCGGCATCCTCAGTCAAACATTTTATAAACATTTAACCTTCAAGTAAAAATTACATTATAATACTTAAAAATAGTAAAAACTTACGTTATCTTCTATATTCTGTTATTTATATGTGTAAATTTGAATAAAATATTTATGTAAATGATTGTATATGTAAATAAGTAAATAAACGATTTGTTAGCAGAAAAAATTGAGTTCAGTTTTATAACTGGTAATATTCTGTACTGTGCTTTAAATTGAATGAATGTTAAGAAATCAGATACACAATTACCAATTTATAGAATTAATGAAATTATTATTATGAAAAAATGTTTGTTCATTGAGAACCGTATTAAGAAAAAAAACTATAGTGTAAAAATATTTCTAAATTCTGGGCAATATCAAGTTTGTTTCCATTCGGAAGATCATGTAATAGTTTGATATTTGAAGAATAATCAAATTATGTGGGATGTTAAGCGTTCAATTCATAGGCAGACCTAATTAACTATTGCTATTTCATTTAGGTTCTCTGTTAAGATTTTTTATAATTTTATAATAATTTTATAATCTCTTTAGGCAGATGAATTGGGAAATCATAGTGAAGCAATAACGTAGTCCAAGCTAGATTTGCATAGATTATTTTCTTTATGAGTGTTTCTGCAAATGAAAAACAAAAACTTAAGCAGAATAATTCTATTCAATTATCATTGCTTTTCTACAGAAAAATTAAATCTAAATGTCCTTAATTCCTAACTAAAATTAAACAAAATTGTCCTGACCTTTAATGTCCGTCTTTTCAATTCACTTTCCTGCTTCCTTTCTTACCTTCTTCTACCTCCTTTTCTCTGTTTCTCCCTACAGCCCTTTTTCTCTGCTATTCTTTACAATCCTTCTTCTTCTTTTTTCTAAATTCTTTTCTAAATTCTAAATTTCAAAACTCTTTTCTTTACACTAGTTATTCTACACTTTCACAAATTTCCCTTTTACAAATTTATAAAATTAAACTCAATTACAAAAACACCAAATTTGACAATCAAATTTGTCTGACATCAGTTAAGTATCCGTTGACAAATATGTTATGTTAACTTTGACCCTACATAAAATTCTACATAATTTAAATTCAATACATGGCGACTTTATTACTGATATTTAAGAAAGAAAGGTATTTAAGTATTTTTATCAAAATACTGCAACTTTGAAGTCTTATAACTCGAAAAATACTTAATAAAAAATATTTTGTTATAGTGTTTTGGAAAGATCTCGAGGTAAGCTATAAGAATATGTAAAAATATGCAGGGTGTCCAATTTAAAAAATTCAAGTTTACCTTCATATAACCTTCAAACGACCATTTAAGGACAAACAAATGGTACCTTCTTATGGCCCCCTCGAAACCATACAACTTTTGTCTGAAACATATATCTTTAAAATGCTGTTTCCGAAATAAAAGGGGTATACGGGTCGTCTCAGACACCCTGTATATAAAATGTTATGATTCAGAAAATTGCGAGTACTAAACGATACATTTTATAATAACTTACCGGATCCTACTAAAATTTTGTCTCATCGGTGTGTTTCAACATGTGCCGTTTCCAATCTGTAAGATGTCGGCATCTATAATCGCAAAGACCACAAAGCTTCGGCTTCTCACCGGTGTGCTTTAATTTGTGCTGCTCCAAACTTCTGAGGTATAGGCATTTATAATCGCAAAGATCACAACTGAACGGCTTCTCGCCGGTGTGCTTTAACTTGTGATCTTTCAAACTTGCCTGGCGTAGGCATTTATAATCGCAAAGATCACAACTGAACGGCATCTCACCGGTGTGTTTTAACTTGTGCTCCTTCAAACTTCTGAGGTGCCGGCATTTATAATCGCAAAGATCACAAGTGAACGGTTTCTCATCGGTGTGCTTTAACTTGTGATTTTTCAAACTTGCCTGGCGTAGGCATTTA
Organism: Dorcus parallelipipedus; assembly: GCA_958336345.1. Classification (NCBI taxonomy): domain Eukaryota; kingdom Metazoa; phylum Arthropoda; class Insecta; order Coleoptera; family Lucanidae; genus Dorcus; species Dorcus parallelipipedus. Next base: position 2,047,236 of record OY284475.1, read on the forward strand.
AAATCGCAAAGATCACAAGTGAAAGGTTTCTCGTCGATGTGCTTTAACTTGTGCCGTTTCAAATCCCTGTGGCGACGGGATTTGTGATCGCAAAGATCACAACTGAACGACTTCTCATCGGTGTGCTTTAATTTGTGTTCTTTCAAGTGATAGACATTCCGGCATTTATAATCGCAAAGATCACAACTAAACGGCTTCTCGCCTGTGTGGGTTAACTTGTGCTGGTTCAAATTTCCGAGCCGTAGGCATTTATAATCGCAAAGATTACAACTGAACGGCATCTCACCAGTGTGCTTTAACTTGTGCCATTTCAAATCCCTGTGGCGAGGGGATTTATAATCACAAAGATTACAACTGAAAGGCTTCTCGCCGGTGTGCTTTAACTTGTGATTATTCAAACTTACGCGGTACCGGCCCTTATAATCGCAAAGATTACAACTAAACGGCTTCTCTCCGGTGTGGGTTAACTTGTGCTGGTTCAAATTTCGGAGCTGTAGGCATTTATAATCGCAAAGATCACAAGTGAACGGTGTCTCATCGGTGTGCTTTAACTTGTGCCGTTTCAAATCCCTGTGGCGACGGGATTTGTGATCGCAAAGATCACAACTGAACAACTTCTCATCGGTGTGCTTTAATTTGTGTTCTTTCAAGTGATAGACATTCCGGCATTTATAATCGCAAAGATCACAACTAAATGGCTTCTCGTCGGTGTGGGTTAACTTGTGCTGGTTCAAATTTCCGAGCCGTAGGCATTTATAGTCGCAAAGATTACAACTGAACGGCATCTCACCAGTGTGCTTTAACTTGTGCCATTTCAAATCCCTGTGGCGAAGGCATTTATAATCACAAAGATTACAACTGAAAGGCTTCTCGCCGGTATGCTTTAACTTGTGATTATTCAAACTTACGCGGTACCGGCACTTATATTCGCAAAGATCACAGCTAAATGGGTACTCGTCGATGTGCTTTAAATTATGCTGTTTCAATTGAACGAGCTGTCGGCATTTGTAAACGCAAAGACCACAACTGAAAGGCTTCTCGCCGGTGTGCTTTAACTTGTGATTATTCAAATTTGCGCGGTACCGGCTCTTATAATCGCAAAGATCACAACTGAACGACGTCTCACCGGTGTGCTTTAACTTGTGATTATTCAAATCACTGTGGTGAGGGGATTTATAATCACAAAGATTACAACTGAAAGGCTTCTCGCCGGTGTGCTTTAACTTGTGATTATTCAAACTTACGCGGTACCGGCCCTTATAATCGCAAAGATCGCAACTATACGGCTTCTCACCTGTATGTATCAAAATATGTCTGCGCAAACTTGCACGACGTGTAAATTTGGAATCACATATCCGGCATTCGAATCCTTTTTCATTCACAGGTCTTGTTTTAGTGATCGACTGACACCTGAAACAAAGAATTTGTTTAAATTTTTATAAAAATTCGATTTCGTGGGAGTTAAATGCGTTACATATATTGAAAGTCAACAAAATTACCCGGATTTAATAAGTGTATAATTATACTAATAAAAAATTGTGACACTAAGGCCCAGTTTTACAATCGTGGGATAAGAACGGAATAACTGTTCGCCAAATATCCTTTAATGTTCCTCCATATCTACGTTATACCAATAATAATGCTTATCCGACGTTTGTAAAATCGGGCCTTAATCGAAATTTCGATTATCCGAAACAGGTCCGGTCCCCCGTACTTCGGATAATCGAGAGTCTAATGTAATAAAAACACGTAAAATATAAACACAGAAAAAGAAGCTCGCGCCGTCATCGAAAGATGCCGCCGAGCCCGAGGGAAAAATTTATTTGGGACGTAAGTTAATATTCTATTAAAATTATGCTTTTTACGTGACGAAAACACGAAATTTTGATACTATTACGACATAAAGTAAAATTGACTTTTAAGTAGGTAGTTATTTTCTTTTTTTTTTATATGTACATTTTAATATAAAATCGAGGATCCTAAAAAGATAAAACCAAGAATAAAAGTATTTGGGATACACACAGAATCAAATGAGGAAAACCTAATTGAACAAAATAAATTAGAGAGTAGTCCAGAACATATGAAGATAATCCATAAAACTAAACCATATAGAAATAAGTTCAATATGATTATTGAATGTGATAACAGAACACAACCAATGTTGGTGTCACATGAAAAAATGTTCATTGGATGGAATAGTTGTAAAATAGAAGAAGACTTTCAAATAACAGGATGTTTTAACTGCCAAAAATACGTGCACATCGCTACCAATTGTAAAAGTGAAGTCACGTGTGCTATATGTGCCGGAAAACATAAAGCCGACATATGTGGAAGTGAAATAAAGAAATGTATTAACTGTGAAGACGCCAAAATATAACTGAACCTAAATCTAAACAGCGAACATTGCATGTGGGACAAAGAATGTCCGTGTTACATTCGTATAAGAGATATCCAACAAAATAGAATAGATAATGAAAAGGAATAGCAATTACAGTACACAATTGGCAAACAAGGAAAGCACCTTAAAATAATGCACATTAACATCCAAGGTATATCGAAGAAACAAATAGAACTCGAGGTACTGGCCAAGGAACATGATGCCGATGTAATTTATGTGACCGAACATTGGTTGAACTTGCCTGAAATAAAATCACTTACAATAAATGGACATAAATTAGCCAGTAGCTATTGTCGCCCCGCATCGCCAACGTTAGACAAGGTGCAACAAAAAAACACAGTTTCTAATAAAGATCGGATCGCGTCCTCGCTCTACAACGTTCCTGCACAAATAAATAGTGTGAAATATTGACATATAAATTTCAATGAAATGGGATAGTTTTATACTAACATATTTCTTAGTTAATTGCATTTCGGTCTATAATAACTAATATAGACAGGGTGTCCCGTTCAGGGTGTTCACCTACGTGAAAATCAATTCAAACTAAGTAAAAAACTCTAATAAAGTTTTGTTCTAAAGTAAACCGTTTCAAAAATACTGGATGTTTAATGTTTCATTTTTTATTTTCTAAAATTTTAAAGTTCATCTAATAATTTATCCATTCACCTAATAATCAATTCAAACTAAAAAAAAAAAAAAAACTCTAATGAAGCAAACCATTATTTTTCAAGAGTACGACGTGTTTTGTAATTTTCAGAATTTTTAAACTCTCAAAAGGTGTTCAAAATTCAAAATTCAAAAATTTGAATTTGAAGATGTTAAACAGAAACTTACCGCTTTAATAAAATCTTATTTTGATATTGAAGTTAAGTTTAAAGTTAAGTATTAATATTTAAAACAATAAACTAATGTAATGTAATAAAAGATTAATATGGAGAGAATACAGAATTTATATGCGTTTATTTATTTTATTTTATTTTATTTTATAAAAACAAGCAGCAACATGTACAGGCTGTATAATAAATAGCGAAACAGCTATGAATGAAAAAATGCTACCTTATGTTTACGTGTCTGTCAACTGATGATGATTTTTTTGCACAAAACATGAACAAAAAACATATAACGATACTATTTACTGCTTTTAAATAAGAATTATTGTTATACATTTTTGTTTAAATATGAACATATTCATTAAGAAAATTGTTAAAATATTCAAAATCACGAGAATTCTTTTATATTTTTCCTATGCTCAAAGTGTTTCTTTCCAAATTATCTGAAGTCTTTAACAACTGAATTAGAGTATATTATGTTTTTTCGTGTGCTTTAATATATATCGTTTTAAATCAACGAGATCTCGACATTTGTAATCGCAAAGACCACAAAGCAGATGCTTCTGGCCGGTGTGGCCTAACTTGTGACTTTTCAAATTTACAAGCGGCAGGCATTTATAATCGCAATGATCACAATTGTACGGCTTCTCACCCGCATGTATCAAAATATGTCTGCGCAAATGTGCGCGAGATTTAAATTTAGAATCACATATCCGGCATTCGATTGCCTTTTTAGTCACAGGTTTGGTTTTAGGGATCTGTTGACACCTGAAACAAGAAATCCCTGTAAATTTTCAAAATTTTTAAAACTAGAAACGTAATTCACTACTCATTATGTATCAAATAGAAAGAGCCGTAGGTAAGGTAAAAACCAACCGGCTTATCTCATTAACAGGCTTCGGACATTTCGGAACGTGGTTACGCATACGAAGATCAATGAGAAGTCCCTATTTCACGCGCAACCATGGCAACGTAACGTTCCGAAATGTTCGAAGTCTGTTCTTTTTCATTTGTTCTCTCCGGGTCATCAGCTGTTACAGAATCACATAATTCGTAACTGAACAACTACTCGTCAAAACAAATTATACAGGGTGACTGTTAATTAACCCGGCAGAATGGAACCATGATAAGAAGCGACGTCCGACAGTATGGGAGAAATGTAATGCTTTCTCTTTTCGAGAAGTTTTAGAGCAGTTTATAAACAGCTCGCAACTATCAATCCATTTAAGGCACTTCCTTCTCCTAGGATCCTATTTTTCATCTGCGCGGATCTCTGCAACTGTTTGTGATTTCCACACGAACAAACTGTGTAATTTCAACTGTTTTCACAGACAAACCGTAAAATAACTGAAATGCAATCTCATTTTATTAATAATACTAATAATACACGGTGCCCCAAAATAATTCTTCTTAAATGATATACCTACCTACGGTGTATTACTAGGCGTTTTTTGTCAACAAGAAATAACATCGAATCGAAGTAAAATGTCAAAAAAATATCCTCAAAACGTATGTTCAAAATGACTTCCTCGTTTGGCTTGAATTACCCTTGCCGCTTAAACAAAGTCCACAGATGACTCTCTTCTGAAAAGAAAATCGAGAACTTGCATTCATAAAGCATATGATGATCTTGAGCGTTACAAAAACGTACCAAAATGCACGATGTTCTTTTCCTTTGATGTCATTAATAGATAAGTGTTGTGTACGTATTTTCATGGCCAACTTCGACGCCACATTTAACACTCCTTATATCAGAAATGAAAAATAGAACCCCAAAATAGTGCAATTTTTTTCTATGTAACCACGCTACTGTAGGTTGTGCAATGAGAACCCAGGGAAACCGCACGAGGTTCTCGCCTCACAGTCTACGGCGAGAAACCGCACACCGTAGCTTACAGGAACGCCATACCCTTCTCATCTTAGGTCCATCACGTACTAAGATTTTTACAACATTGACCGTTCTTAATTAATCTGTAAAATGCCCAACAGAAATACTTTTCACGCATCTCTATACGTGCAACAATAAACACCTAACGTTCACAACCATAAAATAATTCACCAAACTGTAACCCCTCGTAGCTGGCGAGGAACACTCGTACGCACTTTTACTCAGCACAGTTGCAACAAGAATGCCAGGATCCTCCTAAAATAATTAGGTCAGGTTCCTAACGTGGTATGAATTTTGAAATTAAAAAAGAATCAATAGGCGTTTGAAAAATATATTTTTTTTAAACACAAAAAACCATGAACACTTTTCTGTAAATGAAAAACAAAAACTTAAGCAGAATAATTCTATTCTATTATCATTGCTTTTCTACACACAAATTAAATCTAAATGTCCTTAATTCCTAACTAAAATTAAACAAAATTGTCCTGACCTTTAATGTCCGTCTTTTCAATTCACTTTCCTGCTTCCTTTCCTTCCTTCTTCTACCTCCTTTTCTCTGTTTCTCCCTACAGCTCTTTTTCTAGCTTTCCTTTTTCTCTGCTATTCTTTACAATCCTTTTCTTCTTTTCTCTAAATTCTTTTCTAAATTCTAAATTTCAAAATTCTTTTCTTTACACTCCTTATTCTACACTTTCACAAATTTCCCTTTTACAAATTTATAAAATTAAACTCAATTACAAAATCACCAAATTTGACAATCAACTTTGTCTGACATCAGTTAAGTATGTTGACAAATATGTTTAACTTTTGACCCTACATAAAATTCTACATAATTTAAATCTAATACATGGCGATTTTATTACTGATATTTAAGAAAGAAAGGTATTTAAGTATTTTTATCAAAATACTGCAACTTTGAAGTCTTATAACTCGAAAAATACTTAATAAAAAATATTTTGTTATAGTCTTTTGGAAAGATCTCGAGGCAAGCTATAAGAATATGTAAAAATATGCAGGGTGTCCAATTTAAAAAATTCAAGGTTACCTTCATATAACCTTCAAACGACCATTCAAGGACAAACAAATGGTACCTTCTTATGGCCCCCTCGAAACCATACAACTTTTGTCTGAAACATATTTCTTTAAAATGCTCTGTTTCGGAAATAAAAGGGGTATACGGGTGGTCTCAGACACCCTGTATATAAAATGTTATGATTCAGAAAATTGTGAGTACCAAACGATACATTTTGCAATAACTTACCGGATCCTACTAAAATTTTGTCTCATCGGTGTGTTTCAACATGTGCCGTTTCAAATCTGCAAGATGTCGGCATCTATAATCGCAAAGACCACAAAGCTTCGGCTTTTCACCGGTGTGCTTTACCTTGTGCTGGTCCAAACTTCTGACGTATAGGCATTTATAATCGCAAAGGTCACAACTGAACGGCTTCTCGCCGGTGTGCTTTAACTTGTGATCTTTCAAACTTGCCTGGCGTAGGCATTTATAATCGCAAAGATCACAACAGAACGGCATCTCACCGGTGTGATTTAACTTGTGCTCCTTCAAACTTTTGAGGTGCCGGCATTTATAATCGCAGAGATCACAAGTGAACGGTTTCTCATCGGTGTGCTTTAACTTGTGCCGTTTCAAATCCCTGTGGCGACGGGATTTATAATTGCAAAGATCACAACAGAAAGGCATCTCGTCGGTGTGCTTTAACCTGTGATCTTTCAACCTTGCGAAGGTCCGGCATTTGTGATCGCAAATATCACAACTGAACGACTTCTCATCGGTGTGCTTTAATTTGTGTTCTTTCAAGCGATAGAGATTTCGGCATTTATAATCGCAAAGATCACAACTAAACGGCTTCTCACAGGAGTGGCTTAACTTGTGCCGTTTCAAATGTCTGAGCTGTAGGCATTTATAATCGCAAATATTACAACTGAACGGCATCTCACCAGTGTGCTTTAACTTGTGCCATTTCAAATCCCTCTGGCGAGGGGATTTATAATCACAAAGATTACAACTGAAAGGCTTCTCGCCGGTGTGCTTTAACTTGTGATTATTCAAACTTACGCGGTACCGGCACTTATATTCGCAAAGATCACAACTGAATGACTTCTCGTCGATGTGCTTTAAATTATGCTGTTTCAATTGAACGAGCTGTCGGCATTTGTAAACGCAAAGATCACAACTGAAAGGCTTCTCGCCGGTGTGCTTTAACTTGTGATTATTCAAATTTACGCGGTACCGGCTCTTATAATCGCAAAGATCACAACTAAACGGCTTTTTGCCGGTGTGGGTTAACTTGTGCTGGTTCAAATTTCCGAGCTGTAGGCATTTATAATCGCAAAGATCACAACCGAACGACATCTCACCGGTGTGCTTTAACTTGTGAGCTTTCAAATTTCCGAGGTATCGGCATTTATAATCGCAAAGATCACAGCTGAACGGTTTCTCATCGGTGTGCTTTAACTTGTGCCGTTCCAAATTTGTGTGGCGATGGCATTTATAATCGCAAAGATCGCAACTGAACGACATCTCACCGGTGTGCTTTAACTTGTGAACTTTCAAAGTTCCGATTTGCCGGCATTTATAATCGCAAAGATCGCAACTATACGGCTTCTCACCTGTATGTATCAAAATATGTCTGCGCAAACTTGCACGACGTGTAAATTTGGAATCACATATCCGGCATTCGAATCCTTTTTCATCAATAGGTCTTGTTTTAGTGGTCGACTGACACCTGAAACAAAGAATATGTTTAAATTTTTATAAAAAATCGATTTCGTGGTAGTTAAAACTATTAACTATTACATCGGCTTTAATAATAATGCTATATTATTTTTTGAGAATTACTTGGTTGGAAGACGACAGAGAGTTATGCCTGACAACAATGTTTTAGAGGCGCTACCCATTCGTTCTGATGTGGCACAAGGCAGTATTCTTGGGCCTTTACTTTTCTGTATTTATACAAGTTTTATCTTTAAAACTGTTCAATTTTGCAAATACCATTTATACGCCGACGATACTCGACTGCATCATTGTTTTGATCAAACAAATATTGTTAATGGCGTGGCAGAGGTTAATTTGGATTTACACAAACTACATAGAGCTGCCTCGGAACATTGTCTCTCAGTCAACCCCGACAAATCACATGTCTTGATCTTTGGCAGAAAAAAATCTCGGTTAACGGCTATGAATTACGTTAATATTCAAGTAAATAACTTTTCACTAGATTTGGTAGACTGTGCTAAAAGCCTTGGCCTTTACTGTGACACAGATTTAAGATTCAAGGTACATCTTAGTAAATTACTTCAGAAAGCGTATGGTAGGCTTAAGTTATTATACGGCAGCAAGGATTTCTTAAATGAAAATTTACGCAAAATGCTTTGTGATTCCCTAGTTTTATCGCAATTTAACTATTGTGATGTGATATATGGTCCTTGTCTGGACTCCATTGATATTAAAAAAATTCAACGAGTATAGAATTCGTGTTTACGTTTTATTTATGGACTCAAGGGCAGGGACCATATTTCACACACTCAACGCAACCCATAAAAAAATTCAAATACATCAAATTAGGGTGATTTTCGTTTCTTGATATGTATATAGATAGAAAATACTGTAGTCTCGTACTTTTACAGACGAATTTCGTAAATTGATTTTATCTTAATATTAGGCAAAGACCTATTTAATTTAAAAAAATCCCGTTCCATTATCATTAATACATTACAAGTAAAACATTAACTTAATTAATGAGTTATATAATAGTGTAACTAGGATGAGAAGACCAGCAAAGATGTACAGCTGCAAATCAGTCGAGCGAAAGGTAAACATAAGAATTATGTAACGTATGACTCACCCGCGTTGCAGAAGATGCACTTGCACATATCAAAGCGATTCGTGTGCCGTGTGCAAAATCTTATGACTCATCCGTGCACAGATCTAAAGCCGAGCCGTGTGCAAAAATGTCAAGGCAACAATTGACGTAATACCCCGGAAACAAAACCCCTATAAAAAGGCGACAAATCGAACGTTAGCGCATAATTAGAATAAATCTAGTCAAAGTGTCATCTAGTCTAATTGTCAGTAAGTGCCCCAAATACAATGTAAGCAATTGTACTTGTAATTAGTTGTTAATAATAGTATAGTTAACAATAGTATAGTTAATAAATTTAATTAGCCTTGTGTTAAGAATGATATATGTACAGTTTATATATTAAATAACATTGAGTCTTATTTCTAAAGGGTTCAAAGTAACGAATTATGAAGAAAACATTACACATTTGCAAATATACATAAAACATTATTTATTCAGCTGTTGTAGACGATAGTGCCAGTCTTAAAATAAACAGGGGGCATTTCTTAACTAAAAAAAAAAATACATTTTTACACAATGTTATGCTACTACCACTTTCCTTCCATCTGAAATGACGTGTGCATGAACAGGTAGATATGAATACAAATCATTATAAAGGAAACTGTTAGTATTATTAACATCAACATTTTCATATCCATGCAAATACTCTAATAAACACAAAGTTTGTTTCTCCTTAACTACAAAATGTATGTACATTTTCCTTACTAATTAAAATCAAATCAATTTCCCCAAAACATGGGAATATTTACTTCGATGTATTTTTACCCAAATAGGAGCACAACAATTTTTGCTGCTGCTGCTATCTCTTAAGAGTCTGCGTTTCAAACTTCTGACATAATCATACATCAATACATCAAAGGCGCAGCCAGAGGAGGGGCCAAATAAGGAAACGTGTCGTAAAAATTATCATAATAATGCCTCATTTATACAGCTTCTTTAATTTTAGTAATTAAGCTTTTGAATATACGTACATATTTAATTTTATGATACGACTATTTGATGGTGTTTTAACCAACAGGAAATTAAAACCCAGGCTGTATGCATACATTGTAAAAAAATGGGGGTAATATTACAGTGACAGCTACGGTAATATTACAGCGATAAATATGGTAATATTACAGCAAAAGCCATGTGGAAAAAGGTGTTGTAAATATACAAAGTATTTCGGGGTAATATCACATTCGGTTTGTGAAAAAACATTAAAATGTGCAGTATATTTCCTTACATTACATTAGTAATACATAATATTAACGTGTAATTTTACAGCGATAATCGCGGGTCATAAAGTGTACACAGCAGCACCAATATTATTGCTTTCCTGTAATAGCTCTATTTTATTACAAATTTGAATACAAAAGATGCGATAACATACCAATGAATTAAATTATTTTAAAATGTAAACCGATTTAACATTTCCCCGTGTGACGTTCATGAATCTGCTGCGAACTCGTTTTCTGTCTTGCACCGACGTTTAAAACAATCGCACTGCAGTATGTTACGAATATTTCGATTGATTGGGGGCATCACTTCCACTGGTCTGCATTAGTCATTCTTTTCTTGTAATCATTATCTAGTAATTGATGCTAGTATTTATAAAAGTCGGCAAAAATTCAACCGCAATCGTGTATTTTATTAGAATTAACGTATGCACTCGATTGTTGCATCTTCGCAAAAAAAATCATCTACTTTTTAAGATTGTGAGAAAAGTTCCGAGCTCAGCATATAACCAAAGTGATTGTTTAATTCTTAACAGAAAATAATTTTCGGTTAATTCTTGGTGAAGAATCATTTTGAATGGGTGAAATTTACTTTTTTTTATTATCCTCCAGACCGAACTATGCGATATTCCAACCAAATTTGCAATCTCCCTAGTACTGACGTGACATATCATACCTATCCTTATGTTGCCCATTTCTTCTGCCTGTACTGACGTATATTATTAATTTCTGTATCTCGCACTGCGTTTTCCTTAAGATTTCGAAGTTAGTCATGGTACAGAGACTTGCGTCCAATAATTATCCTCCCAGTGCTCTCCAAAATCTTGGAAAAAATTGTCGATTCTCAAGTTATGCATTCCCATATGTCTAAGATTACAATGCACAATCCGATCCGTCTGGGTCGGCTATCGCTACCTGCTGCTTAAGATTTATTGCCGGCGCTAAGACTATTCTCTTAAACTACTTATGGTGTTACGGTTGAATGACCCTTGGACCTCGCGATAAAATGATAATAATTATAATCTCGTGACCGCTGTGAATCTGGACTTACGTTGTGGTAACCTGGTTGTTTTGGTGCGGCGATGTATAACTTGAGAGAATAAAGGAACTAATTACGTTTAGTAAAAATGCGAAGTTAGATTTAATTAATTATTTATTGCAAAAAAAAAGGTAAAAACTCATTGTACCAGCCACTGAGGGGTCTGACATAGTGAGCGTAAAACCTTGCGTTTGAAATCAATACAAAGAAATAAAAATTACGGTTATCAGGAAGTACAGTAGAACTCGCTTAACAGATTTCACTTTCGAATATCGGAGCGACCTAACTGACTTCAAATCACACAGCTGGTGGTTTCGTGCATACGCAACAGTGGTTGGTGAGCTCTGCTCCTTAATTAGATTGACAATTAATTTAAGTTCAATTTAGATTTGTCTTGGTACTAGTGTTTGTCACTTCAGATCGTACTCTAAGACTCGTTCTGCTCAATCAACCAACGTACAGTGTGACACAGTGGATCTACAGTGTACTTAATCAATGGAATTAATTAATTGATCAGACGTTCTGGAGAAGTATGTGATTCAAAATGCCGCCCTCGGCGAGCAATTTGCAAGAAAATCAATAGCAATCGCCAGTTTTTCAGGGACTCCTTTTGGAGGTGATGGAAAACCCTAACGCTAGCTAAACTAATTAATTTTCTCAATTACGTCCAATCGCCTTAAGAGGGTGATACCACGTACTCCTTTTTTCAAATCCCTCCACGTCGTTTTGCCGTCGACTAAATCTATCCAACTAATTTATTGCGCATGGACCTAAATTGACTGTTTTTCGACACTCCACTATGGGTGGTTATGGCCCTTTCAGTCTGTCGGCAAATCGCTTCTAATTAACCTGCAAATCTTTCGACAAAAACCACAGCTTGGTCCACACACATATAGGATGTAAGAAAAATTACGAACTTCGTAACGAGCAATTAAATGGCCCTGATTTCTGGGTTTTAGATTGTGCTGGTACACTGGGTTTCGGCGGCAGATATAACTTGCCTCAGATCAGTGATTCAGATTGGCGACTTCTCTATACCAATCGAAAAACAGCCGTTAGCGTGTTTCCAACTTGCCAGGGAAAATCTCCAAAGGGAAAAACTATTTCTAAGAGTACACTGTATTTGAATTTCCAGGTAGATTTGAGGAATAGTGAATTGCTGCTGGTTGGTTGAATCACAAAACTGGCCAATAATTAATGAAACAAATGACCAACAAATTTTACTAAAGTGAATGCTACTAGTGGAGTTTTAATACTCGATTCTTTGAAATAAAATAGTTGCTAACTGCAATAGTAATACTGAACTTTACAGATTCTTTAGCCACTAATTAATGCAAATTAAATTATTCCTAATCAATTGATACAACCAAAGGTGTGACGAAGACATACAAATAAATGCAGATTACTTCTCCCCGTAACCGCGATCCCTGTACAAGCACTTCGTGCACTCTAATTTAAAACACTCGCGACGCGACCGCGCACGTGTTCGTGTTTTGTGTAATCGTCCTTTCTTAACACATTGTATTTTAACCGCACCGCACTAAATGATTTATCTAGAAAATGAGTAAATGACTGCAGGCGCTATGGAAGACCGTTAAGTCAAAATTAAAATTGAACTCGACCGTTCGTGCCAGAGCTCGGATTCTGTCTGATTGCTTCGCGCTGCGTCCTTTCCAATTAAAAATTAAGCACACCCCCTGGGACTTCGCCAGATAATTTTTGAAACAACCTCGACCAATGATAATCGCCGCTTCGAATTTCAACCCACGCCTATTTCAGATTTCCTGCATGCATTAAGCAACCCCCCCCCATTAGCTTATCAGATAAAACTCGCGGGTGGTCTGTCGCAATGCAACTTACCTGGATCTCTCTTCATCCCAAGTGCTCACTTGAATGCATCTTGTGCTTATTGAACCAAAACAGACTAACGCGAAACACTTTAACTGGCGACTTCTCATAACAGACCTGTATCTGCCATTTAGCGCGATCAAATTCATACAAAATCTAAACGAACACAAGCTAAAATGTCAAGCAGACTTGTTTTATGATGTCTGTGAGACTGTAGTGCAATTTGCATGGTGCCCGAAGTTATAGAATTCTAAAGACTCACTCAATAATGTGTAGCATTACCTGGTTTTCGTTATCGTCATTGCAAGCAGGTGTATTTCCATGTACCGGTTTCTTATAATCAACAGTTCCCGTTTCACGCGTTCTCTCCAATAATTTAGTAAATGTTCGATGTTCAGGGTGCCTTCTGTTTGGATATTTATTTCTGTACAATCTGGCTGCTTCATAAGGATCTTCATCTGCTTTTCCAAATATTAGGAGCATATCAATTAACTCGTCTCTCGTATAACTTAACGGCATTTCAAAAACGTATCAATTAATTTTAAATTAACAATTATAATCTTCAATAGTACGGGCACATTTCAGAATTAACCGGTTACTCCACCGGTAGACATTTTAAAATTCTAAAATCCACTGTAAAGCTATAATATGTTATTATAGCTATAATAAGTATATAATAATAATATAGTTATAATAAGTTAATAACTCATTACAGCTAAAATAACATATTATAGCTTTACAGTGGATTTTAGAATTTTAAAATGTCTACCGGTGGAGTAACCGGTTAATTCTGAAAAGTGCCCTTCAATTGTTATTAACAAGCACTGACAACTAAATTGCATTGATTGACGTTTGACTACTAGATTAAAATTTAATTGTTTCTTTTGTGTCTACCGCTACTTGATATTTGGACAAAGATAACATCGAGTGTAAAACATTCATGCGCTACTAGATTAAAATGTTAGTTTGCTTTTTTATAGGGAAACAAGTGAATTTTTAAGAAAAACGAAATACTATCGTAAAAAGAATGTTTTTAGGATCTCAATAATAAAAAAAAAAATATGGCATTCCATTAAAAAAAAAAAGTTGAAAGTCGCCATTTTGAAATAATTCGTCCAATTGAAAATTTGATATCACCATCGTGTAGAGAATGTCCTGGAACATATTACTGCCAAATATTTTGAAAGTAGTAGCCATAGTGTGGCTAAGAAAAATAACAGGCTGTATATACCATCGCGTGCGTTTTCAAGTGTTCGGCGCGACCGAATAGTCGCAAACCATACATTTAAAAAGCTTATCGCGGGTGTGAGTCAACCCGTGTTCTTTCAATCTTAGAGAATGCTTGCACCGATAACCGCAGGCGTCGCATTTGAAAGGTTTCTCGTCGGTGCGTATCGGCTTGTGCATCTTTAAATTTCCGTAGTAATTGGTACTGTAATTACGTAGGTTTTTATTTTTATGTTATTTTTATAAATTTTCTTTATTCCTCGATCGTCTTTTGTTTAATTTTACGTCAAAAAATTGCACGATCGTCAAATGTAAACGTAAAATACATTTTAATTTAATAATATTTGTAATATTCGGACACGCGTGTCGTGTCCTCAACAAATTTGTAAATTTTGTTTTACATAATACCCCACAAAATATAATTTGTAGGATTCAATTCTGATGATCATTTAGTTCAACGTAATTAGTTCGGTTGATGTCTTTAGGCTGCGGATATATTTTTGAACTCATTTGAGAGATGATGGAAGGCGTAATAAATCTCAAGCATTTCTCGTTTATTCTTGTTCAGAAGCGATATTTTATTACTGCAATTAACAATAAAAAATGCAAAGTAACTATCACACCTAAAATTGAACTGAACTGTCAAATTTTCTTTGAAAACAAAAATGTTGTTTCTCGTTTCCAAAGATTTCGAGATTTTGTCCAGAATCAAATTCAAATCATCAATGTGATACCCCATTGCAATCAGAAAGAGACGCGTCATTTAACAGTGTAAAAATCTAAAATAAAATGGAATAGGAAAATAAAAAGTTGAATGTTGTTTTTTCACAATTTTTGACGGCTGACAATGACATATTTAAATTCGTCAATATCAAATTGTCTTAATTTTTTACTCATTGAATTAGATTATTTTATGTTTTCTTCTGTGTGCTTTAACATATGTCTTTTCCAACTTACAAGTTCTCGGCATTCGTAATCGCAAAGACCACAAAGCAACGGCTTCTCGCCGGTGTGCTTTAACTTGTGCCGTTTCAAACTTCTAACGCATCGACATTTATAATCGCAAAGATCACAACTGAACGGCATCTCACCGGTGTGCTTCAACTTGTGCCGTTTCAAACTTCTAACGCATCGGGATTTATAATCGCAAAGATCACAACTAAACGGCTTCTCACCGGTGTGCTTTAACATGTGCTGTTTCAAATGGTCAAGGCGTCGGCATTTATAACCGCAAAGATCACAACTGAACGGCTTCTCACCGGTGTGCTTTAACTTGTGCTGTTTTAAACTTCCGACATATCGACATTTATAATCGCAAAGATCACAACTGAACGGCATCTCACCGGTGTGCTTCAACTTGTGCCGTTCCAAATTTTTAACGCATCGGGATTTATAATCGCAAAGATCACAACTGAACGGCTTCTCACCGGTGTGCTTTAACTTGTGCTGTTTCAAATAACTGAATTTTCGGCATTTATAATCGCAAAGATCACAACTGAACGGCTTCTCAACGGTGTGCTTTAACTTGTGCTGTTTCAACTGATCAACGCGTCGGTATTTATAATCGCAAAGATCACAACTGAACGGCTTCTCACCGGTGTGCTTTAACTTGTGCTCTTTCAAATTACTGGATTTTCGGCATTTATAATCACAAAGATCACAACTGAACGGCTTCTCACCGGTGTGCTTTAACTTGTGCTGTTTCAACTGATCAGCGCGTGGGTATTTATAATCGCAAAGATCACAACTGAACGGCTTCTCACCGGTGTGCTTTAACTTGTGTTGCTTCAAATTACTGGAATTTCGGCATTTATAATCGCAAAGATCACAACTGAATGGCTTCTCACCAGTATGTATTAAAATATGACTGCGTAAAGTTGCACGCTTTTTAAATTTAGAATCACATATTCGGCATTCGATTGTTTTTTTCTTCATTGGTTTAGCTTTAGTGATCCGTTCACACCTGCAACAAAAAGTCTCTTTAGATATTCATATGTCTACAACTCGAAAGTTAATTAAGTAATTTCTAATTTAATCTACTCTCTATGTAAGGCCAGTAGTTTCTCATTCTGTGTGTATGTATAACATACATACAGGGTGAATTATAGGTATGGATTTTTTCACTAGCTCCTTAACTATTAATTTAAAAGGAAAATATTGCGCACAAAAGTTCTATATTAAAATTTATAAATTATTTTCACATACACAACACCTTACATCCAACAAACTTATACATACTTTGTTAAATGGAATGTACAGATTTTTATTTCGCATTTAAATAGATCTCTTAAAAGAAAACATTCTTTATGAAGCATCTGTAGTAGCTCTAAATCAAAGTACTCGCAATCTACAGCTACACGCTTGGAAGAAAGAACTGAAACGTATGAGTATTTTATTCATAGCTAGCGGTCCAAAAACATTTATTTATGCTTGTACATGAGTAATTATAAATATCAAGTAGAATAACTTCGATAGGTAATAGTTACATTTTCCTGTGCATCTTGCTCACACAGATAAATTTACCCTCAAGATAGGGCGATGATGAAATCGGGCATAAGACGATGTTAGGGTACTAATTTTTGTATTCATAGGTAACAAATGAAATAAGAAATAAGCCTACCGCTATTGCATTGATTGATTGACGTTATCATTTATAAACTTTGAAGGGCTACAGTTCCGTCAGAAAGCATTATCGAACACATGTTTATTTGAAGTATTTTATTTGAATTACTCAAAGGAATCATCCGGTGAAGTTTTTCCCCGACGTCATAAATCATCCTGTATAGTTGTGGTCCCTTCGTTTTAATTATTTCGTTAAACCGAACTCGAATCCGGGCCGCAGTAATGAGGGATAACTTCTGTAGATTTTATGCCAACTATCCATGACATACGCGAAAATTAGAAATTACAAAATCCTGAAACATGTGTATTTTATTATTTTAAAAACACATGTTAGTGTAAGTCTTTCTTCATTCCTCTGTGAAGTCATCATTAATTTTTTTAAATACCAACCCAATTTTTTTTATTCAGATTTTTATCATCCTTCTTGTCAGTTAAATGGTGACAAAAATATAGTTTTTCGAAAAAAACATGATCTAGACCAACGAACGTATGGAATTTTGTGAAGAATTTATTTTACACTGCAATGAAAATCCGAACAATTAGTTCGTGGGGAACAGATTGAATAGTTTCTCTAATATTTTTTAACAATTTTTTTTAACTTGTTTTTGTATCACCATTTACCTAACTAATATGAAGGACGATTAAAATCTGGAAAAAGTTAACGTGTCATTTAAAAAAATTAATGAGAAAATATAGATGCCGATCAAGAATATATTCCTGTATTGTGTGCACTTGTGCATTTTTAAAATTTTAAATCTATATACGAGGATAGATCGGAAAGTGTCTAGAACCATGATTCATCGCAACTTCATGGACTTTTCCAATCATTTGTTCATCGGTAGCCGTTTTTGGCCTGCCAGGGCGCGGTGCTTCCTCTTTGCTTATTCGACCGCGTTTAAATTCAGCAACTCAGTTTGCAACCGTTGCATATGAAGGACAAGACTCACCATGAACATTGTCGAATTCCGTTCTTATTTCTTTAGAATCTAAGCCTTTCAGAATGAAATGCTTTATCACTGCACGGAACTCGTTTTTATTCATAATCTAGAAAATACATAAATTGTTTACTTTAGTTTATGCACGATCTCTCTGAAAATTTGACAGTAGTTGTACGAACAATGGCGCTCTCAAAACCAGTGAGCAGGATGCGCACGTAACGCCACCTCTGGTTCGATTTAGAAACTTTCCGATCTATCCTCGTATATCAATATTTTGCACACAAAAAAAACATTAAATAAACTAATTATGAGCTTGGTACGGAACTTTGTCACCACCCTGTACAAAATAAACGTGATGAAATATACATGATGTAAGATGATGTCAAAGTTTTGTCATTCCTGGATACTGAAAATTATAATAATTCCTATTTTACCCATCCCCTTCTCGGCAGGTGCGCACATGATCACTCACTTGAATTAGAGTATTTTATGTTTTCCAAAGTTTCAGCGATTCGGTATTTGTAATCGAAAAGACTACAATTAAATGGCTTCTCATCGGTGTGTTTCAACATGTGCCGTTTTAAATGTGTAAGCTGTCGGCATCTATAATCGCAAAGACCACAAAGCATCGGCTTCTCACCGGTGTGCTTTAACTTGTGCCGCTTCAGATCCTTGAGGCGCGGGCATTTATAATCGCAAAGATCACAACCGAACGGCTTCTCGCCGGTGTGCTTTATCTTGTGTTGTTTCAAATGATTGAGACGCCCGCATTTATAATCACAAAGATCACAACTGAAGGGCTTCACGCCGGTGTGCTTTAACATGTGAACTTTCAAACTTGCGAAGTGCCTGCATTTATAATCGCAAAGATCACAACCGAACGGCATCTCTCCGGTGTGTTTTAACTTGTGATCTTTCAAACTTGAAAGGCGCCGACATTTATAATCGCAAAGATCACAACTGAACGGCATCTCACCGGTGTGCTTTAACTTGTGCTCTTTCAATCTCGCGAGGTTCCGGCATTTATAATCGCAAAGATCACAACTGATCGGTTTCTCGCCGGTGTGCTTTAACTTGTGCTGTTTCAGACATTTGAGCTCTCGACATTTATAATCGCAAAGATCACAGGTGAACGGTTTCTCGCCGGTATGCGTCAATTTGTGCTGTTTCAAACTTGCGAGGCGCCGGGTTTTGTAATCGCAAACATCACAACTGAACGGCTTCTCATCTGTATGTATCAAAATATGTCTGCGCAAATGTGCAGGAGATTTAAATTTACAATCACATATCCGGCATTCGATTGCCTTTTTATTCACAGGTTTGGTTTTAGGGATCTGTTGACACCTGAAACGAAGAGTTTGTTTAAGTTTTTTATAAAAATGCGACTGTCAGTTAAATTCAACAAAATTTTACTAATTGCCTATTCTAATTGTAATAATTCTAACTAAGTACAAATAAACCAACTGTTTGTAACACATGTAGAAAACAATACAATATTTTGACGCACAAAGAAATAAACAAATGTTAAGTGTTCGATTCATAAGCAGACCCACTTTAAGTTTCGGATTCTTTGTTGTTATTTCATTTAGATCCTCTACTCAGACTTTCTATAATTTTAGGGGCCTCTTTAGACAGATGAATTGGGAAATTGTAGTGATGCAATTACATGGCCAGCTAGATTATTTTCTCTATAAGCGTAGGGGAGACGGGAGGAATGAGAACCACTTAAGGAAAAATCAATAAATTTTAAGAAATATAATGTGTATTCGCTCAACAATTTTCTACTGCTTCGTATAAGAAATGACTATTAAAATGATGTACCCTCGTAATCGTAGAAAACGACTACATCGAAGTGAAACAGATACGTCCATTTCCAAAAAAATTTAGTTGTGTAACATTACTTTTGGCAAAACGTTACTGGGGCTAACAGCTAATTCAGTTGCAACTGCTCGAATGATGATACTGTCTTGCAATTGCGTTTGAATCATTGCCTTCTGAATTGCTTTTAATTGGGGTATTTTTATTTGTTTTGTCAAAATAATATTAATGTCAAAGTGACAAAAGTTCATTTTGAAGCATGCTTCAATCAACAAATATTTAGAGTGTAGTCGGTTTTTCTGATTACGATGGTACAGTTGTGTTCAAAAAGGTGTTGTACAGCTACGTTTTAAATATCTTTGCTTTTGAGCGGCAGTTGGTTTTTCTATTTTTGTGTTCAATGATTTTATTATTGCCAGAAACCGTATATGTAACAAAACAACTTGTACAACAATTTTTTGACTTAATGAATGCTCATACAAATTTACACAGTACAAATTCTGTAAAACACTTTTTTGAACACGACTGTACATGTATCATTCTTATCATTAACAGAAAGTATAATATATTTATTTAAAATAAAAATAGAATTGGCTCTTATTACCCCCATGTTGGTGTAATAAGAACCAATGAGAAATTTCAAGGATTCGTCAAAAATTCAACTTTAGATAAGAGAACCTATTAATGAATATCATGCAAAAAGTCAAATAATAAAATATGAACATAAAAACAAGCAGCAACATGCACAGGATGTTTAATAAACAGCGCCATTCTGCACTATTCATGGACACCCTCTGAGCATGAGATAAACGTTCAAAAAATTCTACCTTATGCTTACGTTTCTGTCAATTGATAATGATTTTTTGTGCAAAACATGAAAAAAAAAAACATATAAAGGTATTACTTATTGCTTTTAAATAACAATTATTGTTATGTATTTTTTAAATGTAGGTACATGTGGAATTCGAGAAATGAAGCAAGTGGGCAGTGAGAAACAAGGGGTTGGCAGAGAAGAAGTTGAAATAATTAAGTTGTGAATTGATATGTCATCAGTGTTATAAAAAAGGAGAATAAAAAGCTTTAGAAGGAACCGTCGTAATTTCCCGTGTATCCTTCATCAAATAATTCGTTCCCTAAACGATTTCCACATACATATTGTCGCGATAGTAAATAAGGTATTTAAAACTTCAAATGTAAAAAGGAATTCGTAAACACTCCGCGTATTGTGTAAACATAAATTCAGCGAATCACGACAAGGAGTAGGTCATGAACATTAAAACTGTGTGATGCTAAATCCGCACAAATGATGTGTGTCATGTTGTTATTTATGTAACCAACGATGTAAGCATTTTATTTACGAAAGTGTTACCGTTTAATAGGATATGTAGGACATCTTGTAATCTTTACGTAGCTCATCTAAACAATAACTGAGTATAAAAGGCCAGGGGAAAGTTCCAAAAACCAGTCGTCCCAGACTCACCACCGTTGCCGTAGCCGTCGTCGTTCCACTGAGGGTCCACCCGCGCGACGCTGCAACCTTGCAACATCAAGGCCGACAACGCAGCTACCCCGAATGGCATACCTTGGTCGAAACCCATACAATATTCTCCCCCTTTACGAGTAATAAAGGTATTCATTTGTAACCCATCTCTTAGCTCTACCAACCCCCGAATCCTGTGCGGCATTACGTACTACATAGAGAAAGCCCGAACCTTTCCGTGACATGGTGGAGGCTTGGGCTTTTTCGTGACAATATTCATTACAAATGTTGTTGAAATATTCAAAATAACGAGAATTTTTTAAACATTTTTTCCTTGCTCAAAGTGTGTACCTTACCAAATTGATGTCGTTACTCACTGAATTACAGTATTTTATATTTGTTTCGTGTGCTTTAACATATGTCGTTTCCAATTTACAAGATCTCGACATTTGTAATCGCAAAGACCACAAAGCAGCGGCTTCTCGCTCGTGTGCGTTAACTTGTGCTGCTTCAATCTTCCGAGTTGTAGGCATTTATAATCGCAAAGATCACAACTGATCGACTTCTCGCCGGTGTGCTTTAACTTGTGCGTTTTCAAATTTGTCAGGTGCCGGCATTTATAATCGCAAAGATCACAACCGAACGGCTTCTCGTCGGTGTGCTTTAACTTGTGTTGCTTCATATATCCGCGACGTCCGCATTTATAATCGCAAAGATCACAACTAAACGGTTTCTCGCCGGTATGGGTTAATTTGTGCTGCTTCAAATTGTCGATTTGTAGGCATTTATAATCGCAAACATCACAACTGAACGGCTTCTCGTCGGTGTGCTTTAAGTTGTGCCGTTTCAAACTCCCGAAGTGTAGGCATTTAAAATCGCAAAGATCACAACTGAACGGCTTCTCGCCGGTGTGCTTTGACTTGTGCGTTTTCAAAGAAACGAGTTTTCGGCATTTATAATCGCAAAGATCACAACTGAACGGCATCTCGCCGGTGTGCTTTAACTTGTGCTGTTTCAAACATTTGAGTTCCCGGCATTTATAATCGCAAAGATCACAAGTGAACGGTTTCTCGCCGGTATGCGTCAACTTGTGTTGTTTCAAACCTGCGAGGCGACGGGATTTGTAATCGCAAGCATCACAACTGAACGGCTTCTCGTTGTTGTGTGTTACCTTGTGCCTTTTCAATTGCCCGAGCTGTCGACATTTATAATCGCAAGCATTACAACTGAACGGCTTCTCACCTGTATGTATCAAAATATGTCTGCGCAAATCTCTGCGACAGGTAAATTTAGAATCACATATCCGGCATTCGATTGCCTTTTTATTCACAGGTTTGATTTTAGCGATCTGTTGACACCTGAAACAAAGAGTTTGTTTAAGTTTTTATAAAAATCCAACTCTCTAGCAGTTAAGTACGATAAATTGAAAGTTTACTTTCACATCGCATTGGCGAATAACCCTAGGACATATCGGTTTGGTTTGCAGTGGAGTTCTCGGGCTACGGTTCTGCTGATGAAGACCCAACTAGGCCTGAAACTGCTGTACAGAGCCTGCTCGGGGAATCCGCTGCAATCAAAACCGATTTGCACAAAAAAAATGATAAATTGAAAGTTAACAACATTTTACAAATTGCCTATTTTATTTGTAATAATAATAATCCTAACTAGGTATAAATAAACCAATTGTTTGTAACAAATAACGTAGAAAACAACGCAATATTTTCACGTACAAAGAAATAACAAATATTTTCATTTAGATGACCTACTCAGACTATGTTTGCTTGGTGTGCCTTAACATATGTCGTTTCAAATTTACAAGATCTCGACATTTGTAATCGCAAAGACCACAAAGCAGCGGCTTCTCGCTCGTGTGCGTTAACTTGTGCTGCTTCAATCTTCCGAGTTGTAGGCATTTATAATCGCAAAGATCACAACTGATCGACTTCTCGCCGGTGTGCTTTAACTTGTGCGTTTTCAAATTTGTCAGGTGCCGGCATTTATAATCGCAAAGATCACAACCGAACGGCTTCTCGTCGGTGTGCTTTAACTTGTGTTGCTTCATATATCCGCGACGTCCGCATTTATAATCGCAAAGATCACAACTAAACGGTTTCTCGCCGGTATGGGTTAATTTGTGCTGCTTCAAATTGTCGATTTGTAGGCATTTATAATCGCAAACATCACAACTGAACGGCTTCTCGTCGGTGTGCTTTAAGTTGTGCCGTTTCAAACTCCCGAAGTGTAGGCATTTAAAATCGCAAAGATCACAACTGAACGGCATCTCGCCGGTGTGCTTTGACTTGTGCGTTTTCAAAGAAACGAGTTGTCGGCATTTATAATCGCAAAGATCACAACTGAACGGCATCTCGCCAGTGTGCTTTAACTTGTGATGTTTCAGACATTTGAGCTCCCGACATTTATAATCGCAAAGATCACAAGTGAACGGTTTCTCGCCGGTATGCGTCAACTTGTGTTGTTTCAAACCTGCGAGGCGCCGGGATTTGTAATCGCAAGCATCACAACTGAACGGCTTCTCGTTGTTGTGTGTCACCTTGTGCCTTTTCAATTGCCCGAGCTGTCGACATTTATAATCGCAAGCATCACAACTGAACGGCTTCTCACCTGTATGTATCAAAATATGTCTGCGCAAATCTCTGCGATAGGTAAATTTAGAATCACATATCCGGCATTCGATTGCCTTTTTATTCACAGGTTTGATTTTAGCGATCTGTTGACACCTGAAACAAAGAGTTTGTTTAAGTTTTTATAAAAATCCAACTCTCTAGCAGTTAAGTACGATAAATTGAAAGTTTACTTTCACATCGCATTGGCGAATAACCCTAGGACATATCGGTTTGGTTTGCAGTGGAGTTCTCGGGCTACGGTTCTGCTGATGAAGACCCAACTAGGCCTGAAACTGCTGTACAGAGCCTGCTCGGGGAATCCGCTGCAATCAAAACCGATTTGCACAAAAAAAATGATAAATTGAAAGTTAACAACATTTTACAAATTGCCTATTTTATTTGTAATAATAATAATCCTAACTAGGTATAAATAAACCAATTGTTTGTAACAAATAACGTAGAAAACAACGCAATATTTTCACGTACAAAGAAATAACAAATATTTTCATTTAGATGCCCTACTCAGACTATGTTTGCTTGGTGTGCCTTAACATATGTCGTTTCAAATTTACAAGATCTCGACATTTGTAATCGCAAAGACCACAGAGCAGCGGCTTCTCGCCCGTGTGCATTAACTTGTGCCGGTTCAAACTAAAGAGATACCAGCATCTATAATCGCAAAGATCACAACTGAACGGCATCTCGCCGGTGTGCTTTAACTTGTGCGTTTTCAAAGAAACGAGATGTCGACATTTATAATCGCAAAGATCACAGCTGAGCGGTTTTTCACTGGTGTGCTTTAACTTGTGTCGTTTCAAATTTTTGAGGCGAGAGCATTTGTAATCACAAAGATCACAACTGAACGGCATCACACCGATGTGCTTTAACTTGTGATCGTTCAAGCTTACGCGGTAGCGACATTTATATTCGCAAAGATCACAACTGTACGGCTTCTCATCGGTGTGCCTTAACTTGTGTTGCTTCAAATCTCCGCGACGTCCGGATTTATAATCACAAAGATCACAACTGTACGGCTTCTCACCTGTATGTATCAAAATATGTCTGCGCAAATGTGCGCGAGATTTAAATTTAGAATCACATATCCGGCATTCGATTGCCTTTTTAGTCACAGGTTTGGTTTTAGGGATCTGTTGACACCTGAAACGAAGAGTTTGTTTAAGTTTTCATAAAAATCCGACTGTCAGTTAAAGTCGACAAAATTTTACTAATTGTCTATTTTAATTGTTATAATCTTAAGTACAAATAAACCAATTGCTTGTAACAAATAATTCACGTAGAAAACAATACAATATTTTGACGTACAAGGAAATAGAAAATGTTAAGCGTTCAATTCTTAGGCAGATCCACATTAACTTTCGGATGTTGTGTTGCTATTTCATTTAGATTCTCTATTCAGACACGATCCGTAAACTATAACGGATACCTCATGCCGGCAGTGTTCAACGAGAGACGGGTGGAATGCGGGGTAGCGTTTGTGACGTCAGCCATAGACCTATCAAGGCCTGCTTGTTGAAGTTAAATGCAGTTTTGATCAGTTGTCAAAATTAGAAAAGGAAAAGGACATTAAGATAATACCGGCTGAAGTACTTGATATGCAGATTAGTCGCTAGTTGCACCAAACTCTAAGCCGAGCATAAATTTAATCGGTGTTAATAATGTGACATTTCAGATACTCAACATTATGTACTTAAGTTATACTTTGTTCCTACACAGTTCCTAACTACATACTTCGAAACTGTCAAACATATTCACCCGTCGAATTAATTATCGCTTTCAAGAGCTGCGTTAAACGTTAAACATTGATCGGCGCATGCTTTTGACAGTTTCGGCTTAGTTAGATGCTGGCCTAGTATTGCGACGCTTAAATATTTGATGCAACTGACCATAACGGATCTTATCTTATTGTTATCGTTATCGTATGCATTCCCATTCCCGGGCAATTGTAGCTTTTACTTTGACTGATAAAAGTAAAATACTATCCATTATAATTTAAAAATTATAATAATAATGTTTATTTGCCCAACAGTTTACAAAAAAACCAATTACAGAGCAAAAACGCAAATGTAAAGAATTAAGTAAAAGAAATCTTAATCTGAGTATAAACTAAGTTACAAGTAAAAAATAAACAGAAACAAAAACAAGGTAGACATAAATTGAATCATTTAGTGAAAGCTTATAAGTTAGACAGTATTGCGAGCACTAGCATAGAAGTTTAATAAGTTGCACCTAAAATTATTACAATTTAGGTGGAAAATGTCGATATGGTTACAAAGTTGGTTATAAAATGGAAACTGTATGGATAGGAGAACGAACTAGAACATTAGTTCTAGGTGTAGTTAAATACATTGAGGATGATGATCTGCAAGACATGCGTGGTACATGGAATGATAGTCTTTCCAAAAGGTAAGCAGCATCAACTTCATTATTAACCAACTTGTGTAAAAATAACAGGCAAGATATGCATCTCCTATCGGCTAGTGTAAAAGCATTAAATTCAGCAAGTAAAGTTTCATGTGGAAAACCTCTGGGAGGGTACACACCGTATTCCTTAAACCATCTGAATTTGAAAAAACGACGTTGAACTTGTTCCAGGGCTTCAATGTGGCATTTGTAAATGGGAAACCAAATTAGCGAGGCATACTGTAACCGCGAAAGAATAAAAGCATTGAACAGCATATTTAAGATATTATAATTAGTGAAGTCTCGAGTATTTCTGATGATAAAACCTAAAATAGAAAGTTTTTTTTAACAATATCATTGATGTGATGAATAAATAGGAGACGATCATCCAAAAGAACACCAAGATCTTTGATTACAGTTACTTTTTCAAGATTTTGATTATTTAGCTGATAGGGAAAAAGATATTTGTTCATCCTACGTGAGACAGAAACGATCTTACATTTGTTAACGTTCAAGGTGAGTGCGTTTAATGTACACCAATCAAAGAAGGAATTCAGATCACTTTGAAGAAGCGAGGCATCCTCAGAGTTATTTATAATACGGTAAATTTTTGCGTCATCAGCATACATTAAAATATTACTACGGTTGATAAGAGATAAAGGAAGATCATTTACAAATAAAACAAAGAGAAGAGGACCTAGGTTAGCTCCTTGAGGAACTCCAGATGAGGCAAGGTAAGTATAGGAAGAAAAACCATTATAGTACACATTTTGACGCCTGTTGCAAAAGAAGTATTAATGAGTTGCAAAGACCAAAGGAATTCAATTTTGAAATCAGAAGTTCGTGATTTATCCTGTCAAAGGCTTTAGCAAAGTCAATATACACAACATCTACTTGAAAGCCGTTATCAATTGACTCACATAGATATTGAGAGAAGCAAGCAAGATTACTTATAGTTGAGCGCTTGTCTATGAAGCCATGTTGTTTAGGGCATATATTGTGCCTTACGTAAGGATAGAGATACGAGTATAATACAATTTCGAAGACCTTAAAGAAATTATGCCAATTTAGTACGAATTTTCTGATAGTTAAACAAAATGTCTGGAACCCGGTGTGCAATCTCAACCTGTAATAACAAAAAGCACAAAAACAAAGGTTTTCATCACACTTCGTTCGTAAGTGACAACAACACCAAATTCACCCTAACGTCAAGTACTTGTATCAAACAAGACCATGAATGGTGCATGTGCATAGACACAAATGGGCCGTACAAGTGACGTTTTACCGCACTCACATTCTCTGACGGAAATTTACCTTATACCAGGCAACCTACGAGTGAGGCCTAGCGAGGACGTTGTATGTAGCTATATGTTGGTTCGCGGATGAGCAAAGCTTCCTAGAAGATGCTTCTAGTCGGCAATGGGAAGAAGCAACCGTTATAGTCTACGGACCTTGCTTCTCAGATTTTCTATAATTTTAAAGGCCTCTTTAGGCAGATGAATTGGGAAACCGTAGTGATGCAATTACATGGCCAGCTAGATTATTTTCTCTATAAGCGTAGGGGAGACGGAAGAAATGAGAGCCACTTAAGGAAAAATCAATATATTTTGAAAAATATAATGTGTATTCTCTCAACAATTTTCTGCTGCTTCGTATAAGGAATGACTATTAAAATGATGTAACTGTATCATTTTTGTCACTAACAGAAATTATAATATATTTATTTAAAATAAAAATGGAATTGACTTTTATTACGTATTACACATGTTGCTGTAATAAGAACCAATGAGAAATTTCAAGGATTCCTCAAAAATTCAACTTTAGACAAAAGATCCTATTAATGAATATCGTGCAAAAAGTCAAATAATAAAAGATGAATGTGGAGAAAATACAGAATATATATGAGTCTATTTATTTTATTTTATTTAATTTTATAAAAACTAGCAGCAACAAGTGCAGGATATTTAATAAACAGCCCCATTCTGCACTATTCATGGACACCCTCTGAACATTCAAAAAATTCTACCTTATGCTTACGTTTCTGTCAACTTTTGATAATTTTTTTGTGCAAAACATGAAAAAAAAAACATATAATGATACTATTTATTGCTTTAAATAACAATTATTGTTACACTTTTTTTAAAATATGTACATATTCATTATAAACCCTGTTGAAATATTCAAAATCACGAGAATTTTTTAAACATTTTTTCCTTGCTCAAAGTGTGTCTTATCAAATTGATGTCTCTACTCACTGACTTAGAGTATTTTATGTTTGTTTCGTGTGGTTTAACATATGTCGTTTCAAATTTACAAGATCTCGACATTTGTAATCGCAAAGACCACAAAGAAGCGGCTTCTCACCCGTGTGCATTAACTTGTGCCGCTTCAAACTACCGAGATGCCGGCATCTATAATCGCAAAGATCACAACTAAACGGTTTCTCGCCGGTGTGCTTTAAGTTGTGCCGCTTCAAACTTACGACGTACCGGCATTTATAATCGCAAAGATCACAGCTGAACGGTTTCTCGTCGGTGTGCTTTAACTTGTGCTGTTTCAGACATTTGAGCTCCCGACATTTATAATCGCAAAGATCACAAGTGAACGGTTTCTCGCTGGTATGCGTCAACTTGTGTTGTTTCAAACCTGCGAGGCGCCGGGATTTGTAATCGCAAGCATCACAACTGAACGGCTTCTCACCTGTATGTATCAAATTATGCCTGCGTAAATCTCTGCGACAGGTAAATTTAAAATCACATATCAGGCATTCGATTGGCTTTTTATTCACAGGTTTGGTTTTAGCGGTTTGTTGACACCTGAAACAAAGAGTTTGTTTAAGTTTTTATAAAAATCCAACTGTCTGGCAGTTAAATGCGATAAATTGAAAGTTAACAACATTTTACAAATTGCCTATTTTAATTGTAATAATAATAATCCTAACTAAGTATAAATAAACCAATTGTTTGTAACAAATAACGTAGAAAACAAGGCAATATTTTCACGTACAAAGAAATCAACAAATATTTTCATTTAGATGCCCTACTCAGACTTTCTATAATTTTAAGCGCCTCTTTAAGCAAATGGATTGGGAAATCGTAGTGATGCAATAACATGGTCAGCTAGATTTGCACAGATTATTTTCTCTATGAGTGTAGGGGAGATGGGAGGAATCGGAGCCACTTAAGGAAAAATCAATATATTTATTTAAAAAAATGTAAGTGTATTCTCTCAACAATTTTTTACTGCTTCGTATAAGGAATGACTATTAAAATGATGTAACTGTATCATTCTTATCATTAACAGAAATTATAATATATTTATTTAAAATAAAAATAGAATTGGCTCTTATTACCAAGTACTTAGCAACATTAACTTGTGCCGCTTCAAACTAACGAGATGCCGGCATTTATAATCGCAAAGATCACAGCTGAACGGTTCCTCACCGGTGTGCTTTAACCTGTGCCGTTTCAAATCTTTGAAGCGAGAGCATTTATAATCACAAAGATCACAACTGAACAGCATCACACCGGTGTGCTTTAACTTGTGTAGTTTCAATGCTCTGGGACATTGGGTTGTATAATAGCAAAGATCACAACCAAGCATCTTCTCGCCGGTGTGCTTTAATTTATGCAATGTTCTGGGCTGTCGACATTTATAATCGCAAAGATTACAACTGAGTGGCTTCTCGCCGGTGTGTATCAATATATGATTGCGCAAATTTACGCCCACATATCTTGTATTCGAATGCTTTTTAGTCAGTGTTTCAACTTTAGGGATCCGTTGACACCTGAAACAAAAAAATTTTAAAACTAGACACGTAATTCACTATTCATCATGTTTCAAATAGAAAGAGCCGTAGGTAAGGTAAAAGCGAAACGGTTTATCTCATTAACAGGCTTCGGATATGTCGGAACGTGGTTACGCATACGAGGATCAATTAGAAGAACGTTCCGAAATGTCCGAAGTCTGTTCTTTTTCATTTGTTCTCTCCGGGTCATCAGCTGTTACAGAATCACATAATTCGTGACTGAACAACTACTCGTCAAAACAAATTATACAGGGTGACTGTTAATTAACCCGGCAGAATGGAACCATGATAAGAAGCGACGTCCGAGAGTATGGGAGAAATGTAATGCTTTCTGTTTTCGAGAAGTCTTACAGCAGTTTATGAACAGCTCGCAACTATCAATCCATTTAAGGCACTTCCTTCTCCTAGGATCCTATATTTTCATCTGCGCGGATCTCTGCAACTGTTTGTGATTTCCACACGAACAAACTGTGTAATTTCAACTGTTTTCACAGACAAACCGTAAAATAACTGAAATGCAATCTCATTTTATTTATTGGATTTTCCCCTAATAATACACGGTGCCCCAAAATAATTCTTCTTAAATGATATACCTACCTACGGTGAATTACTAGGCGTCTTTTGTCAACAAGAAATAACATCGAATCGAAGTAAAATGTCCAAAAATATCCTCAAAACGTATGTTCAAAATGACTTCCTCGTTTGGCTTGAATTACCCTTGCCGCTAAACAAGGCCCATAGATGACTCTTTTTGAAAAGAAAATCGAGAACTTGCATTCATAAAGCATATGATGATCTTGAGCGTTACAAAAACGTACCAAAATGCACGATGTTCTTTTGCTTTGACGTCATTAATAGATAAGTGTTGTGTACGAATTTTCATGGCCAATTTCGACGCCACATTTAACACTCCTTATATCAGAAATGAAAAATAGAACCCCAAAATAGTGTAATTTTTTTCTATGTAACCACGCTACTGTAGGTTGTGCAATGAGAACCAAGGGAAACCGCACGAGGTTCTCGCCTCACAGTCTGGCGAGAAACTGCACACCGTAGCTTAGAGGAACGCCATACCCTTCTCATCTTAGGTCCATCACGTACTAAGATTTTTACAACATTGACCGTTCTTAATTAATCTGTAAAATGCCCAACAGAAATACTTTTCACGCATCTCTATACGTGCAAACACCTAACGTTCACAACCATAAAATAATTCACCAAACTGTAACCCCTCGTAGCTGGCGAGGGACACTCGTACGCACTTTTACTCAGCACAGTTGCAACAAGAATTATTTTTAATATATTTTATTTTTTTTAAACACAAGAAACCATGAACGCTTTTCTGTAAATGAAAAACAAAAACTTAAGCAGATTAATTCTATTCAATTATCATTGCTTTTCTACACACAAATTAAATCTAAATGTCCTTAATTCCTAACTAAAATTAAATAAAATTGTCCTGACGTTTAATGTCCCACTTTTCAATTCACTTTCCTGCTTCCTTTCTTTCCTTCTTCTACCTCCTTTTCTCTGTTTCTCCCTACAGCCCTTTTTCTCTGCTATTCTTTACAATCCTTCTTCTTCTTTTTTCTAAAATCTTTTCTAAATTCTAAATTTCAAAACTCTTCTCTTTACACTCCTTATTCTACACTTTCACAAATTTCCCTTTTACAAATTTATAAAATTAAACTCAATTACAAAAACACCAAATTTGACAATCAAATTTGTTTGACATCAGTTAAGTATCCGTTGACAAATATGTTTAACTTTTGACCCTACATAAAATTCTACATAATTTAAATCCAATACATGGCGATTTTATTACTGATATTTAAGAAAGAAAGGTATTTAAGTATTTTTATCAAAATACTGCAACTTTGAAGTCTTATAACTCGAAAAATACTTAATAAAAAATATTTTGTTATAGTGTTTTGGAAAGATCTCGAGGTAAGTTATAAAAATATGTAAAAATATGCAGGGTGTCCAATTTAAAAAATTCAAGGTTACCTTCATATAACCTTAAAACGACCATTCAAGGTCAAACAAATGGTACCTTCTTATGGCCCCCTCGAAACCATACAACTTTTGTCTGAAACATATTTCTTTGAAATGCTCTGTTTCCGAAATAAAAGGGGTATCCGGGTGGTCTCAGAGACCCTGTATATAAAATGTTATGATTCAGAAAATTGTGAGTACCAAACGATACATTTTGCAATAACTTACCGGATCCTACTAAAATTTTGTCTCATCGGTGTGTTTCAACATGTGCCGTTTCAAATCTGTAAGATGTCGACATCTATAATCGCAAAGACCACAAAGCTTCGGCTTCTCACCGCTGTGCTTTAACTTGTGCCGTTTCAAATCCCTGTGGCGACGGGATTTGTGATCGCAAATATCACAACTGAACGACTTCTCATCGGTGTGCTTTAATTTGTGTTCTTTCAAGCGATAAAGATTCCGGCATTTATAATCGCAAAGATCACAACTAAACGGCTTCTCGCCGGAGTGGCTTAACTTGTGCCGCTTCAAATGTCTGAGCTGTAGGCATTTATAATCGCAAAGATTACAACTGAACGGCATCTCACCAGTGTGCTTTAACTTGTGCCATTTCAAATCCCTTTGGCGAGGGGATTTATAATCACAAAGATTACAACTGAAAGGCCTCTCGCCGGTGTGCTTTAACTTGTGATTATTCAAACTTACGCGGTACCGGCACTTATATTCGCAAAGATCACAACTAAATGGGTACTCGTCGATGTGCTTTAAATTATGCTGTTTCAATTGAACGAGCTGTCGGCATTTGTAAACGCAAAGATCACAACTGAAAGGCTTCTCGCCGGTGTGCTTTAACTTGTGATTATTCAAATTTACGCGGTACCGGCTCTTATAATCGCAAAGATCACAACTGAACGACATCTCACCGGTGTGCTTTAACTTGTGAGCTTTCAAAGTTCCGATTTGCCGGCATTTATAATCGCAAAGATCGCAACTATACGGCTTCTCACCTGTATGTATCAAAATATGGCTGCGCAAATTTGCACGACGTGTAAATTTAGAATCACATATCCGGCATTCGATTGTCTTTTTATTCACAGGTTTGGTTTTAGCGATCTGTTGACACCTGAAACAAAGAGTTTGTTTAAGTTTTTATAAAAATACGACTCTCTGGCAGTTAAATGCGATAAATTGAAAGTTAACAACATTTTACAAATTGCCTATTTTAATTGTAATAATAATAATCCTAACTAAGTATAAATAAACCAATTGTTTGTAATAAATAACGTAGAAAACAAGGCAATATTTTCACGTACAAAGAAATCAACAAATATTTTCATTTAGATGCCCTACTCAGACTTTCTATAATTTTAAGCGCCTCTTTAAGCAGATGGATTGGGAAATCGTAGTGATGCAATAACATGGTCAGCTAGATTTGTACAGATTATTTTCTCTATGAGTGTAGGGGAGATGGGAGGAATCGGAGCCACTTAAGGAAAAATCAATATATTTATTTAAAAAAATGTAAGTGTATTCTCTCTACAATTTTCTGCTGCTCCGTATAAGGAAAGATCATTAAAATGACGTAACTGTATTATTCCTGTCATTAACAGAATAATACATAATATAGGGTGTTTGTAAAATAAGTGCAAAAATTTTTACCACACTACCGTGAGAGCACATAGAACACGGAAATTTTTTTTTTTCACAACGGGGGAAAATTATTTTATCCGCCCGTTATACGACGATCATGAAACAACAAAAAACTTACAGAACCTGCTTCGCTGATCGTAGGCAATAAACATCGCAGGCGTGACTAATAAGTAAAGGCGCGCTCACTCACCGAATAATATCTGTGTGGAAGAACAGATTCAAACGTTCACTACAGTAATTTACGAATGTTTATAATAACTGTTCAATGTGGCATCCATCATTAGCGACACACACACGAAACGTTCCATAATCGCGTAAATGCTGTAAATGTTCTTGCATGGATTTGGAAATGTGTTTCCGTGCTTCTTCAGTATTTCCTGGAGCGTCGCCGTAGATGAAGAGCATCTGTTCTCTCGCCGTTCGTGAATTGCGGAATTTAATAAGTAATACTAAGCACAAAAAATAGTAATAGCTTTAACTCGTTCAACCACTTTTCAGAAACTAAACTGTTGATCCCAAAGGATACGACTTACTGCAACGTGAAAAATAATGCTTTTATTAGCCGCCCGAACTCGGCAAAGGTTACTGGATCACTGCTCGATTGAAATTCTGTTTTTTGTTTCAACAGATGCTTTTTGCGGTCGAATAAAATTTCCTTTTCTTCACCTACCTCAAAGACATAGTGATTAATTCTTGCCCGATTTTCAACTGCGATTTTCTCGACATGTGTAAAACTTTTGTTAAGGACATATGAGTTCAATCGTTCCCATTTATGGTGATGTATTACAGGTTTAAATGTTTGCATACATTAAAATACATTTAAAATAAAAAATGGAAAATTTTTCCCATGTTCAAAGGGTGTGTCTTATCAAATTATCTGATGTCTTTACTCACTGAATTAGAGTATTTTATGTTTTCTTGTGTGCTTTAACGTAATGTTCTGATATTTAATGTATAATTAAACAAAATACATGGAAAAGATTTGAGAAATAAAATTTATAAAATTTTATTATCGTCAATAATAAAATTCAAATTTCACAAGTAGCAACAAGTTAGTGCAAAACACAGAGAGACAGTATAGTAGTGAAGCGAAGATATTAAAAATGAGCAGTACCGAAATAATAACAGTTACCGTTACGAGAGAGCAGGAGATTTGGGCTGATACAGTTCTGCAAGAGGCTGCATGGGACGAGTTTTGCAAATTGCTCAAAAGTTCGACAAGAAGATTGGGTTTCCGCTGACTGCAAAATACTGGCCTGTTAAAATCTAGCAGAAGCAGAGACGACGAAATAGTTTCATCTATTTGGAGAACGGACGTGGTATGTGGCTCAGTGCGGCCAAAGTAGATGTCTAGGTGGATTACTTGAGTCTAATGCAGGAGGCCCTAAAAACAGAATGAAGATGAGTGATGAAGTTAAAGTGAAAGTGAAAGTTTAGTTTTAAAAAGAAAGAAGAAAATGATTTAGTTTTACTTTGATTTGACCAATTTAGAAAAGGTTTTGATTTGTTTGAAAAGAATGAATGATTTTAATTTTGTTTGTAATGAAGCCATATGTTGTTCATTAGATTAGGATGTTTTCAGTTGTAATTTACAAGTGAAAAGGCACTTACTTACCTTATGTAAGATACGTGACAAACAGCCAGAACAATCTCGAGCAACACTTGTAAACAATTTTAAAGCAAACATTTAAAATTAACATAATTTTCTGGGATGATGTCAAAAGTTGAAATTAGGTGTATTAAATAAATAAACTGTTCTAACTTATTTAAAAGAAGCATTTTTATTTTTATTCCAAACACAAGAAAAAAAGATTTAATTGAAAAATTTATTAATCACTTTTAAAACAGAAATTAATTTTATTTTGAAAATTATTTATAATTTGGGTCGATTTGAATGCGAGCTTATCGACACTAAATTATAAAACAAATAATCTGGAACAATTTGAATGAGAGTTTGTTGATTCTAGATTACTTAAAATTAACAAAGATTAATAATTAAAAACACAACACTTACATTTGAATGCAACGATTTGAATGCAGGTTTGTCTTTTCTAAATTATTTTAAAACGATTGCTAGTCTTACACTTAACCTAAAATGTATAGAAAACGTATCAAGATGCAAGTATAAAAGTCCAAAAACTTATATCTATTAATAATTACTGTGGCTACACAAAAAGTAAATATATAGCAATTATTAAATGCAACTTCAAATTAAATTAATTTACTATGAGTCTCTGTTCACTTAACAAAATGTTTTTCAATTTCTTCCAAGTCCGAGAGAGGATCATTATACAAAGAAACAGCGTTATAAGTAAAAGATCTTAAATAGAGTGCAGCTGAAAGTTGAGGCAAATGAAAGGCATTCGGATTACGTATATTTATAATATGCAATCGACCACGTGGCACTAATTTATTAAATAAAAATGGTGGACAATTTTTAAGAAAGTTTCTGAAATCCGATGTACAAATCATGTAAAGCAGAGGCCCTAATGCTGATCCTTGTGGTACACCCGATTTTAATGAAAACGACTATAAGGATAAGCTGTTCAATACTACTTTCCGTTTGCGTGCTTGCAAACAATTTTGAAAAAACAAGGCAGAGTTAAAATGCGTACATATTTCTCCGGGAATATTGTTCCATGTTATCTATTTCCAACACAAATTGTGCCATTTTGTTTCTTTACCAAATCAAGATTATTGGATAGACATTTTTTTTTTCTTCTTTCAGCTTGTCAATAGCATCCAAATTATTTTCTACCGGTGCTTTTAATTTCTCATAAACGCTATGCGAGATTTCATGAACCAGTTTTTCCAGAAACAAAGTTTCAGCAATTCAGCATTTGTAATGGAAAAGATCACAATTAGACGGCTTCTCAACGGTGTGTTTCAACATGTGCCGTTTTAATTGTGTAAGTTGTCGGCATCTATAATCGCAAAGACCACAAAGCATCGGCTTCTCACCGGTGTGCTTTAACTTGTGCTGCTTCAGATCACCGAGGCGCGGGCATTTATAATCGCAAAGATCACAACCGAACGGCTTCTCGCCGGTGTGCTTTATCTTGTGTTGTTTCAAATGATTGAGACGCCCGCATTTATAATCACAAAGATCACAACTGAAGGGCTTATCGCCGGTGTGCTTTAACATGTGAACTTTCAAATTTGCGAAGTGCCTGCATTTATAATCGCAAAGATCACAACCGAACGGCATCTCTCCGGTGTGCTTTAACTTGTGATCTTTCAAACTTGAAAGGCGCCGACATTTATAATCGCAAAGATCACAACTGAACGGCATCTCACCGGTGTGCTTTAACTTGTGCTCTTTCAATCTCGCGAGGTTCCGGCATTTATAATCGCAAAGATCACAACGGATCGGTTTCTCGCCGGTGTGCTTTAACTTGTGCTGTTTCAGATATTTGAGCTCTCGACCTTTATAATCGCAAAGATCGCAGGTGAACGGTTTCTCGCCGGTATGCGTCAATTTGTGCTGATTCAAACTTGCGAGGCGCCGGGTTTTGTAATCGCAAACATCACAACTGAACGGCTTCTCATCTGTATGTATCAAAATATGTCTGCGCAAATGTGCAGGAGATTTAAATTTAGAATCACATATCCGGCATTCGATTGCCTTTTTATTCACAGGTTTGGTTTTAGGGATCTGTTGACACCTGAAACGAAGAGTTTGTTTAAGTTTTTATAAAAATCTGCAAGTTAAATGGATAAATTCGTCGGTGCGCGTGCAAAAGGATATAAGTACCCAAAATATAGTTTCGAGATATTAGCACATTAATGTTTCAAACGGATCCATAAAATCTGCAGTGAAATGACATACACTATTTTCAAAAAGTTTTTTCTCGAAGTATACTGGCTATCGAATTTTAATTAACATAAAACATACTAGAAATTTTGAAAATTATATTAAATATATCTTTTTGCACAAAAAAATAGATATGTATGTTAACTTATAACATTTGTACACTGAAATATTTCAGCGTTCATTGGGCACAGACTTATATTCCTTTGCACACAAAAAGAAGAAGAAAAATACTTGTTTTGTACAGTTATTTCTGTTTGACATAAAAAAAAAATTTTATTTTTTTTGGAAAAATCAAATCGAGATCTCCAAAACTACAGGGAATTTTGAGAAGCACGAAAACGTGAAACCTAGATATGATGTTCTACAGCATATTAAAGAAAAACAGTTCTGTACATTTAATAATAGCTGAGAAAAAAAGTTTCAAATTTTTGGGAAATATCGTCGTTGTAATATAGCGCCTCTAACGGAAAGCTGTCTGAACTACAAACTTCGTAATAGAGACACATTCGTTTTGAAGCTTTGAACAGACAAGTGTCTAGCCTTCAAACGGACGAACAGAAACGACTTCACCCGACTTTTAACGAGAGTAAAGAAGTATTTAAATCAAAACATTTACATTCAATTACCTACACATTTAATTACATTTCAGATATACAGTGAGCATCTAAAGTATGGAATAAAATTCGTAATTTCCCCATTTTTGACATTTCGAAAAAACGCTCGGACAGGTAAATTTTGATTTTAAAAAGCACACATTTTCAAGTGAAGATCAATTTGTTTTTGAGTAATGACGTCAACGACTTTTTTTTAAATAGCAACCCCCAATTTTTTTTCTTGATTCTGATAGCTCATTGAATTCTCTATCCAACCACATCAAGAATTTATTATGTTTTAAGGGAACAATTTTGCCAAAAAAATTTATTGAAAATGAAATGAAATAATAATAATACTTTAATTTTCGGTTAAATGACGAACCATGATTACTCGACTTGAAAAGACTTTGTTTAAATCACAAGAATGAAGGATCACTTTGGTTTTGTTGAAAACGTCACGCCTACTTCATTCATGATTCATTCATTTTCAATAACTTTTTTCTCAAAATTTTCTATTTCATTTAGATCCTCTACTCAGACTTTCTATAATTTTAGGGGCCTATTTAGGCAGATGAATTGGGAAATTGTAGTGATGCAATTACATGACCAGCTAGATTATTTTCTCCTTAAGCGTAGGGGAGACGGGAGGAATGAAAATCACTTAAGGAAAACTCAATATATTTTGAAAAATATAATTTTCTATGCTTCGTATAAGGAATGACTATTAAAATGATGTACATGTATCATTCTTATCATTAACATATATATAATATATTTAAAGAAAATTAAATTCTTCAACAGGGCTGCATATATAATATAATAAATATATAATATATTTATATATAATATAATATATAATATATTTATTTAAAATAAAAATAGAATTGGCTCTTATTATCTACATGTTGGTGTAATAAGAACCAATGAGAAATTTCAAGGATTCCTCAAAAATTCAACTTTAGACAAAAGATCCTATTAGAGAAAATACAGAATTTATATGCGTCTATTTATTTTATTTAATTTTATAAAAACAAGCAGCAACATGTACAGGATGTTTAATAAACAGCCCCATTGTGCACTATTCATGGGCACCCTCTGAACATTCGAGAAATTCTATTTTATGCTTACGTTTCTGTCAACTTTTGATAATTTTTTTGTGCAAAACATGAAAAAAAAATGATGATACTATTAATTGCTTTTAAATAAAAATTATTGTTATACATTTGTTTAAATATGTATACCTATATTCATAACAAACGTTGAAATATTCAAAATCACGAGAATTTTTAAAACACTTTTTCCTTGCTCAAAGTGTGTTTCTTACCAAATTGATGTCTCTACTCACTGAATTAGAGTATTTTATGTTTGTTTCGTGTGCTTTGACATATGTCGTTTCAAATTTACAAGATCTCGACATTTGTAATCGCAATGACCACAAAGTAGCGGCTTCTCGCCCGTGTGCATTAACTTGTGCCGCTTCAAACTAACGAGATGCCGGCATGTATAATCGCACAGATCACAAGTGAACGGCTTCTCGCCGGTGTGCTTTAAATTGTGCCGCTTCAAACTCCCGAAGTGTAGGCATTTAAAATCGCAAAGGTCACAACTGAACGGCATCTCGCCGGTGTGCTTTAACTTGTGCGTTTTCAAACTTGTCAGGTGCCGGCATTTATAATCGCAAAGATCACAGCTGAGCGGTTTCTCACCGGTGTGCTCTAACTTGTGCCATTTCAAATCTTTGAGGCGAGAGCATTTGTAATCACAAAGATCACAACTGTACGGCTTCTCGCCGGTGTGCTTTAACTTGTGCGTTTTCAAACTTGTCAGGTGCCGGCATTTATAATCACAAAGATCACAACTAAACGGTTTCTCGCCAGTATGGGTTAATTTGTGCTGCTTCAAATTTCCGATTTGTAGGCATTTATAATCACAAAGATTACAACTGAAAGGCTTCTCGCCGGTGTGCTTTAACTTGTGCGTTTTCAAATAAACGAGTTGTCGGCATTTATAATCGCAAAGATCACAACTGAACGGCTTCTCGCTGGTGTGCTTTAACTTGTGATTATTCAAACTTACGCGGTACCGGCACTTATATTCGCAAAGATCACAACTGAACGGCTTCTCGCTGGTGTGCTTTAACTTGTGCGTTTTCAAAGAAACGAGTTGTCGGCATTTATAATCGCAAAGATCACAACTAAACGGCTTCTCGCTGGTGTGCGTTAACTTGTGTTGCTTCAAAACTTCGCGACGTCCGCATTTATAATCGCAAAGATCACAACTGAACGGCTTCTCGCTGGTGTGCCTTAACTTGTGTCGATTCAAATCTCCGCGACGTCCGCATTTATAATCGCAAAGATCACAACTAAACGGCTTCTCGCCGGTATGGATTAATTTGTGCTCCTTCAAAGTTCCGAGTTGTAGGCATTTATAATCGCAAAGATCACAACTGAACGGCTTCTCGCCGGTGTGCTTTAAGTTGTGCAGCTTCAAATCTCTGAGGCGAGAGCATTTGTAATCACAAAGATCACAACTGAACGGCTTCTCGCTGGTGTGCTTTAACTTGTGTGGTTTCAAATCTCCGCGACGTCCGCATTTATAATCGCAAAGATCACAACTAAACGGCTTCTCGCCGGTGTGCTTTAACTTGTGATTATTCAAACTTACGCGGTACCGGCACTTATATTCGCAAAGATCACAACTGAACGGCTTCTCGCCGGTGTGCTTTAGGTTGTGCAGCTTCAAATCTCTGAGGCGAGAGCATTTGTAATCACAAAGATCACAACTGAACGGCATCTCGCCGGTGTGCTTTGACTTGTGCATTTTCAAAGAAACGAGTTCTCGGCATTTATAATCGCAAAGATCACAATTGTACGGCTTCTCACCTGTATGTATCAAAATATGTCTGCGCAAATGTGCGCGAGATTTAAATTTAGAATCACATATCCGGCATTCGAAAGCCTTTTTAGTCACAGGTTTGGTTTTAGGGATCTGTTGACACCTGAAACGAAGAGATTGTTTAAGTTTTTATAAAAATCCGTTTGTTAAAGTCAACAAAATTTTACTAATTGTCTATTTTAATTGTTATAATCTTAAGTACAAATAAACCAATTGCTTCATGGAGAAAAATCGTATTGTTAATTTTACCACAACCGAACTTGTTGAAATATTGTTGTTTATCTTCGTACAAATATTGACTTGAGAGAACCACATGCTGTAAATGCGGGTACAACTATTTTATAGTAAATTTTTGTTTGAATATTACTTTTAAGAAATAGTTTATGACCACTTTTATTAATGTAAATTAAAATAAAGCAAAAAGGTGCATACGGCGTACGACTCTCAGCTTTAATATCGGTGAGCAAGGGTTCGCGGGTTTTAAGAGAAAGGAAATAACGACAAAAGTAAGTATTTTGGGGTAAAATTGGAAACCCTGAATATTAAAAAAAATAATAATAATGAAATTGATAATTGAATTATTGAAAATAACGTTAAATAAGATTAAAGTTAAAAGACACTTTAAATATTAATATATTGATAAATAGAAGCATACATATAATTGCGAGTGTATTCATAAATATAGCTTTTAGATTTAAATTGTATAATAGAAAATATTTGAGAGTTAATCACTTTCATGAGCTCACTCCAGTTCACAAAATTTGCCTTAAATATATAATTGATAAAGTTCAGTTTAATATTGTGGTTTATACCAAGATAAAATTTAAATTAATAATCTTAACAAAATTGTAAAATTTTAACAATATCGATAATAGTGAAGGAAAATGTCTGTGAAGTTGATAATTATATTAATAATATAAGTTGATATTATATTAATCTGGTACAAGCAAAAAGGGGAATTAAATAATTTACGATGCGATAAAAAAAAATGGGAGTACGACCTGGGGGATCCGTTCCGCTTCTGTCGGCGACTGTTAATACACGTTAGGCCAGAACTGGACAAGGATCTCAGCCAAGAAGTTCTCTACGGCTCACAACGTTTCATAGATGCCTCCGGGGCCCATAAAAATATTGGTGTTCGGGTTTGCCATAAACTCAAAAAAAAATTCCTCTACCATGGATTCATGCCGGTAGGAACAGGAATAATAAAACCTCTGCAATCCGTATACAGGGTATAATAAAAAATGAGCCTCCAAAACTTTCCTAAAAATCGAAGAGAACATTTGAAACGATTCACCATGCGGTTTGAGCACAAGAACAGGTTTGTTGCGTGAAATCAAGAAAAATATTCGAAAATAACTTACCCCAATTATATTTAGGGGAAATATTTATGCATAACGCAATAGATAAATATTGGATGGCCTCAAAATATTTGAAAAATCTTCAATAAAAGAAAAATGGCTTAATCGGACCCCATCACCTTGGCTGGCAATTAAACAGCAACTGCCTAACAGTTCGCTCCGAAGAAGATCGTGATCCCCTGCCACATATCACGCCAATCACGGTTCTCGGAATACCCCGCGATCTTCTAAATTTAGAAGTTAGCCAATCAACATCGTCCACGGCGACAATTAATCATAT
Organism: Dorcus parallelipipedus; assembly: GCA_958336345.1. Taxonomy (NCBI): domain Eukaryota; kingdom Metazoa; phylum Arthropoda; class Insecta; order Coleoptera; family Lucanidae; genus Dorcus; species Dorcus parallelipipedus. Next base: position 2,089,869 of record OY284475.1, read on the forward strand.
TCCCTTATTAAAATTATAATACCTGTTAAACCAAATAGATGGCGGCGGAAGTTATTAATCGAGATAATTAAGAAATTAATTGTAATAATTAATTGGAAATAAATGATGAACTTGATATAACACCACTCAAACATTTTAAATGTTACAAGTTAAGGACAGTGTTTATTGTTAGTATAACAACAAATTAATATTTATTATTTTGTGTTTACTATACTAATTCATTATCTTAACGCCGACTTGTCATTGTGAATGCATCATACTATACTACTACATTACTTTAACACTGACATGTCATTTGTGGATGCATCACCACCAATTCGTAGTTAAAAACTAAACGGTGTTTTTTTTTTAAATCTGACGTCGAAGTTGGCCATGAACATTTTATTGTGAACCATCAAAATATCAAAATGACGAAGAAACGATTTTATTCGAAAAGAAATCCAATTTTATTTTCAAAACAAAGCACCAGACAGTGACGGAGGTTTCGAAACTTGTGGTATGTGCAGAAAAATACTTTGATATGGCCAACTTCGACGTCAGATTTAGAAAAACACTCGATATAATATTGATGTTGGGTTGACGCCAAAACGTGATCGACATTAACAGAAAACTTTGTGTGTTAAATGTCTTTATGACACTAATAAAAACTACAATTTCAGTTGTTCACAAAAATAAAGTAGAAGTACCATATAAAATCTGTGTCGTATACACCGTGTCCACAAAATATGGAATATGTTATATACTGCAAAAAATACGCGTTACATCAAAAAACCCTGAAACAGGTAAATTTTTGATTTTTCTTGCGGATCCTATGACATGATTAAAATTTTAATTTCGCTTGTCATTTGTCATTAGTGACGTCATTGACAATTTTTTTAAATGGCATGACTAGGTTTCATTTATTTCAAAGAAAGTACACTACTTTACTCTTTACAATGGTATCCTACTTTTGAAGTTTTTCACAAAAGTATTCTAGTTATCCATGCTAAGGCACTACTGAAGCTTCTTATTTATCAAAACATTTGCATTCTTCTAAATGTCAGAGTGGTACTTGAACTTAAAGTTACGCTTGTGATTTGGAAGATTTAAAGAAGCACGAAAGTAATAAAACTTATGGCGCATTTATCTGAAAAGCATCGAATTGAAATATTGATGATGTTGGGATATGGAGACAGAAGAAGACGACAGGAAGAAGTTTGCAATTTATTTAATAACGTATACCCCGAGCATCATATTTCCCAGTCTACTGTTAGTAAAATCTTGCAAAAGTTTGAAATGACCGGTACTGTCAAAGACTTGCCGAAAACAGTAAGAAATTTACCTGAAAATAATGAAAATCGTGAAAACGTTATGTTAGCTGTAGTAGAGAATCCTCGTATTTCTATTCGACAAATTGCTCGAAATCATAACTTAAAGAAGTCAACTGTACATAAAGTCATAAAAAAAGAAAAGTGGCATGCATATCGACCCTGCGTTGTTCAAGAATTATTTGAAGATGACTTTGAACGACGAATTGAATTTTGTGAAAACATAACGCATCGACTTGAAGCAGATAGAAATTTTCACAAAAATATTCTTTTCACAGATGAAGCAACGTTTTGTTTGAATGGAAAATTAAACAAAGAAAATACACGTTACTGGGCTTCACAAAATCCTCGCTGGTATGTAGAAGGACATACTCAATACCAGCAAAAAATCAATGTTTGGGCAGGAATTATTCGAAATCGAATCTTGGGACCCTTCTTTTTTGAGAACAATCTAACTGCAGAAACTTATTTAGACTTTTTGAGATATGAATTAGTTCCTGCTTTAGCTATTTTATATCCAAACGAAGCAGATCCGGATATACCTCATAACAGAACTTGGTTGCAGCAGGACGGGGCTCCTCCTCATTTCGGTATTAACGTCCGTCATTTTCTGAATGTTACCTTTGCCAATCGATGGATAGGGAGAGGAGGTGCAATAGAATGGCCAGCTCGTTCACCTGATTTAAACCCGTTAGACTTTTTCCTTTGGAGCTATCTTAAAGACAGAGTATACATAAATAAACCAGAAAACATTGAAATCTTAAAAGATAGCATAAGAACAGAGATGAGAGCTATCACACCAGAAATGACTGATAATGTCATTAATGGATTTGAAAATCGAGTTTATCATTGTCTAACAGTAAATGGAATACAATTCGAACATCTTTTGTAGTTTATGAGCGGCAGTTGGATTTTTTCTATTGATTGTGACCCTCGTTTGAAGATTTCATTTATTATTCGAAGAATCATTTAAATTTGTTACATTGTTTACTGTTTACTGTTTTCTCAAAATTAATGAAGGATAAAATAATAGTTTTATATCATCGAAAAATCTCTGTCAAATGAGTATATGGGGGTACCTTATCAGTTAAAAATATTTACTTGTTACTCGTTGTGCTTTTGTCTGTGAAAAAGATAACGATTGGCTACTGTTTCATGATAGAAAACTAAATGTCAAACAACTTTTATTTGAAACATTTTTTGATTAATGCATATTTATTAAAGTAGATATCTACTACATTTCATGCTTTTGGGACAAGGTGTAAAAATTTCTATTTCACCTGAAAAAAGAATGTAAACTTCAAAAGTAGGATACCATTGTAAAGAGTAAAGTAGTGTGCTTTCTTTGAAATAAATGAAACCTAGTCATGCCATTTAAAAAAAATGTCAATGACGTCACTAATGAGAAATGACAAGCGAAATTAAAATTTTAATCATGTCATAGGATCCGCAAGAAAAATCAAAAATTTACCTATTTCAGGGTTTTTTGATGTAACGCGTATTTTTTGCAGTATATAACATATTCCATATTCTGTGGACACGGTGTATATGATACCAAATTCTTATTAGATGTTTCACAATTGTTGGTAACTTAACAAGATATTTCTTCCGTGTTGTAACAATAATTCACGTAGAAAACAATACAATATTTTGACGTACAAGGAAATAGAAAATGTTAAGGGTTCAATTCTTAGGCCGATCTACATTAACTTTCGGATGTTGTGTTGCTATTTCATTTAGATTCTCTATTCAGACACGATAACGGATACCTCATGCCGGCAGTGTTCGACGAGAGACGGGTGGAATGCGGGGTAGCGTTTGTGACGCCAGCCATAGACCTATCAAGGCCTGCTTGTTGAAGTTAAATGCAGTTTTGATCAGTTGTCAAAATTAGAAAAGGAAAAGGACATTAAGATAATACCGGCTGAAGTACTTGATATGCAGATTAGTCGCTAGTTGCACCAAACTCTAAGCTGAGCATAAATTTAATCGGTGTTAATAATGTGGCATTTCAGATACTCAACATTATGTACTTAAGTTATACTTTGTTCCTACACAGTTCCTAACTACATACCTCGAAACTGTCAAACACATTCACCCGTCGAATTAATTATCGCTTTCAAGAGCTGCGTTAAACATTAAACATTGATCGGCGCATGCTTTTGACAGTTTCGACCTAGTTAGACGCTGGCCTAGTATTGTGACGCTTAAATATTTGATGCAACTGACCATAACGGATCTTATCTTATTGTTATCGTTATCGTATGCGTTCCCATTCCCGGGCAATTGTAGCTTTTACTTTGATTGATAAAAGTTAAATGGTATCCATTATAATTTAAAAATTATGCCAGTTCGGTACGAATTTTCAGATAGTTAAACAATATGTCTGGAACCCGGTGTGCAATCTCAACCTGTAATAACAAAAAGCACATTAACAATCGTTTTCATCATACTTCGTTGGTAAGTGACAATAACACCAAATTCACCCTAACGTCTAGTACTCGTATCAAAAAAGACCATAAATGGTGCATGTGCATAGACACAAATGGGCCGTCCAAGTGACGTTTTACCGCACTCACATTCTCTGACGGAAATTTGCCTTATACCAGGCAACCTACGAGTGAGGCCTAGCGATGACGTTGTATGTAGCTATATGTTGGTTTGCGGATGAGCAAAGCTTCCTAGAAGATGCTTCTAGTCGGCAATGAGATGAGGCAACCGTTATAATCTACGGACCGTGCTACTCAGATTTTCTATAATTCTAAGGGCCTCTTTAGGCAGATGAATTGGGAAATCGTAGTGATGCAATTACATGGCAAGCTAGATTTTCTCTATAAGCGTAGGGGAGACGGGAGAAATGAGAGACACCTAAGGAAAAATCAACATATTTTGAAAAATATACCTATTGTGTATTCTCTCAACAATTTTTTACTGCTTCGTATAAGGAATGACTATTAAAATGATGTAAATGTATCATTCTTATCATTAACAGAAATTATAATATATTTATTTAAAATAAAAATAGAATTTTGCCGTGATTAATTTAACCGAAAATATCTATACAAAATTAGATTCAAGAAAAAAAGTATTAGGGACATTTTTAGACTTGAAGAAGGCCTTTGGCACTGTACCCCATGAGATGCTCTTGAATAAACTTCAATGTTATGGATTTAGAGGTAAAGCGTTTGATCTGTTGAAGTGTTATCTAATAAATAGAATGCAATGTACAAGAATAGGATCGACACTGAGTACAGAAAAAAATATTAAAGCGGGAGTACCTCAGGGAACTGTTCTTGGGCCAATTCTTTTCTTATTATATGTTAATGATTTGTTTTCATTGGATATTCAAGGTGAAATTACTGCTTTTGCTGATGACACTGCGATAATTTTTACATCTGACTCTTGGGAGACAGTTGTTCAATTTGCCACTATTGGTTTACAAAAAGTTAGATTTCAATTTATTATCATTAAATATTGACAAGACTGTTATTATTCCATTTTCTCTTCAACACTATAATTTTGATAATATCCCCAAATTTAGTTTCTGCAACACCATTTTAAAATATTCTGAAAGTACCAAATATTTAGGATTAACAATTGATTCAAATCTGAGATGGCATCTACATGTTCGCAACTTGGTAAAAAAAGTTAGGAAAACATTGTATTTTTTTATGCAATTAAGACAATACTGTAATATCAATTTATTAAGAACAGTTTATTTTGCGGTAGTACAAAACCTAATTTATTATGCAATCGCAGCCTGGGGTTCCGCCAACTTTACAGTAATAAAAGATATAGAAATAACCCAGAAACTAATCTTAAAAATTTGTCTGCGAAAGCCTAGAACATATCCGACTAATCTCTTATACTCTACTTTTGATGTTTTAAATATTCAACAATTACATACAAAATCTATAATTATATATACACACTTAAATAAACATAAAATCCCTAACATAGAATACGATAATTTTAATACGAGAGCCTCCAATTCAAGTAATTTACTAGTCCCTCATTGTAGTACTTCTAAAGGGCAAAGACACGTAAGATATCTTGGACCTTACTTTTATAATCTACTACCTACTGATTTGAAAACTACTTTATATTTTCCTCATTTAAAAAAAAATTGAAGATATGGATGAAAAATGTCTTTAAACAATAATGTTAAGTTGTTGATTTTTACAGGAAAAAGTAGCTAATATAAGTAATAAACTATTTAAATGATATTTAAATTGAATTTCACTTTTGTTTTATTCTCTTGCACATGCATACAAAAATTACAAAGTACTGCTGCGCTTGAACTCATCATAATCTCAAAATATTATCGCAGTCACCCACGAGCCTAGCTCATGTGACTAATTTGTATGAAAGTATGAAAAATTTTGTGATTTACTATTATTATTATTGTGATTATTTATATGACATTAAACAATAAACTACAAACTACAAACTTAGCCTACTTATCCATAAATAAAAGAAAAGAGCGGATTTGAATTATAATTTATAATGCAGTGTGAATTTGTAAAGTTTTTTTGGTATGTATAAACTTTAAATGAAAGAGAAAAAAAAATAAAATTGGCTCTTATTACCTACATGTTGGTGTAATAAGTACCAATGAGAAACTTCAAGGATTCCTTAAAAATTCAACTTTAGATAAAAGATCCTATTAATGAATATCGTGCAAAAAGTCAAATAATAAAAGATGAATGTGGAGAAAATACAGAATTTACATGCGTCTATTTATTTTATTGTATTTAATTTTATAAAAATAAGCAGCAACATGTACAGGATGTTTAATAAATAGCCCCATTATGCACTATTCATGGGCACCCTCTGAACATTCGAGAAATTCTACCTTATGCTTACGTTTCTGTCAACTTTTGATAATTTTTTTGTGCCAAACATGAAAAAAAAAACATATAATGATACTATTAATTGCTTTTAAATAACAATTATTGTTATACATTTTTTTAAATATGTATACCTATATTCATAACAAACGTTGTTGAAATATTAAAAATCACGAGAATTTTTAAAACATTTCTTCCTTGCTCAAAGTGTGTATCTTACCAAATTGATGTCGTTACTCACTGAATTACAGTATTTTATATTTGTTTCGTGTGCTTTAACATATGTCGTTTCCAATTTACAAGATCTCGACATTTGTAATCGCAAAGACCACAGAGCAGCGGCTTCTCGCCCGTGTGCGTTAACTTGTGCCGCTTCAAACTAACGAGATACCGGCATCTATAATCGCAAAGATCACAACTGAACGGCATCTCGCCGGTGTGCTTTAACTTGTGCGTTTTCAAAGAAACGAGTTGTCGGCATTTATAATCGCAAAGATCACAACTAAGCGGCTTCTCGCCGGTGTGCTTTAACTTGTGAGTTTTCAAACTTGTGAGGTGTCGGCATTTATAATCGCAAAGATCACAGCTGAGCGGTTTTTCACTGGTGTGCTTTAACTTGTGCCGCTTCAAACTAACGAGATGCCGGCATCTATAATCGCACAGATCACAACTGAACGGCTTCTCGCCGGTGTGCTTTAATTTGTGCAGCTTCAGACTCCCGAAGTGTAGACATCTATAATCGCAAAGATCACAACTAAGCGGCATCTCGCCGGTGTGCTTTAACTTGTGCGTTTTCAAAGAAACGAGTTGTCGGCATTTATAATCGCAAAGATCACAACTAAGCGGCTTCTCGCCGGTGTGCTTTAACTTGTGAGTTTTCAAACTTGTGAGGTGTCGGCATTTATAATCGCAAAGATCACAGCTGAGCGGTTTTTCACTGGTGTGCTTTAACTTGTGCCGTTTCAAATCTTTGAGGTGAGAGCATTTGTAATCACAAAGATCACAACTGAACGGCATCACACCGGTGTGCTTTAACTTGTGATCATTCAAGCTTACGCGGTAGCGACATTTATATTCGCAAAGATCACAACTGAAGGGCGTCTCACCAGTGTGCTTTAACTTGTGAGCTTTCAGACTTACGAGGTACCGGCATTTATAATCGCAAAGATCACAACTGAACGGTTTCTCGCCGGTGTGCTTTGACTTTTGTTCTTTCAAATTTGCAAGTTGCGAGAATTTATAATCACAACTGAACGGCTTCTCGCCGGCGTGCTTGAACATGTGTTCTTTCAAATATCTCGGACGGCTGCATTTATAATCGCAAAGACCACAACTGAACGGCTTCTCGCCGGTGTGCTTGAACTTGTGTTCTTTCAAATCTCTGCGACTTCCGCATTTGTAATCGCAAAGATCACAACTGAACGGCTTCTCGCCGGTGTGCTTTGACTTGTGCGTTTTCAAAGATACGAGTTGTCGGCAATTATAATCGCAAAGATCACAACTGAACGGCTTCTCGCCGGTGTGCTTTAACTTGTGCTGTTTCAGACTTTTGAGCTGCCGACATTTATAATCGCAAAGATCACAACTGAACGGCATCTCGCCGGTGTGCTTTAAGTTGTGCAGCTTCAAACTCCCGAAGTGTAGGCATTTATAATCGCAAAGATCACAACTGAACGGCATCTCGCCGGTGTGCTTTGACTTGTGCGTTTTCAAAGATACGAGTTGTCGGCATTTATAATCGCAAAGATCACAACTGAACGGCTTCTCGCCGGTGTGCTTTAACTTGTGCTGTTTCAGATTTTTGAGCTCCCGACATTTATAATCGCAAAGATCACAACTGAACGGCTTCTCACCTGTATGTATCAAGATATGTCTGCGCAAATGTGCGCGAGATTTAAATTTAGAATCACATATCCGGCATTCGATTGCCTTTTTATTGACAGGTTTGGTTTTAGCGATCTGATGACACCTGAAACAAAGAGCTTGTTTAAGTTTTTATAAAAATCCGACAGTCTGGCAGTTAAATGGGATAAATTGACAGATAACAACATTTTACAAATGGCCTATTTTAATTGTAATAATCCTAACTAAGTACAAATAAACCAGTTGTTTGTAACAAATAACAAACGTAGAAAACAAGGCAATATTTTCACGTACAAAGAAATGGACAATATTAAACGTTCAATTCTTAGGCAGACCTACATTAATATTCAGCACACCATGTAACACCGATCGTTATAAAAATCAAACAAAAGACTCAAACGTTAACTTCCATTTCCATCTAGTAGACACTCTTGAAATAACTCAAATACTTAACAATCTGAAATCTAATGCTGCTGGCTGTGATGGGATGGATATTAGAATGATCAAACTTTGCGCTCCTTACATAATTCCGCCCATAACTCATATAATCAATTCTTGTATCACAGAAAGTACTTTTCCTTCTTCATGGAAGCAAGCTATAGTGCGGCCTCTACCTAAAATAAAACTGCCATTAGAGTATAAAGACCTACGGCCAATAAGCTTCCTTCCCGCTCTTTCGAACATATTCGAAAAAGTTCTGAATAATCAATTGAAAAAATTTATGGAGGACAATCATATTCTACCAGATATTCAGTCGGGTTTTAGCTGTACAACTGCGCTTCTAAACGTTACTGACGATTTGCTAACCAATTGCGACAAGGGAAATATCACTGCACTTATATTACTTGATTACAGTAAGGCTTTCGATACTGTTAATCACGAGACTCTTATTTCTTTACTGTCGTACCTTGGCCTTTCCTCTATGCTCTTAATTTAATGCAAAGTTACCTACGGGACCGTACACAGGTTGTCAAGCTAAATACATCTACTTCAACTTCTCTGCCTGTTTCGCAAGGCGTTCCTCAAGGTTCTATTCCTGCCCCAACACTTTTTTCAATTTACACATCAAAATTTCCAACGGTCCTTAAATATTGTCAACCACACGTTTATGCTGATGACACCCAACTGTATATCAGTTTTCATCCGTCGGCTTGGCAACAAGCTCAATCTAATATTAATGCCGATTTAAGTTGTTTTGCTGATATTTCACGTGAACATTCTCTTAAAATAAATCCGGATAAATCCAAAGTTATTCTGTTTGGCAACACTGACATGTGTAGAACATTGGGGAACCTCCTTAACTTAAAAGTCAATAACGTTAAAATTCCTATTGTCTCCGATTCTAAAAATCTGGGTTTAATTTTAGATAATTCATTTAGATACAGACAACACATTACGAAATGTATCAGTAATGCTTATGTTAGTCTCAAGAGTTTATTCCTGCATAGATCTTATCTTAACATTGATTTAAAAAAGAAACTTTGTGAAGCGTTTGTTATGTCTCAATTTACTTTTTGTGCTCCAGTGTACCATGCTGCTATTGACAAAGCGACAAGCTATCGTATTCAAAAAATACAAAAAAACGCATGTTTGAGATTCATATATGGCATAAGAAAGTATCACACAAACTTGCTGAAGCAGGTTGGCTGACAATGTACAATAGAAAGGAATTACATACTTTCTATTTATATCACAAAATTTTAGTATACCGCTCCTCGCCTTACTTATACAATAAAATTAGATTTCGTTCGGATGTTCACAATATTACAACCAGATTCAGAGGTTTAATTTCACCCCCCCATCATACATCAACACTTTATGAAAGATCTTTTTTTTATCAAATATATGTATAGTAAATACAATGTTTTATCCAATGAAATCAAAACTCTTAAGCCAAGCACTTTCAAAACAAGGTTCCGTGCTATATTATTTAATAAACAATGTATGGCATTGAATAAATGAAATGTAATATTCCTCAGAATTTTTGTACTTTGATGTCTTCATGTCGCAGAATATTAGCTTAGTTTTATTTTTAGGCAATTTTTACATGTTCACTGTTGTCAATATATGAAGGGCTCGGGGCAAAAATGGACCTATGCCACATTTCGTTACTTTAGAGATAAACCACTTTGTAAATTTTGATCAAATCTTGAAATCACAATAATCATTTGCAGGTATTATTTCTACAATAATACTTTTTCATATAGTTCTTGCTTCCATAGCTGCTGATGAGAAGTCTGAAAGAAACTTTTTTTTATAGAGAAACAAGCGTTTTTAAGATAAAAATGTGGCTTAAGTCTTTTTTGTCCAAATATTATTTCTCTTAGACTTGGATTCAAAAAAAGTAAGTGGTAAGTATAAAAACAATTTATTTTTGAAGAAGAAAAGAAAATATTGAACAACATCCGTTTTTATTAAAAAAATCAAAGTTAAGCATCTAGGTCATCTCCAATTTCTTCCACATCAACTTCTGCACTGTCACCGTCAACGTTTTCGATTTCCTCTTCTTGTATTTCACTGGTAGGTTCTTCTATAGGTAATGATCTTTCTCCTATTATTTTGATAAAAAAGTCTTGTCTAACTGGAGCGATATATTTCAAAAGTTTCATTAAGTCATTTATTTTCTTTTCGTTAAGTTGTACCGGTTCAGTGTATTTAACTTTAAGCTTTTCAGTTACAAGTTGTTCAATCAAACGAATTCCCCTACTTCCAACATTAACTCCTTGAAACTCGCCATTCAAAGTGTGTTTTATGAACATTGTATTAGGGTGTTTACTTTCAAATCTGAAACAACGTATCTCGTTAAATTTTACTGATTGTTTATCAGTGGTGACGGCTTTTTTAGGAAGCGAGATTTCTTCAAAAGAAAAAAACATATTCTGTTGCATAACAGTAACCTCGAAAGGGTTCTTTCGGTTAGACTTTCTGACTATATCGTACCATTCTTCTGGACTATACACTTGGCCAACATAAAAAAAATTTTATGTTTTTCAATAACCGCGAAGTCTCTATCAGATGGCAAATGGGTATGTCCGGAGATAAGAAACCTATGTTCTATGGATGTATACTTTTTTTCTCTTACCAGTTGCATCCAGAGTCCCATAAATAGCCAGTTTTTATTCTGGCCGGCACAGTTATCTGTGAACACCAGAAGATTTTCCGAAACTGATGGTTTATTTTGGATGTATCTGAAAATAACACTTGCAATTTCTGCACTGCCTCTTTTGGCAACTGTCTCCGGCCACATAAACATGCTTCCCTTTCCACTTACACAATCATGTACCCCAAGATTATAGGTCCATGCTTTCCTAAGGTAAAATGCTGCCCCGATGGTTAGTGAAGGAGTTGGAAGAGTCTGCTGTAAGTCGAAAGTTATTATATCTTTCGCTTTATTTGTTTTCGCCTTTTCCGTCTCTTCTTTTAAATTTGCCTGCATAGCCTGTGCTTGCCTCTGATGAAGTTTAAGTTTAATTTGTAGATTTTTAAACTCATTTGCATTTTCTTTATTAGCTTCCATTTGATTTGTCAGTAAATCACAGGTCTGACACGTGTCACTTTTAGGTAACTTAAAACCTATATTGTATTCCAAGCAAAATATTCTGCGGTAGCGATCTTCAGTGGCAGGTGCTATATTTCGCTCTTTACACCAATCAATATAATAATCCTTATACACACTTGAAATATTTAGGTCGTGATTTAAGTAGACTTTCTTTGGATTTGAGGCCCTACTATAATGGCTGATGTATTTGGATCTACTCTGTTAGGTCTATTGTGATGTTTTCCTCTACCATCTCGTTTTGGCGTTGTTCTGCCTTCTGAAATCTGTCGAGCTATAAGTTTTACTCTTTTACTTGAATGCTGAAGTCCATGAACAGATAAAAATTCAGTTTTGCATATTTGTACATCTATTCCGTTAACCTTGACGTAGTATAAGTAGGTAACTTTTCTCGCTGACTCGTGTCTCTTCATTTTTTTCTTATAGGTTCTCTTTTTAGGAATTGCTTTAATCGTCGCAAATAAATAAGTATTTTGTTTCTCATAAGTCTCCAAATCCCAAAATGAATTGAAAATAATCTTTTCAGTCCCCTGCAGTAGTTCCCTACATTTCTTCTTACACGTGCATGGTTCACCCATAGATTTACGTTCTTTCTTTTTACCTTTAACATTTTCGTAAGCATAGCCCAAGTTGCGCCTTACTTTAGCTTTAACTTTTTTTCTCATTTCTGTGTTTTGCCTTCTCCATCTTGATGGGCCTGGTTTTTCAGGTGTTTTAATGCCACCCCTAGTTGATCCAGTCTCAGGAGGTTCTCGTTCCGGCTCTATATCTTGATCCTAAAATGACATAAAAAACAATTTTGCATTAAAGTCTTAAGCCACACTAATCATAAACGCAGTATAACTCTTACATTTCAGAAAAAATAACCTAATATCGTACATTTACAATACACACAAGAGATATACGAATACAATGACCATAAAATTAATAGTAAATGGAAAGTTACTTTTTAAATAAAAAGATTTTTTGAAATTTAATAGACTAATAATCCAAGCCACATTTACTGCACTAAAAAGGTCTTAAGCCACCAAATTAAATACATACCGAATTATCTGTAATCTCACTGTTTTCGGAGGAACTATCACTTGGTATAAACGTTTTGTCTTTTCCACTATCATCTGAGTCGAAATCCAAATCATCAAAATCTAACCTTTTATGCTTTGAAGACCCCGGAACGTCCGGAACACATGACGCCATTTTGACAAATGCGTGGCTTATGTACATTCTTGCTGTACAAATCATGCCGAAATGTTAGTTGATCAAGAAGGTCACTTAACTGTTGTGGCGCAATCTCTTGTCCGAAAGCAACAATATTTGTTCAGTGGGTCACTACCATATTGAAGAAACCGTTTTTATGATATTCTTATGTTCTGTGAAAATGTGGCTTAGGTCCCTTTTTGCCCCGACCCCTTCATATGTCAGGGTTTAGGTGGCAGATCAGGCTATAGGGTAACCTATATACTGAACCTCACCTTGTGGTTGCATAATTAGCAAATAATTTGGTAGTAATTAAAAGGAAAAAAAATTCTTGTCCTTATATTTGTAATTCACGATTATGCAATAAAGACAATTTATTATTATTATTATTATTCGGATTTTGTGTTGCTATTTCATTTAGATGCCCTATTCAGACTTTCTGTAATTTTAAGCGCCTCTTTAGACAGATGAAATGGGAAATCGTAGTGATGTAATTACATGGCCAGCTAGATTATTTTCTCTATAAGCGTAGGGGAGACGGGAGAAATGAGAGACACCTAAGGAAAAATCAATATATTTTGAAAAATATACCTAATGTGTATTCTCTCAACAATTTTTTACTGCTTCGTATAAGGAATGACTATTAAAATGATGTAGGGGAGAGTGGTCCATAGTGGGACGCATTTTTTAAAAATTATATAAAACTTACTGCAAAATACTTTATTTCAAAACAAATGTTCAGGAACGCAACAAAGCACGTAGAAAACCAAATTAGTAATAATGTAAACCAATTCTTAGAGTATTTTTTATTTTGTTTAATAAATCCCACTATACACCGCCTGTCCCACTATGCACCACATGGCGATGCATAGTGGGAATCATGATGGTCTATAGTGGGATTTATAGCATAAAATGTCTTAGTTTATCTGAAATTGTAATAAATCGATTGAAAATACAAATTGTCGGGCTGCCCGCACTGTACTTCCAGAAACATAAGGCGGAGGTAGCTTTAATACAATATCTTCCGCGACAATTGTATCTTTTATCTGGAAACACGAATTTATTTGTCATATTTTTTTTCAAAAAAGAAATGTTATATTCTTCGCCAGTTATTTTTTGAACCTGACCAACATAATGTTTGATAGACTTTTTCGTTGCATATTTGGAAATAACAAAATCACTCTCTTCAATTGGGGAATCATCAAATTCTTGGGCATTACTTTCAAGGTCACTCGAATCATTGCAAATGACTTCATTAATATCACTGTTCGAACTAGAATCATCATCGAAAACTTTACGCTTCACTTTCTTAATTTTCTCTGTTTTTTCTTCTGCAGGTCTCTTGTTCGACATTTTTTCTCTATGTTTGTTTTCTATATCTTCTTTAACCGGAGTATCTGTCAGTATCGCTGACTGCAGCTTCTTCCTCGCTTTTCTTGTTTGTTTTCTGGCAGGAGCCTTAACATGTGGTCTAACTAATTGTGGAGTCACTATAGTGTGAGATGGACCAGGGGTTGGACTGACTGAATGTAGTGGTTCTTGTGTTTCATATAAATCATCTCTGTTCTTTACATTTCCATCATCTTTATTATCATTAGCAGCATTAACATTTTGGTTTTCCTGAAGTCTATCAGTAACATACGATGACATAAAGTCACTTTCGGAAAAAATTTGGCTATTTAGGGGGACTATGCCTGTTTTTTCGAACCCTTTGATAATATTTATGGGGGTAAATGCTTTAGGATAGGCAATGCCAACTCCACTAGCGATGTCGTAAATAGTCATCGGTGTACCGCGATGGTTCAACATCCAATCATCAACTCCTTCGTTATAATATGTCTTGAATGGACCAAAACAGCTCACATCCAAGGGTTGTAGCTTGTGGCTGCAGTGGGGCGGAAGAATCAACAGAATAATACCATTATTTTTACACATATTGAGCACACGAACATCGTAATGGCTTTCGTGATTGTCAAGAATTAAAACAACTTGGCGCTCCTTACTACAACGCACATGTTTGATAAAGTGTTCGATATATTTAAGAAAATTATCAGCCGTCATCCAACCACTGGGATGAGATGAACCATCCGATCCTGGAGGAGCTCCTGTGAGCATGAACGGCTTAAATGTTTTTCTAGGAAAAATGAAGAATGGTGGTACAAATGTCCCATTACCACAAATAGCAGCGCACATCGTTACCAAAGTGCCTCGTTCTGCACTTGTTACCTTTCCAACTTGTTTTTGCTTAATGTTTGCCAGAATCTTAGGAGGCTTATGTACATTGGTAACACCTGTTTCATCACAGAGGTACATTTGACTTGGCTGAATGTTGAATTTTGTCATTATTTCCTTCAAGTTATTAAAAAATACGTCTACATTGTGCTTGTTAAAACTGGTGGCCCTACTAAGGCTAGTTGCCTCTGGTTTGCGAAGCGTAAGAGTGGGATATCGTTTCCTAAAGTTATTCATCCATTCCTTACCCGCTCGTTTTTTATCGTGCCAAGATTGGGGTATAATTTTGTTGTTAGCCATCGCATAATGATAAGCTAACTCACGAGTGCTAATTAGTGTCAGTCCATAGCACATTTCACAAGCTTCGACTAAATAATCTCTTCTTCCTCTCTGGCAAAAATTTGTTTAAATCCATGACTCCTACCAAACTCAAAACAATTTGTACTTTCATTTCCTTCGTTCTCATTGGCTGTTCTAAATTTCTTGACTTTCCTGTGGAAAGCCGACTTACTCACACTGTGTTTCTCAGCTGCATTCGCCAAAGTCATGTGATTTGTAATAACATCTTCTACAGCAGCGTGCATTGAGTTTTTATACTTTTCATGAAAATCTTTACTTTTTTTAAACACTGAAGCCAACTGAGATCGTGCATGCCTCGGCATATTCAAATCTGAAAAAGAGCACAATTTTTTAGAATTTAATATTACGTCCCAGTATGGACCACAAAATCTTGTCCCACTATGAACCACCATGGATTGAAACAAAAACCGAACAATATCTTATCAAAGTGGTAGAACTACACCCGATCACGTTAACTGTGATTGAGGTTATGAATTTCTTAGGTTACTATTAGAAATCCGGATTTAAAACAGCTATTTTGAAAGAAATATTTGAAAAAAACCTACGACGCAAATAAAAATTTTCCATTGATCACTTACCTCAATGATAAATGTTTACAATAATATTAGAAATATTTCTTTTGAACACGATAAATTTTAAGCGACAGTACAAATGGAATGCTCACACACAAACCTAGCTCTACTATGACGATAAAAGAGTCGCCACATTCAATTTCCCAGTATGGACCGCGTCTCACTATGGACCACTCACCCCTAAATGTATCATTCTTATCATTAACAGAAATTATAATATATTTATTTAAAATAAAAATAGAATTGGCTCTTATTACCTACATGTTGGTGTAATAAGAACCAATGAGAAACTTCAAGGATTCCTCAAAAATTCCACTTTAGACAAAAGATCCTATTAATGAACATCGTGCAAAAAGTCAAATAATAAAAGATGAATGTGGAGAAAATACAGAATTTACATGCGTCTATTTATTTTATTGTATTTAATTTTATAAAAATAAGCAGCAACATGTACAGGATGTTTAATAAATAGCCCCATTATGCACTATTCATGGGCGCCCTCTGAACATTCGAGAAATTCTACCTTATGCTTACGTTTCTGTCAACTTTTGATAATTTTTTTGTGCAAAATATGGAAAAAAAAAACATATAATGATACTATTAATTGCTTTTAAATAACAATTATTGTTACACATTTTTTTAAATATGTATACCTATATTCATAACAAACGTGGTTGAGATATTCAAAATCACGAGAATTTTTAAAACATTTCTTCCTTGCTCAAAGTGTGTTTCTTACCAAATTGATGTCTTCACTCACTGAATTAGAGTATTTTATGTTTGTTTCGTGTGCTTTGACATATGTCGTTTCAAATTTACAAGATCTCGACATTTGTAATCGCAAAGACCACAAAGTAGCGGCTTCTCGCCCGTGTGCATTAACTTGTGCCGCTTCAAACTAACGAGATGCCGGCATCTATAATCGCACAGATCACAACTGAACGGCTTCTCGCCGGTGTGCTTTAAATTGTGCCGCTTCAAACTCCCGAAGTGTAGGCATTTAAAATCGCAAAGATCACAACTGAACGGCATCTCGCCGGTGTGCTTTAACTTGTGCGTTTTCAAACAAACGAGTTGTCGGCATTTATAATCGCAAAGATCACAACTAAACGGCTTCTCGCCGGTGTGCTTTAACTTGTGAGTTTTCAAACTTGAGAGGTGCCGGCACTTATAATCGCAAAGATCACAGCTGAACGGTTCCTCACCGGTGTGCTTTAACTTGTGCCGTTTCAAATCTTTGAGGCGGGAGCATTTGTAATCACAAAGATCACAAGTGAACGGCATCACACCGGTGTGCTTTAACTTGTGATCATTTAAGCTTACGCGGTAGCGGCATTTATATTCACAAAGATCACAACTGTACGGCTTCACATCGGTGTGCTTTAACTTGTGATCATTTAACCTTACTAGGTACTGGCATTTATAATCGCAAAGATCACAACTGAACGGTTTCTCGCCGGTGTGCTTTGACTTGTGTTCTTTCAAATTTGCGAGTTGCGAGAATTTATAATCACAACGGAACGGCTTCTCGCCGGTGTGCTTGAACATGTGTTCTTTCAAATATCTCGGACGCCTGCATTGATAATCGCAAAGACCACAACTGAACGGCTTCTCGCCGGTGTGCTTGAACCTGTGTTCTTTCAAATCTCTGCGACTTCCGCATTTGTAATCGCAAAGATCACAACTGAACGGCTTCTCGCCGGTGTGCTTTAACTTGTGTTGTTTCAAATCTCCGCGACGTCCGCATTTATAAACGCAGAGATCACAACTGAACGGCTTCTCGTCGGTGTGTGTCACCTTGTGCCTTTTCAATTGCCCGAGCTGTCGACATTTATAATCGCAAAGATCACAACTGTACGGCTTCTCACCTGTATGAATCAAAATGTGTGTGCGCAAACCTGCACGACATGTAAATTTGGAATCACATATTCGGCATTCGAATCCTTTTTTGTTCACAGGTTTGGTTTTAGTGATCTGTTGACACCTGAAACAAAGAATTTCTTTAATTTTTATAAAAATTCGATTGTGTGCGAGAAAGTGAAAGGAATAACTGGAATAATTCTAGCTAATTCTAATTGTATGTAACACATGCAAGAAACAATACAATATTTTGACGTATAAAGAAATAAACAGATGTTAAATTCGAGAAATCAGGTCTTTTGATTACAAAATCTTTAATTGTCTTTTTCTATATGTATAGACCGGTTTCGCCTAGTCGGCATCCTAAGTCGAACATTTCATAAATATTTAAGCTTCAAGTCAAAATTGAAGATAATATAATACTTAAAAATTGTAAAAACTTACGTTATACCGGGTGTTTACTTTGATTACGCACCACAGGGATTTCAATGAAATTTTTCTAATTGTAAATTCCTGCTCTCCTATCGACTATATCATAAAGCATTAAGCGGCATAATACGTAGCTTTGTATTATGCATTAGCTGAGACTACATTTAGTATGTTTTTCAAATACATGGGCTTTCAAAATTAAAAAAGAAAAATGTAAATAAGCAGGTATATCTTTATTCCACAGTTTTGATCAAGTTCTAATTGACAAATGTTATTGGTTTTAAAATTTTGTAATGAGAAACACAGACTTCAAACATATTTCGTTTTGAAAAATATTTATTTGTAAGTTATTTGTGTACAGGGATATTCACATAAACCGTTCGTTAAAAGTTTTCAAGGTTGCAGTTCACGTAGATATTTGAAAGGATATTTGATTTTAAGGAGCAAGGGTTTTCCGTAGAGATCTCTTTAAATAAAATAAAATTGTCTTTGTATCACTTCCGGTTGTACCGGAAGTCGCTATCAACTCGCTTATTTTAAATGGAATGCTATATTTTTTATCACGTTTTTGAATTCTACATGTAAAAATATGTTAAATTGCAATACATTTCCCTATCTCTAAAATGCATCATTTTTGAGATATTTTGAATTTTCTTAGAAATTTGGATTCTTCAATCTGATTTTCAAAAAATTATAACACAGCTGTTGTTGAAGCAATTTTATTTGTAATAGCTAATATTGTATTTGAAGCTTTAAGGTTCTTAAAAATTCCATCAGCATAATCTATTAAACTACAGGGTGTCTAAAACGCACCGCTCCACTCGAAGATATTCAAACACAGAAAAATACTTTTTTTCAAATGGAATGACCGATGTTTTAATACACCATTGTATGTGGAATCAAATGCTGCGTCGAACTGTACTAGCATTCCCTATACCTAACTTTAACAGTTTTTGAGTTAAAAGATATTTTTGGTTTAATACATAAAAGTTTACATTTATTAGGTTAAATATTTCTAATTTTGTTGATGGAGTTATGAAAACAACAAACAATTGCATTTAACGTTTCCTGTTACTACAAATTTTAAG